>OY796674.1:40078221-40678221 GCA_963680715.1 Tetragnatha montana
ACTACTGAATGAAAGCATAAATATCTTCCTATCAAATATTTACCCGATTTACTTTTACCGATAGGGACCATCTTTCGTGAATTCTTGTTTATCCGAATATTTTTATGTTCATTTTATACTTTTAAAATCCTATGGGAAAATCTCAAGTTTGGTTTTCAAGTTTTCATGCTAGAGTTCTGATTCTTGACCGCTATTGACCAATAAATTTTTAGTCACGTATTTCCACAAAAACAAACTTTTGATGGATATTGTTTTATTGTGCAACTTGTGTTAGAGTGATAAATCGAACGGATATAAAAAAGGAATTCACTCTAGATCCTTTAAAGTAAAGTGCACCAAGTTATGGCATGTGAACCACATCGACCGTTAAACAAAACAAAATATTTAGGACTTTCTATATTATTGTGAATCTTATAATAGGCTATTTTATAGGGAGGAATTATAATTTTAAAACTTTTAAGTGAAAATCAGTATTGTAGAGGAAAGTGGGATGGTTTAGTACACGGGGTACATTAGTAAACTACATTGTGGCCCCAAAAATTAATATTAATATTGTTAAACTAAAGAAGATGCTGCAATAAATTTCTACGTATTCTTCAACTTATGAAAAGGTTTTCCTTATACTGATGAGAACTCCACAGCTAAAATTCTTTCGAATTAAAGATAAAAAAATAGAAACTTTGAAGAATACATATATTTTTCAACGGTCTTTATTGTTTTCGTTAAAGTTTTATTGTGGAAATAATATTTTTAAATCCTTAATATTTATAGTTTAATGACTTTATCTTATACGTTAGCGCTAGAGAAAGTTATACAATTTATTTTTAAATAAGACATACGCAATAAGAAACACATAAGAAATTGATCGCTCACATATCTATTAACCGATATCGTTACATAAAATTGATGCAATAGTAACAAAAACAGACTGCCTAGTTCCCATTTAAAAAATATGATGAATCCATCAGTAAAAAAGCTCTTAAAATACTAACTGAAATGAGTTTTCGGATGATGAAAAGGAAATCGAAACGAAATAAATCGTATAAGAGAGTGATGGGAAAATATTTAAAGTAAGGACCATTTGATCTGTTTTTGATATTTAATAACCTAGCGAAAGTAATCAGTAAGATATAGAAACTGAGGAAATCTCGGACTTTATGGAACTCAATAATTGATTTTTAACCGTCTTCTTTACTTCAGATAAATAGTTTTGGAAGATTCAAAAGACTGGAATATATCATTTAAAGATGTTTTCGTGGAGTGGTAGAAAACACTCGGGGTCTTAACTAAGGTAATCTTGACTCTCGAAATATTTGAAAACACGACTGAGCTAGGATATAAATTACGGCAAAGATCAAGTTTCAGTTTCATTTAAATGTGTTTATCTAGAGTCAAAAAATAGAGGGTTTCTAATGTAGAAAAATAAGAAAGATGAATGTGTAACCCCTTTCCTAATATTATCAACTAAAAAATATGACATATTAATGTAACTTATGTAAAACTTTATGGATTTGAAAGGAATAATCCAAATACTTTTAAAATAGGAATAGGTTTAAATTTTAATGTAAAATAACTTTCATGAGGTTTATTGTGTTTAAAGAGACTAAGTACCAAATGAAGCTGATACATAATATCATTTTATAAGTCACTAAAAATATATCACCGTGTTTGATTTGTTAACCCTCCCATATAAAATAGAAAAATAAACGATAAAATTTTTAAAAAATATATTTTTTTTTTGTCGTGGAAATTTTTTTAAGAACGAGGGACCCACACAACTACTGACGATAATATTCTACTAGTGAGATCTTAAACAGCTCTACTGTGTTGTTTAAACATTCAGCATATTCCTGTGGGGAGCCTGTGCTATCTATCGATTTACATATTCCTTTTTCTTGAAACTGTCAGTATAGCTGTCCCCTTCTTTGATGCTCATATTCGTTTTGTGCCCTGAAGGCATGTGTGCTGGTTGATTGTCTAACTTGAGACCTACAGTATTTAAATAGATGTAATTAGTCTATATGTTTTTATGAATTTCTCCAATTATATGTACTTTTTTGGTACAATTCCGTTATCTTTCCCATTAAAAGTTTACAAGTTGTTTTAAAAGACCAGTAACAAAAATATTGCAAAAACTTCCAAACCAGTTTATTGAAATGTACTGTTATATTGAGAACAAGATTAAAATTTGGCGATATATTTGTTACTTGGCTTTTAAAACAACTTGGAAACTTTTAATGGGACAAGATAATAGAATTGAACCCTTTTTCTCATAACACTTGAACGCCCATAAGTTGAGCTGAATTGAATTTTTTATAAACACGTCTTAAAGGGCACTCAGGTTTCTTACTCCGGAAAGTCTTAAACATAGCTGTTGAAAACACCATCAAGTATTAACTCACTTATCTCGGTACTCTATCACGGGTAAACAAGACAAGCATCCAAAGTGACACCTCGGACGCCATCTTTCAAACAAAAAAAAGCATCCTTCCCGAGCAGCTCTAACAGGTCATTTGTCTTTGTTTAAAGCGCCCCCAATTTGCAGAGATCTTGACACAAAGTAAGGAACTCTCGTATCCTGGAGTTAGAAATTACAAGTGGAAGTTAAAAGTTTAGGGGGGAATTAAGTGAGATGAGAAGCCTTGAGTTAAAACGTTATCGTTGGATAGTCTTTTTATTTTGATATTCTAAGGGAAGTGAATTACCTTCATAGCATGATGGCTGCTATGCTCTTGGGGCGGAAGTCAATGGAGATTTTAAAAGCCCCTAGTAAAGAAGCTTATTTTACCCTCCCTACGTTAATTAGCTCTGTATGATGTAATGAGATCCTAGCTAATAAAGGTTATCAAAACCCACATGTATGATTTGGCATGTTAAATAAGTAAAAACAAACGTTAATGGTGTTTGTGTTAACATTTAAGTCAGAGTTTTCGTAACAAATTAAGTAGCAGGAGGGGGTTATTTGACATGATAAGGGGTTGCGTTTTAATGAAACGAGATACCTAACATATTTAAAGTAATTGACAAACTCTTGTTGTCTAACTGTAAAATAAAGATATAATAGTATACTATTAGACCTCTATGAACTATACCTACTGCGGTGTCCCCGCAGCTATTGAAATCTTTAGAAAATTTGGTAACCATAGTGTTTGAATCATGTTTACTTTATGTTATGTGTTATGTTTATGTTATCATGTTTACCATGATGATAATAAAATAATCATGAACTATTTCTTAAATCACACATTAAATATTTACCTTCTGTTAATTTTTAGGTCATGTCTCTATTTAAAACTTAAGATTTGACAGGCTGGTTACAAGTAAATATTTTAATAGTTTAATAATTTCTACAATTTAAAATATTAGGTACAATTTACCAATAAAATTTTTTTTATTTTATTTCCTACTTTTAAATGTTGAGTTTGATTTCTATGAAATCATTTTTATGTAACCTAGTAACCTGAATAAAAATTCAGTAAGAAAATTAAATCGTCTTGGTCAAGGACCAAAAATAGAAGGGTCGTCATGACCAAAATTGGAAAAATATAACTTTTTTAAATAAAAAAGTACCCTTATTTCGTTTTATACATTATAATACGTTTATTACATAACAAAGAAATTGATAATCACCATACTATTAATGTAAAAAGTTATAAAATCCTAATCAACTAGGACACTCCAGACAGACCTCAAGAAAAGTCAGTCATCACAAATGATACTCCATTAAACTTTTATAAATTGACTGCGTTTAGTCATTGAGTCTTTATTTAGCTATTAATTTACATAATTTTATTTGTCTTTCCATTCTCTTTATCCAACTAAGTTGTATTGAGCTGAAAACTGAGCATAGATATTTTAATTTTGAGTAAAGAAAACCATTTGAAATTATAAAGTAACGATGAAATAAAAGAAAAAAGAACTCAAAATCGTTAAAAAAAACTATTAAAAATTAACAGAACATGCATAATTTCATAATTTACTAAATATAGACAGAAAATCCGATAACTTCCATAACAGAAACATCGGTAACAACTTGCTATTCAATACAACACAGACAACACACTAATACCACAGACATTTCTAAAAACATCCCTTTCCCATAATTAGATAGACCCATGTCTCCCACTAGCAGAATCCATTCCATTTCTGACCCTAAATAACGTTTTCTTGTTCTCTCCTCCCTCTCCCAGATTCCACAGCCTTTGGGAAAAAACACAAAAAGCTACTTTTGTCTCTCCGGGTTCTATTTCCTGTCGAATTTATTTATTTATTTATTTTTTTCATCCTGGGAAAGTTTCCCGAGAATTAATTGAATCACGGAGGGGCAATGGTTATATTACCCGCCTCGGAAGACCCGGCTGTTTGTCTCTTCTAGGTGCTTCCGACACCACCCGTTTCCGGTTTCCGCTTTTACCGGCAGCGAGCTTTTCAGCGACGGGATTGCCCCAATATCGAGGGTGCTTCTTTTCATTTATCGGGAGGGGTTGGGCAATTTGGGAGGTACATCGGAGTATCGGATGGAAAGAGATGTGACAGATACTGCTGAGGTTTGTTTGTTGGGGGATTGTGGTTCCACTGATTCCTCTTTGCTAGAAAAACCAGCGCGATTGGATCAGTTCTCTTTTTTGTGAGTAAAAAAACTTACTGAGTCAGGGGAAATATTAGTGGTGTATCGAATGTTAATAAACATCACAGTTCTAAAAATCGTTTTAGGAGATTCAAACTTAGAAATTTTTCTAAAGGATCGTTTTCAGTCAATTTCAAAAAGTTATAGCGTTTCAAAGAACCTTCTTAAACCTGTTTTGATATTTCTTTTTTGGTAATTACTAAAGAAACTTTGTGGCTTATATATAATTATGAAGACGTGCTTACCTAAAATTTAATGCTTAATTAACTTTCCAGCAAATCAATATGCAGCATTCGTAATTAATTGCTAGACTGTGTTTCATTTATAATTATATTTAAACTACCAACAGCATTTTATGATTTCTAAATCTTCTATAATCCAAGGTAAACAATCAATTCCTAAAGTTTTTATACAGTTTTTAAAAGGATGTGTTTCTGTAAACTTTCATCAACGACTTTGTATTCTAAAGGTAATTTAGAAACCTGACCAGACATTAATAAACTTTTCTTATTAACTTTCTCTTAAGATTTTATAAACATGAGAGAAAATTTAAAATAATTTTGAATTCCCAGATGTTGGCGTAAACATAAAATGTGTTCTAATTTTTTTGTTTAGTACTTAAATATCATATGTTTCTAACGAAGGTTATTCCCTTCAAATTTATAAAAATATTACATTAAACTTTATTATACATAAAGACGGTAAACTTGTGATTTGAAATCAATTAGAGGGTATTAGAATTTTGTAAGAACCGTAGAAAACACATTTTTTGAGAGCTTGGAGTAATTTCAGAACCATTACATTGAATATTTAATTGAATAATCTTCATGAAACTAAAGCTTCAGAAGCTTATATTCAGCTGATGTAGTAGCCTGTATTATTTACCTTCGCCTATTTATCAACCAAATTTTTCAAAACCAAAACGAAATTTTCCTTACAAAGCAATTGACTGCATGAAGTGTTTAGCAAAACATTTCTTTGTAGTTTTCTTCCAAGTAAAATATAGACATTTTCGAAGGTGTTTACAGTTTAAACCAATCAATACACTCCACCGTGTTTTCCACGTTCAGAAGTCTCCGCAAGATGCATTGATAATGAAATTCTAGTCTAGAAATTCAGCGCATTGCAAATAAAGGGATCAGGGCTGCATGTAATGAATTTCTAATGAAGGCATCAGTTCTCTTAAGCTTGAATGACACTACATAGTATTATCCCCTTTTTCTCATGCGGAATATAAAACGCGTTGGATACTCATATAAACACAAACCTCATATTATATTACTTTATCAACAACATTCGTATACGATTTGAATTCCTTATCAATAGAAAATGTAAACTAGAAAGAAGCATTTGTGTTTCTGAGAAATAGATATAAAAGAGAAGTTTTAGTTTACGTCTTCTAAAAAAGTTCTGTTGTATAAAAGAGTAATAATCACAATTTGTGATACTAAGATCTCTAGTTTTTATACTTCTGAAGAAATTCATAAATTAAGTTTAATTTGAGTATTTTTAGAGTGTCTGCACACAAGAAAATGTTAGATACACTTACTATATTTCAATACATTTCTTATATTCCGTACTTAAAAATTGTATTCATAATTACTTTCCAAAAATTTTTAATCCGATTACAAGAGTAGTTAAGTATCTGATACAATCCGAGGTAAAACATTAATTTTTATTAAGTGAACAAATATTAAAAACAAATCATGATTTTTTTTAATGTTTATTAACATCCATAAATATAATTTTGCAAATAATCTTCAATGTTTTAAGTACACAAAATATTGTATTCATATGCATTGAAAAAGAATAAAAGAAATACAAAATTTTTTCACAGAAATCTTTAGCTATATGCTTAAATAAAATTTATCTTAAAAGTTTTTATGTTTTCGAAACATTAAAAAGTAGTAAATATATATTTAGCTCTTACTTTCCTCCGGTTTGCCAAATAAATTAAAACACTTAATTAGGTTCTTTCCTTCTAAGAAACAGAGACCCTCTGAGACAAGAGTTATAATTCAAAACTTAAGAAAAAAATTCGTTATATGTATTTTCATAGACGCATTACTAAACTTAATGATTTGTTGTTGTTTTCGTGTCCATGGACAAAACGCTACTTACTGAATGATTTAGTATATCCAAATAGAATTTTTAAATACTAACCGAAAGCTTACAAATGAATGTGACATCTATACATTTAAGGATAAACGACATTTTCTACAGCAACAAAAAACTTTGAAGGTTGTACATCACAATAATATTTGATAACACTACAGAATACAAAAGAATTATTTTTGTCCAGGTCCTATTTTCATGGACTTAAAATCAAACGCCTTGATAATCTGCTTACATTAAAATTTCAATGTTGCTCTTAAATTTCTTTTGGAAAAATAAACAGGGTTCATAAACGATTAAATGCATGTTTACAAAGAAAATTTCTTTTCTAGAACATGAATAATTTTGAATTTATAATTGCTTATTGTTCGGAGTATTTTTATTCAAATATTCCAGCAGTAAAACTACCAAATGAAGATAATTCTAAATTTTTTTGAGCTTCTGAATAGAATGGTAGATTATTCATCATACCATTAAAAAAATTTAAGCTATCTTTTGGACACAATAAATTAAAAAGTGTCGTAAAAATATTATACAGATATAAATATATAATCACATGGATGCAACAGTATAATAATTACGTGCTATATAAATCTTTGGCGTCCAAAATATTTTAAGATATGTAATGTAACAAAATAGTAATGAGTTCGTTAATAAAATTTATTGATTTAAATTAATTAAAATGTAAGCACATTTGTCTGAAAACTTTGTGTAAAACAAAATTAACATTTATACGAGCATATACATAAATATTAAGTTAACATTTAGATATGTCAGTACACAACATTTTGATAAGTATATATATTAAATACAAAACAACAAGTTTCGTTTCACAATTGATGCTTAAAAAGTTTCTTGAGTAACTTCACATTTATTATACCAAATCTCTTTTAAGCACCTATATAAACAATATTATTTGGTCAACCCATGCTTTTAAGAAGTATTTTTCCACATTTACAAAAAAAAATGTCTGTATTTTCCTTTAGGATTAGCATCGAATACTGAACTTTATTTGCTATATGGTCTTTCTTTGCAAGAATTTTGAGTTAAACCTTATGTAAAGCTTGCAGGAAAATATTCCATGATTGATATGGAACAGCAAAATTTTTATTTTCCATATGTATCATGAAAATTGTTTATCTACATAGGGAAGTATGCCGCATCTCAATATCTATTTTCATCTTGTCTTATTAACACATTTAGATTGAAAATATTAATTAAGTTCATATTACTCATATTAAAATACTTCTAAAAATAAATTATATATTCATCTTTTTGAAAATATTTTACAGTATTAAGCTAATTGCTTTCAAAGTAAAACTTAAATGAAAAAGAACTAAACCTAAGTTTTCTAAATTGAAATCAATCGAATGATGATTGAATAACATGCAAGGTATGTTTTTCAATTGTTTTATATTGTTACGAAATTTATCCTTCACTACAAAAAAAATTCATATTTTCAATCATGAATATATTTTTTACGTCTTCTCATTAAAAAATTCACCTAATAACGAAATAATTCACATTTTTTAACCTTTTCAAATCAAATGTAATTTTTTTTTTAAAAAATTGAGGTGCTTTTTTGGAAAAGAAGAATTTTAGACGGAAATTTTTAAAGATTTACTTACAATCAGATAAATAATCATTCACTTAATGACAAATCAATAAAAAACTTTAAATTAAGTGGTAAGTAAACTATAATGAATTAAAAATTTGCAGCTTTTGAAATCATAAAATCTTGAAATAGATTTACTTTACTCATAATCGATTTATTAATTGTTCCCTTTACAAAAAAAAAATCATCATTGACTCACTTACCAAATATTTCATCTTCAATGTACTACATTTTATACGTGTAATCGCATATTACTACTACATTTCCGTCATTTGAATCCTTTGTACATTTCTTACAACGGCCTTGCTTCAATAAGAATGTCCTCTTGGTTAGTCTTCCTGTTTTAATTGCATTTGAAAGTCTCGTAACAGTCATCTTTGCTCTAATGGAAATATACCTATATTTTTCTTTCTTATAGGGTATTATCAGTTTCCCAAGATTGTCTAATCACGGCTTACTAGATACTTATACAGGCTAGTCGAGTATGGAAATCATTGCAAATCCAGATGGCAATACTGGACCAACTGGCAAAGCATATCCACAGTGTTGGGCGGTGGGTGATATAGGTAGGTCTTGTAGCGCTCCAAGCGGGAAAAGTTGTCAAATGGTTTTCATTGTTTAAAACTCGGCTAGCCTGGTATAAGTATCTAGTAAGCCGTGGTCCAATTATCAACTTAAAACGTCACATAGAAACATTCGTCTTGACTAGAAACTTATGATAGAAACTTCGAACGAGAGTTCAACTGCCACTTTCCGTCGTTTGTAAGTCAATATAAATTCACGACACCACCTGTCCCATTTTCAGCTCTCAAAATCCCTTTTTTGGCAGTTTTTCTTAGTTTTCACTCTCTCGCACAATCAATGTGTTGCTGTATTATACCCTGTAGTGTGGATGAACTCAGTGGATTTCCAGTGGATCACAGGTTGGACAGCCTGTCGTGGCGCACGTATTTGTTGTAGAGCAGAGGGTTGCTGCCGCTCAGGGACTCCGTGACGGTCTGGAGAGCCATGATGCCGTTCACCGTGTTCTGGCGAGTGGCGGTGAATTTCCTCTGCTCCAGAGGGTTGATTTTCTCCTCCTTCCATTTGCAGCAGCGGAACACGCTCTTGAAACCTTGGCGGAATCTAAAAAAAATAAAAAATTGCAAATTTTGAAATAATAAATAAGCGTGGCCAACTATGGACGAATGGGAAACTTGAAATTGGAATGCACTTTTTTTTCCAACAACTCAACTTCACATTGAAATCGGTAGCGATGCAGTATGCAATCCACCAATTAGGTTAGGTAGCGACTCTGCAACTGATTTTTTTAATACACATGTTTTTCGCTTTCTTAATTAAAAATATTTTATTTGAAATAATAAGAGATAGTAATTAGGAATCATTGAATGAACTGATTCCATTAATTAGTTTAGCAACAGTAGTTAAGGATAAAAATATTTTCAAATAATATTGCAGAGAACTTTAAATAATGATAAATATAACTTTTGTGTAATGAATAAATTATTAGTTTAGAGAAACTGGTTGAATTTTTTCATTTCGCGTATAATCTTTCACTTAATTACATTCTTCTAAGGATCTTTTAAAAATTAGTTTTTAACGAAATGAGATTTTTCTCAATCTCTTAGGAATTTTTGGAAAAAACATTGCGGTAGCATAAATTATTAAGCTAAGTAAGAATTACAGTTTCACCAGGTAAAGTGATGAAGCATATATTTCTTTTTATGATTAACTATGTTGTAATGGGATTGAATACTCGTAATAATCAATCAATTCTATACCATGAGAAGTTGCCCATCGGCATTATTAGATTAATTGTGATTCACAAGATAATCATCTTTGAATATATCTTCACAACATTCTAATCAAGCCGAAAATTTTTAGGAAGAATTCATGTGTTTTCACTACTCACATTCACTTATACGTTAAAGTCCATACATCCAATCTGAAAGAGTTGCGACAGATGTCCACTACCTCTTATTAATTTGCCATGGGTGGTTTTCATCTCCTCAGTGAAAGCAGCGGAATCAGGTGAAAGTTATTGATCCCAGCCTTTTAATATGGATGGCATAATAATAGAAGGTCCTCGATGGAGGATAGGGGTAGTTTGCGATAACATTGGAATATGAAAAGTGCCTTATTTGTGTCTTGGGGTCTCTTCAATGGGATGAGATATGAGTTTTTGATAATCGTGCATAAGTTCTTGTTATATGCAAAGATGTTTTGAAACTCCTGTGTCAAGAATATGATGTTCGTAGAGTTCTTACAACTTAACGGCATAGTGAATCACATTGTTGTGGTCTGTTTTTATTTTTATTCTTATGGGTTTTCGGACAAATTACTGGGTTTTGTGGAGCTTACTTAAAAAAATTTAACATTCGATATTAGTGTTATGTATATGTTGCGGGCAATGTGATAAATCCTGGCAATATTAATAATGGCCACGCATTTCAGGCAAAGTGATAAATAATCATTCATATATGCCATTGAATTTATTACATTTACCGCATGAACTTCGGGCATTATTAATAATGCCCGGTTTATCACTTTGCCCGTAACATATATATTTTATTTATTTGATTTAAAAAAAAAAAAAACGTTTGTATTTCAGAACTGAAGAAGAGTTGTTTACATCATTTTTATCATCAACGTTAAAAAAATAATTTATTTACTCATAGGAACTAGATTGTAGATTGACGATTTTATAGAAAATCCTTGGTAAGGTTAATTTTTTCATATTTAGCTCTTCTAATTATCAAAATTATCATAAATCTTTACTGTCCTGTACGTTTACAACATTTTCCTTTCTAATTACTTTTTCCTCATCAAAAACTCTAATTTGAAATAAATGTTCATTAAAAAGAATCTGTTAGAAGAAGAAGTTCATTAAAAACTCTTTTTTTTAAATGTAAAACTGCCAAACGTTTTCAGCTACCGATAAAAGTAAACTTCAATATACAATGATTTTTGAGCTTACAAAAATGATTTTTGTACAATTCAAAACCCTGGTTTATAGAATCCCGAACCGGGTCGACTCTGAGCTTACCTGCTGTTCATCCAGCAGTAGATGAAAGGGTTGTAGCAAGCATTGGACATGGCCAGCCAATAGATGGCCAGGTAAGTGGGCTGCACGAACGCCTCGTTGGTAATATGGGGCAGGTGGTGGGCAACCAGAAAGTAGACGTGGTAGGGCAGCCAGCACACGGCGAAGATGGCCACCACCACGATCATCATCTTCACGATCTGGAATAAGATAAGACAGATTAATTTCGGAAGTTTTCTTTCAGAAGAATGGCATCGAGGCAAGTTAATACTGTCTGTCTACCACAAGATGAGCTCTTATAGTTGTCTGGTTGTGGCGGTTGCTATAGAAACAAGATCGGTTCATTTTAAATAGGGATAAACGGTATTCTGATTTGGCGGGGATTAAAACCGACGGAGGATTATTGGAAGAATTCTTGGCGATCACAAGCACGGTCTTCTTCGTGGAATTGATGCAGTTGCAAACATACATATTAGAGGCTGGGAAATGTGAACCGTTAAAATAATGAACAAAGAGGACTATAGTGATTCAATTCAACTATTTCCCCCGTTGAAAATCAGGAGAGTCCTTTTACCTTGGACACAGAAATGTAAACGAGTGCTCAGCTTGTGATGGACAGACTAGCGAATGATTCATTATGTTAGTAGTTCAGTCTGGACTAATGAAAAGGTTAACTATGTAACATGGTCCAAAAGGTATTTTAAAGCTGGATTATTTGGAAACTTATTCATACGAATTTTCATCCCGAGATAAAATGATATTCTTTTTTAGACTACTCTACTCTTTAGAAACTCTGTATCAAAGACGAAAAATCAAAAATAGAACTGTTATTATATTATAATTAAATTACGTATCGGTATATTCAAATAACAATACACAAAGACAGAAAAACAAACTGATAAATCCAATTAATCCCTGAAATTTTAGAAAGCTTCCTTTAAGTGTTATTAGGTATTACATAGATTATCTTTCCTAATATTATTAACTGTATATTATTATCCTAAGAGTACATAGAGTACTCTAAGTACATAGGATAAATATATGAACCAACCTGTCTATTGCATAACATAAAGTGATAACTGCAATTTAGTTTTTAAGAAAATTGGTAGCAGTAGTTTAAATTAAATTTTACCTAAAAAAGGAGGGTTGATAGAAGTTTTTCCTAAATATAATCTAAAATAGTTCATAAATCCTTAAAAAGCATTAAAAAGTTATTATTTTGTCAGCCTGTGTAATAAATGGTCTCATAAAACTGGATTAACAATGTTAGCGTTTGATATTTACTTCAACCTGAAGTAATTGAAATATTTGATAAAATAATAGTAAACATAAATAAAGAAAAGATATTGGAAATAAAATAGTTTTAAAAATGAGGATAATTCTAGTTTAGGCGATTCCCCATTTCGTTATTATTGATGGAGTATTAGAGAGTTGATGACTATAATTCTTCAAATAAAAACTACAGCTATAACAGCTATAAACCACATCTATTTGCATAGTGAAACTAAGAGAAGTTAATTTTTATTAATGGTACTTTTCCATTATGCATCCTCATAAAAAAATCCAAAATTGTTTTGGACAACAAAGATTAAAAATATGTATTATCAAACATAACGAGAGTACCAAATAAAATATACACGAACATAGATGGCAACAACAAAAACTTGGTGATATTTTAATATTTGGAGATTTTCAAAGGGATGGTATACCTCCCTATTTATATTTAACGATTTAAATAAATTCAAGCTTGTAGTACCTACACTTTATTGACCTTAAACCATATTGAATAAATTAAGCACCATTTGTAAGAGAAATAAAAGCAAAAAGGTATGGAATATGAAATCCTTAAAAATACAATTAGTGACATTTTCTTTGAATATTAACACCTTTGAATTATCACTTCCTCGAACGGAGCCAATTTTAATGTGGCTTGCATAACTTATGGTTTTAAGACGTGAAAGTACTTTATTGCATCGGAATTTACAAGTAAATATATTTCCTTTAAATATCTTATTTAGTTTAAGAGAACTAATTCCATTTTATTTTTGTATTAACAGCACGTCATAGAATTATAATCCACCCTATATTCAAAAAAAAATTCAATAAATGCTCTTTAGAGATAAGTTAAGTCTTCAAGAAAATCTCAAGTTCCTTCCTGCGTTAAACCAAAGTATTGAATGTCATATAAAGCATCGAGTTTAATCATTTCCATAATAAACCGATAATTATGACGATGAAAATTAGCAAGTTACTAGAGCTCTTCATGCATACGCTCTTATAAACCCTTATACATGGTAGAATACCGAAACAGCCTTACCTATCATGTAGAAAGTGATAATGCGATTACTTCATTACTTCAAATTACAAAATTATGCTCAATGGAGGAAAAAGTTAGGTATAAACTTATATCAAGTAATTTCAAAATTGAAATACTTAATACAATAAAGTAATTTAAGAAATTTTTTAACAATCATGTTTTAATATATATAATTAAGTTAAATAACATTAAATTTATGAAAGAAATAATTTGTTAATACGTCGACTGGTAATTAGGTTTATTGAAGGTGGTTAAAAGTCAGTATGAGTGAAAGCATTACCAATTAACTCTTATTTCATTAGTCTCTTAAATGTTAATGTCTATCTTTTATTTATTAGAGCCTAATCTTTAATGCTTCTTGAGTTTCCTTTAGAAAATATGTTTTAATTATTTTTCCTGATATTACTTTAGTTATTAAATATAATTTTATAGCTTCAGAAAATTACTGACGAGGCTAAGTACCCTATTTCATTGAAATAAATTAATTCATATATTATAATGCCTTTTTAATTTTAATGCTCAAGTAACTTTCTTAGACTTTAATCAGTCACCGATAATTGAAATGGTCTTTTCACCCTGTAAAACATTTACATATCTAGTCAATGTTATGAAACATCTGCTCTTATTACTTTATCTAAAGAATGATTCTTTGTGAACGAATGTCAGAGGAACTTCCGAAGTTTTCTAATTAATCTCGGTAAAAAAAATATGCATGAAAATTCCAATAAAGTCGTTCGGGTGAGAGAAAATTCTACTCAGTGAAAATAAAACTTCCAAGACCAATAGTTTACAAACTTAATTACATGAAAGTAAGTACTTTGATAAACATATTTCATATGATTCTAAGTGAATGTTCAAAAATATTCAGTCAATACTTTTCGTGGTTATAAAATTAACTGAAATATTAAGTTAACGCGTTGTGTATGTTTATTATAACAATAATACTAGTTTAAAGAACATATTTGCTTAATTTTGGCAATTTTCTAACCAATTTTATGTGATGGGAAAGTGATAGAATGTTTTAAAATGCCTTATATTTATTAAATTTTAGAAATTAATGAAACACGGAAAGTATGTTTTAAAACTGCATAAACTATGTTTGATATTGTCAAAAAAATTGACTCTTAAAGGTATCCTCGTACTTGTTATTTGACTTGATGCTAATTTTTTTCTACATTTCTTGTGTTGAAATTTTTATGCACAATTATTTTAAACTCAAATTTAAAATATCATTATCGTAAAAAATCAATGAGCTTTTACATTTTTTTTTCTTTAATTAAACTAATAATTCAACCAAAAACACCTTTTTTATAAATTTTCTTACGCTTTCAATAGTAGATTTTGTTTTTGAAGGATTTTTTACAAACCTAAAGTTTCAATCCAACTTCAAAATGTTCCCCCCTGAAATCAGAAGTAAAAAGTTTCACAAGAAAAAATACAACTAAAAGATAGTTCTAAAGAATTAAGTACACTTGTATTGATAGTTATGGAATATTAAATATTATTTTGATGCTTATATTGTGTATATTTTTCATTACTTCAAATCAGAAACAAGAATTTAAACTTCACTAGACTAACTAAACTTTTTTTTTTATTCCCAATGGCAGGGAATACATAAAGATAACAAAGAACATAAAACATCAAAAAGTGAATTAAACAAAGAGACCGAGGTCATCTTCCCATAAGCTCTCTCGCACGCCAATATCTTGCGGTCTCGGACTTAAGAGTGTGGAGCATCTTGCAGCGATGAAGATGCTTTCTGTTCATTGGTTCCTTTGCACATATTCTACAGTCAGGATGGTCATAAATGTGTAGACGATACAAGTGTTCGCCCAGGCAGTCGTGGCCTACCAGGAGACGAAAGAGGGCTACAGCATCTCGACGAGGCTTATCTGGTATTGCCACAAGCTCCATAACTAACGACCTAAGCTCCATAACTAACTAACTAAACTAAACTAGCTAACTAAAACTAAGGTATCAACTAATTTAAGAGTTAGACACCAAGAACACTATATAGGACAAATTTTGAGAGCCGATCTAATCTATCCATCAAGAGATCGATTGCTTATAGACACGGATTGTTGATACCGAGTACATAGAACGCATTTATGGAAAAACAGAGAAACACCAACTAACCAAATCAATGAACACCATCGCTTATTATAAAAATTACAAACAACTAACGTTATGTTAATGAACTTAGACGTCCTCACAGGAACTCCATTAGTCAAGGGAAAAATCCGTTCATAAGACGTTCTTCATCTGATAATGGGAACTTGCGATTTAATTTCAAGCCTCGGCGTTCCAAGTTTCTAAACACTTTTTGCGCAACACCTGACTGAACTGAAATTCCTAACGCAGTTAATTAGTCTCCGGTTCCTTTTTCTGGACTTATAATTATCGAGTCTGGTAGAAAATTTTTGAGAGAAATGGCGCGGAGCTTTGTGCACGGGAGAAAGATGAGCTTTTACGCTTTGATGTTTTACAACGCTCGAAAGCGAACGGTCGTTGAAAAAGTTTAATTATGCAGAAAAGGAACTCGCAAAGAGATTAGTTTTTTTGTTTGACGTTTTACAGAAGTGATGTATGTGGTTTTTATGGGAGAATTCTGTTAACTTTCACTTACCATTAACTTACTGTCGTGTGTTATAAAAGTAAAATATCCCATAACACAATTATCAATTGATTTATGTGTTGCATATTCAAAGATAAAAAATACTATAAGTCCTAAAACAACACAACTTAACGCGTGTTCTACAAATGTTTTAAAACGTCTCTAAAAACCGTTTATTTTATTTATGGGAGTGAGGAATTATGGATAATACTCAATCTCCATAAATGTTTAAAAAGCATGAAATAGTACTTATTCAGAACATGGAATTTATAATTATTTAACATTTTATAATTATTACTATACATTTTATAATTTGTTTTCAAAATATATGTAAATGATACACCCTTTTCTATTTTCTCTCAAAACTAATCGCTATTGAACAATACCAAAATATCAACGTTTTTTTTTTCTTCTTTTTATAGTTTTTAAAGTATATTCAGCAAACCTACCAATCCTAACACAACTATTACCACTAATTTCCATGCTTAATATTTTTCTTGTGCATAATATATTTTAATAATAAAAACATTATTAATCTATTGATCATTATTAATCATTAATCTATTAATTTATTGATTAATAGATTATTAATCTATTGATCATTGATCTATAATACCTTGAACAGAAAAAACGTGATTGACTTTATTGGCTTTGAATGAATAAAGTTTTTAATTTTCAACTAAGACCAGAAAAGTACAATATTGAAGTGAAAGTTCCAACTATCCTTTTATAAAAGAAAGCGTTTCAACGATTGCTAATCCCTCTATCTTCTGAACCAAAACTTCAATAGCTTTAGAAACATTCCTCTTCAGCGCACAATACCTTCACGTTAATGCAAAAGGTTAGTATAATCAGTCTTCCACTTAGACATGCACCTTCGAAGAAGTGCGGGAAGAACCTCACGGCTTGAAGAACCCGATTACACCGAACCGTGAAATGAGAAGCTGCGGAATCGGGCAGGATCTACGGAATGGGGTAATCGGGCAGATTCGGCAAGCGCGTTCGGCCATCTTTGAGAGATGGACTTGGGATCGTATCCATCTTTGAAAATAATTTTCGGATCTTTTGAGGCATTACGAGATGAAATTTCTATCGGAAAACGCATTCCAAGTGCGTTGTAAAAATCAATTTTCGATGTAAATTGCAAAATAGGCATTTCGGATATTTTGGGGGTTGAGTTTAGAAGAAGATGAAGTTGGGTATTTGATAGGAAATGGAAAAGAAAGCAGTTAGATACGAGGGGTATGATAGCGCCATCAACATCCAAAAAAAACAGCTCAGATATTCAAGTTGAAATTTTACAAAAAGGTGTCTTTACAAAGTACATGTGTACAAAGGGTATTGCCATAACCTTTAATCTCTCTAATAAGACTTAATTAGCGGAAGAGGGATTTGCACAAATTTATTTTCATTGTAAATTTTCAAGCATAATATGGGTATAAAATGTTTTAATGCTGATGTCACTTTACTTTAAAAATAATTAAAACTCTTCAGTTCAGCTTCATTCAAGTAATAATTAGGCGGTATTACTGATTTACTGTATTGTTGTTTTATTTCATTTGGATTATTTCCTTTTGGGGAAGTTTGAGACCCTCATAAACAAGAGGCACATTGTTTATTCGAAAAAACTATGTTGAAATATTTTAAACTAATATTGGAGATTCTCATATTAATGTTAAATAACTGAATATAGAAAATCTTACCATTTATAATATAGAATTCTGTATTAACAAAGAACGAAAGTTTACTTACTGGAACCTTCATGAAACTCAACCCACAACTTTCCTCTTTTTTTCCTGGTATTAACGTAAACAGAATCTAAAACATACTGTACCGTTTTATATTCAGAATATCCTCCCGATTTCGTCATAAAAAAGCTTTATCAGTACGCCAAAACGTTTACTTTTCCCTTCAATAAATTATACTTTAACTCATACTATCGAATTTCAATTTTGGTTTAAGATGAGATTATTGGAAAACGATGGAAATTTTTCCACACAAGAATGGGGTTTTACCCTTTATGGCATATACATATAAGCACCTCGCATCTCCTATGGTGTTATGTATGCCCAGAGGACAAATATCCCCAGGAATATAAATTCAATACAAAAGAATCCAATAGTGAAACAGTTTTTTAAGTTGATAGGGATCCTTTCAAAGCTGAGTGTTTTCTTTTATGAGAGATAAAAAATAAGTCGCTCTCTTATGTACAAGTATTCATTTATCGTTCTCGTAAATTATTTCTAAGATACGGATAAAATATTTCATTATGAAAAAATTGTGGCTAAATTTTTCTCAAACTTTTAAGAACTAATTTTGTTGTCAAGTATTGATAAGTCTTTATGTTGCCTATGACTCTATAAATTTTGCCAACAAATACACTCTTTACTTACGGCTGAAAAATATACTGTAATAATTATGGTTTTCTCAGAAATCTCATGGAACTTCTTTATCTTTTCCTCAAGTAATTAATTTATGAATAATGAGACAGCTCACAAAATTTACTAAAAGTGTTTTTATGATATAAAGGTTATAAATACAAAAGAAGTTGAGGCTTGGTGTTAGCTCTTCCTTCACTTTTAGATGCTGGAAAAAATATTCAAATATTGTGTTTTTGTTATCAAACTTTAGGAACCGTTGATTAACTGTAGAAGTTATTACTTTTCATGATGCTAAATGCGGAAAAATTACATAAAGCATTTTTGTTTGATTAAATAAATTTGTTTGATCATAATAGCAATAAAACAGATAACACGTTAAGTCAACAAAAATAAAATAAA
Source organism: Tetragnatha montana (assembly GCA_963680715.1). Classification (NCBI taxonomy): domain Eukaryota; kingdom Metazoa; phylum Arthropoda; class Arachnida; order Araneae; family Tetragnathidae; genus Tetragnatha; species Tetragnatha montana. The sequence continues at coordinate 40,097,333 of OY796674.1, forward strand.
ATAATTCTTGGGGAATGAAGTAGTACTACTTCATTAATTCCTAGGTTTATCAATGAAGAATACTCTCACTCTCAGCACCCTATTAGAAAGTAAACATTACCATAGAAAGTACTTTAGATACACAGAGATCCGTATACTCTCCCCTAATGAAGAGTCTTTAAAATATTCAACATCCCTGATTTAAAACACCCTTCCCATCTTAGTTTAAACTAGACTCACCCCTTTTGAAAGGAACGCGTGGTGATGATATCACCGTCTGCGCAAAATACATTAAACACTGAAGTAAACATTCAACTACTCTCATTCAAATAGATACAAATGCACTTCTTAACGTTAAGCACAGTTCTCCCCACCCGAAACACACAAACATGGCTTTATTTGATCGCTTAAAAGCTCTTGAATCCCCGATGTTGAGACTTTTAAGCGACTTTTGCAGCCATGGTGAAAGGATCGCATGACTTTCAGGGGCTGGCCATCTACATTTTCATGGATTCATAAACATTCAGAATGCTAAGTTCAGTCTTAACGGTCACTGATTTTGTGAGTTTTATATGTAACTTTTGTTGTGTTTAAACACAGTTGTTGACAAAGTAAACGGGGTTACGTACGCATTGTCTAGCTATTTCATAGTAAAATGTTTATTTCTGAGGAAATCCAACTGTTTTAATGGTAGTTAAGTGTTTGAGAAGTTGCACAAGATGTTTTTGTTTATTTAGAAAGTACTTGATAGTGGCTTTTAAGTTTTTTAACAAAATGTTTTTGAAAGAAAAAAACTTTCCATGTATGGTTTTTGACTACTTATTTTCCCCCTTTTCTTTCTTTTATAAATAAAATAAGGTTCTTTTAATAAATTGTGAAGGCAATAAAAACTTTTTTTATTGTTCTAAATGTATAAATATCTGAAACTTTTTTAAGTTAATGCTTTAAATCATATTGCTTTAAAACTCCTATAGATTACTAATAACTAAATATCATGCATATTTAATTGTTATTGTATCATTAACGCAACGGGAAAATTTAATTAAAACAAAAAACTACTAAAAATTAATGAGAAGTTATTACTTTCAGGTGAATTTTATTTTACTTTCCATTAATAAAGCCGGATATTTTTGATAGTCCCATAAATTTTTGCCGGGATATGTTTTATGAAGGTCAATTAGTAAATTGAAAGAAACCTTTTTTTTATTGCTTATTAAATTTTATTTTAAATCCTTCAATTTTTATGCATTAAATCCTAGTCGGGATGAAGCTCCTTTTCTTAATGACTTTGAAGTATACTTTTAACAAGAGGATTACATCGTTCTTTTGAAACTTACTTGAAGTTCTGATTTTTTTACCAATTGGCAGAATACTCTTCATTTCTTCTCAAAACTAAATTCTTCATGTAGGCTCCAGAAGGACTTTTTTTATAAGTTAATTAAAGTTATACCAGTTGGGAAATCTGAGCCAAAAACCAAGTTTTAAAAAAAGCATCGAATTGAAGTAAGGAACTTGCATAACAAACTTGAAACGCATTGCAGAAAATATAACTTTTTGATTATCTCCTAATTACATACGACTGAACAAAAGATATGTAAAAACATATTTTATACATTCTTCTGATTTGACCCTGTATAAGAATTTAGAAAACTAGCTGATACTAGTTATAAAGTAAATCCATTACTTCTTTACTTCAAAGTTAATCACAAAGTTATACTAGATTATGTAACTAAAATTTCAACTTGAATGAATCAATTTTGTTGTAGTGTAAAACAATCCTTTTCATGTGTCTAAGTATTATTTACTTTAAATTATATTTTTCCACCTGTAATGTTTAACGAATATTTCAAAGCTTGGTTCCTTTTCTAGTAACTAGCATACGACATCTATTGAAAGAAATACACATACTTTTCTCTTTGAGTTGACACTTTCTATTTGTTTCTGGGTGCATTCTCCAATACTCTGACTTCCCCAAAGTTCTCTTCCGACTCTGAAGTAAGTGAAGGTCATCGAAGTGATCGGAAGGACGTAGGTCACTACCAAAATCACGATGTTGTATCTGAAATAAAAATATTAGATGTATAGTAAAACTACATATTTATTTCTTACTTAGATCCAAAACAGAACTTTAATTCTTTAAAATAATATTTTTATACTGTATTAGAGTGTTGTAAAATATTCAGTTCAGAAAAGTTTGGGGTCAATTTATGTGTTATTCATCACTGTATTATAAAACGAATATGGTCGTTACATAGGTTATTTGTGCAATTTTTCAATGGTTTTCTTTTGAAATCACTAAGTTTATAACTTGTTTTTGAATGATATTATGAGCTATTTTGATAAACTGAAAATTAATTTTGAAAAAAGATGATGCTAGAGGCGGGAAATAAAACTATTCTTAGTCAGAAAATGTACGGCATGAAAGAAGTCGAGGACTTTTTTGTATATAATCTAGAAGTTCCCATTCTTTAGCAGAATAATAATTAGACATCCTTTGTTAAAATTAATCTCTAGCAAAATCAAATATTAATTATGATAGTCATTATTTAAAAAATGCCCTTCTATCCTTTATATAATCAGTAGAGTGTAGCGTATGTAATATTATAAAAACACGATTGGGCGAAAAAATAGGTTAATCATATACGAAGCCAAACTAACCAAAAGAAAGCAAGATGTTATAAAAAGTTTATTTAAGTTTAAATATATACGTAGAACTTTGATAGAGCTGCCCCTTCTAGGACCAAAAATATACAATCGCTTTAACGAAAGAACGTTACATAGAGAATAAATTTACTACTATAATAAAACCATTGGTACTCTTAAAACCGGTCGTTGTAATGCAAGATTCGCTACATCGGGGGATCGTTTTAAAGAAGTTCTACTACACTTTGAAAAATTAGATTACATCTGAATTTTTATTTCATATTTTCTATACTTTTTTACATGGGAATGTTTAAAGTATTTTGTATGTTTTTTTTTAATTAATATTTACCTTAAAAAATAAGATTTTTTTTTAAAATGAAATAATTATATTTATTTTAATTACATGATTTAACTTCAGATCAAAATAACCTTGAAAATTTCCTTACTTTAAAATAATATGACCAATTAAAAGGTTCATTACCTTTTATTTTCGTTGGATTTCTGTTATCATTGTTCTGTTTATTTTTAGGTCCCTAGGATTCTTTGAGTTTGAAGTACCCTTAAATAATTCAATTACCTCTTACCGCATTTTTAGTTTTAATTATTTGGCTAGTATTTGTATTTTGTATATTAAGATTTGAAAATATTTAAAATTTTTGGGAAGAAACTTTCCTTTCATTAATTTTGATGGTTGTTAAATAAAAATTGGCCCACAAAATTTATCACGCATCTTATAAATTTGAAAAAAAATGTATTATATATTATTTTATCTTATCACAAATAACATTTCGTAACAAGTTCGAAAGAATTAAAACATAAAACATCTGATTAAAATTTTAAATGTAAAAAAGATAGCATTGAATGTACAACTTATTACTGATTCAATCCGTATTTTGTCCTAGCAACGATATCTTCCCTTGTTGATTAACAATTATTTCTTAAACTTACTACAAACCAAATTCCTAAAACAATCCCTGTCCCATCTATAGCAATTCAATTGTAATATCTTTCAAGTTCATCCCTCCAATTACGCTCTTTATTCTAAACAGTAAACGAACTAGAACAATCTCAAACCGTATTCCCATCAAAAACTTCGCCTGTTTCTCACAAACTGAACAGAAAACTCACAAACATCGAGCAATTCTCATTCTCTCAACAAACCTTCTCGCCAACAAGATAAACAAACAGTTATGATGAGCCTCCAGCGAAATGTTTGGAAGATTTGTCTGAACTTCTTCCCTCTCGAACGAAAATCTGTCTAGAAAACTCTCTAAATACTTCAGAGCAGTTCATGTTTTGGTACCTCCTAGTGAGTTGCGCTCGATTGAGCCTTTTGATGTAATTATCCTTTCTAAAGAATTATTAATCTTCTTTGAGGTTTCGCTGATTGATCTAAGCTTTGATGAAGTTGCCATAATGCTTTAAATATGCGTTTTATCAAAAGGGAATACTTAGATTTTGATAGAAATTCTATGAGTTATGAGAGAAGCTAAGTGTTAAAGGTAAAGGGAGTTGTAACATGGCCACCTAAACTAATAAGGCCGTAGAAGCTTGAAATCTGAGTGATGTCATGCCTTTTCTTTCGCGTCATCGACGCGTTTAAGACAACAGCGCAACTCCAGTCTGGAATCTTGATCGCCCCACCCTTTACAGCCTGATTGGTCTCCACAACTACGGTGAAAACGTCACTTGAATTAGCCACACCGACACACGTGTCGAATATTTCTGAAGTGAGAAAGTGAATTACAGATCGCGAACCTCAAGTTGATTCCGTGCTCTATTATAAACAATTTTATGTTGTGTAGTTTTGTTTTGCAGAAAGAAAAAGAGGTTTCCCTTAAGACCTGAAAATGGTTTTATGCAGAGTTAATTTTAATGATCATATTTGATCAGTGATCACTAAAATCTGGTTTAATGATTAAATTTTGAATAAAATTGTAAAAATCGGGCCTGGTTTAAAATTCATGATCGGACATATTTTAAGCCTTCAAATTTACGATTACAATGGAGGGGGGGTTAAATATTAACTGATGTTTCCTCTTTTCGATCAGTTTTATGTTATCATCAACAGAAAGATTTTGTTGGTTTTAGATCCAATCTAAGGTGTCCAATCCAAGTATTGTGTGCAAATTTCAGATCAGGAGTATTCTGCTCTTTAACCCCCTCTGTCATTAGGAGAGTAATTCTTAGCAATCCTAAGTCAAATCAATCCGAATTCAGATCAAACTTTCTCCTATCTGAAATATTCGGCACGTGTGTCGGTGTGGCTAATTCAAGTGACGTTTTCACCGTAGTTGTGGAGACCAATCAGGCTGTAAAGGGTGGGGCGATCAAGATTCCAGACTGGAGTTGCGCTGTTGTCTTAAACGCGTCGATGACGCGAAAGAAAAGGCATGACATCACTCAGATTTCAAGCTTCTACGGCCTTATTAGTTTAGGTGGCCATGGTTGTAAGCGGTAGTAAAATCCAATAAAAGAATGGCGTTCTTTAAAGGAACCTATTATTATAGAACCACATTTCTCTAGTGTTCGGCAACTAGTGGTCAAAAAGTAGTTAACTACCAACTACTAACTAGTCTGGGAAAATCTAGTTGCAACTAGTAGTTAACTATTTTTTCCTGGGACTAGTTGCAACTAGTAGTTAACTCTTTCCCAAAGTAGTTAACTACTAGTTAACTAGTCTATTTAATTTCATAACCTATTTTTTGCCCAAATTCCAATACATCTTTCTTATCTATATCACAAAAAACTTTATGCTTCGCTCAAAACGGGCCTTTATTTCTGGTTATGGTATTTGAGTACTCTACCATGACATTGGAGTTATAAATGGCAGTGTAATTTTTGCATATTTTGATAAAAATTTTAAATATTTTTGAAATTTTAAACAAAATTTTTTTTAAAGTAGTTGAAAATTTGAAAGTAGTTTCAACTAGTAGTTATTAAAAAAAGTAGTTCAACTACTAGTTAAACTAGTTTAAACTAAAAGTAGTTAAACTACTAGTTAACTACTAGTTGATCGGTAGTTAACTACTAGTTGCAACTAGTTCTAGTTAACTAGTGCCGAACACTACATTTCTCTAATGTATGCTTTTCAACCTATTAATTATAAGCTATTGTTTTATGCAGGTTTTCTTTAAGATTTCAGTTTCTTAAATGGTTTGGCCGGTTCTGAATGATTGAAATATTTTTAGAAACATGGAGATTTGTACCTATTTTCATATAAATGACTTATAGTATATTTTCCGTTACAACAAATAATAGTACTAGATTGTTTACATAATTATTTGACTCAGGTATTTAATTTGGATGTTTTCAAAACTTTCGTATAAGAAAATACTCGAATTTAATTTTAATCACAAACTTTTCATTAAAATGTTATTAGCTTAGAAAAGGTTTATCTTTTACTATTATAACAGAAGATTTAACGATAAACAAAATATCAGGGATATCAGTAATTTGACATTTACATACATTTTATCACTAAATCACATTTAACGAAGAAACAAGACGAGATAAGGATAAGGATATAAGATTGAAATAAAGATTATTCTGAAGAAAATTTTATGTCTATGATGATAGTGTAAACATTCTTGAATCAATATTTCTTTAGACAAGGAAATATCGTAATAACAAACGTCTGAGAGCCAGAAATCCTCTTAAATAATCCAAGCTATAAGTTCCCAAGTAAACATGAGTTAAGCTTATCTCCTCAAACATAAGATGATCCTACTACTTTAAGTCTGAAGCAAATGAGATTATTAAATTATACAACATTATATTTCATTCCGCACGTTAATTTATGTGGCTATTTGTTTGTAAAAAATAACATAGTAATAATATATTTACTTTATGAAATTGTTTTTTAAAAATACATTGTTCTGGTGTAAAAATTAATCATTAAGTTCAAATGTTTTCTGAAAAATACGGAAATTCACTGTATTTAAATTACTATTCTTTATCATTGATGTTATTTGAAAAACTATCTAGAAACTGCAACACTGCAAGAACAAAGATTTCACAGTGTTGGATCAATTTAATATTAGCTTTTAAAAAATTAAAGACCTTTTACTAAAACTGCGTTTTTTATTCCCTAAACTTAATACCTAAGAGACCTTCCCTCAAATTATATAAATGTTTAAAAATTGTCTCATGTAGTTTAAAAATTGTAACAGAAGAAAACATATTTCTTCAATTAAAAAAAAGTATTTCGAGTTTACAATTTTTATTATCTCTATCTAAAACATCAACCACTTGCTTCTCGAGAACGCGGAAACTATTCATGAAAAAAAAACCCTTTTTTTCAATTTGTATAATGGATATGAATATAGTTTTTATACTATTTTGAAATTCTAAGGTATATTCAAGTCAAAATTCTCTCTATTAGGGCGATACCTTTAGAAAGATACCTTTTAATACCTTTAACTTCACAGTTATAGTTTTAAATCACACACAGCAATGTAATGTTTAACTTTAAACCGTCGGTTTCTGTAATTTTTTCTCTCGTTATACAGATACGCACACATACGTAAATCTGGTACATTTTGGGAATTCAAGAGATAAGAGATGTATATGGTGCATTGCATTTCATCACAAGCTAAAGCACCTTCACCTCATGTTATAAACAAATAGAGAGGCGCTTCTTTAATGACATCGGAATGCAATTTAAAGCACGGCGCATCAAGTAACTCATCACCCTGGAATGTTCTTGAACCATTTTGAGAGAGTTTAACATCCGTTTCCAAACCCAATCTCTTTCTGAAAATGTTTGTTGCTATTTGATGCAATTTCTGCGCCTTAATGTGTTAAGTGCTTTAAGATATTCAAACGATAAAAATTGTCAAAGGTGTAGTAGTATGACCAAAATTTCGTTATCTTTTGGAGGAGAAATTGGTTTTCCTCAGTGCTAAATAATATTTTATTTATATTATACCTACTGGTAATTTATTTAATAATTTTAAGAAACGAAGAATTAAAGAAAGAAAGAAAGAATTAATAAGAATTTTTATTAAACTTACTGACTTAAGAAATAAAGAATTTTTTATTATGTTATCATTGTAAAAATTTCATCTTTTTTTTTCTTTCTTTATTTTTCTTTGAATATAAAATTGGCACGTAATTTTGTTTTCGTACACCTAAACGGGACACCTGAGTCGGAACCGCGTAAATTATGTTCACACTACTTCCAAAATCATTTTTAAAAACATATTTTATTTACTCTTGCGCTATAAAAAAATATTACTCAAACTGATGTTTTTTTAAAACAACAGTCAAAGTAAATATACAAGTCACAAATGCAACAAATACCTTACTTTCTTTCAAAATAAAACTCAGTCTTGGATAATTCCTTTTAAGCTGAATATCTGCTTTTAAAAAGAATTTTCCAAGAAGCTTATCAACAAACACACAGGAGGGTTTTTTTTCAGAAAGTCCTTCTCGAAGTACTATATCTTCAAATATTCTCCTTAATTTTAAAAGTTTTTCTTTTTTTTGCCTTTGAAGCGTAATTTGTAAGTTTTGTGAACACTCCAGGCTTTTAAAAATTTCTACTCAGATGAATGGCTTCACAACTCAGAAGTCGTCTTTACAACCTGCAAAATCCTTTATTCCTTTACCTTATTTCTGATTTTTTTCCTATCTGAAGTGAGAAAGACCGCTTTCTAAACAGGTTTGCTTCCCACATCGCTTGGATATTTTAGGGACTTAATACCTCAATTTGAAAGGTGTAACACAAATAAAGCACATTTTTAAAAGCACCTGATCATCATAACCCCTTCTATCCATTTTTATATTTTAAAGCTTATTAAATGGTTTTAAAAACTATAAGAGGAATATTTTTATAGGAGGTAGATTTTACCTTTTGAAAAAAAGAAACGCTGCTTATAGTAAATGCTAATACATCAACCTGTATTTTTGAATATACTCGTATGGGTGTGTGACTTTAAAATGATAATTTTTCTGTGTTTATCCTAAAATATGGTCACATGTCTGGTTTAAAATAATGTGGTTAAATTTAAAATCCAGGATTCCTGAATGTAGAGGAATTGTGAAAAATAAATACTATTTGTTTATCAGTGTGCACATCGGATAAGGGTGTTAAACAGGCTGGACCTATAAAAAATTTTCAAGGTTTTCACTTAAAAATTTCTTATTTTCAAGTCATAACTTAGAATAAAAATTACAGGATTTAAAAAAATAACATGCCTTAAATTTGCAGAATCCATATTTTGCTGTATTGTATAAGCTGTAATTTTCAAAACCATAAGATCAATAGTACTTACAACTCCAAGGAATTAAAGTGTAATTATCATCTTCAAAACTTTTCTGTGATAATATTTATTCACAAGGCTTTTAAAACTCACGTAATCCTAAGCTCAAAAGAGGAAAAAAGCTATAATATTTATGGGCTCGCATGATTAAAACTCGAAAATAATTTAAGTATCCGGCTTAGGTGTAAACTCGGTTTAAATATTGACTAAATGGCTAAGGGGTAATTATTAAGTCTTACGATTATTGCTCGAGGAATTGCTTTTCTTAAATATTGGAAATTACATGTTTTACACAACATTTGCATTATAGATTTTTCGTATTGAATTATTCTTAATCGAGAAAAATGTTAATTCTGGAATTAATTCGATCAATACAATGGCACTTAAAAGAATTTATTTTGTACACAAATGATAGAAAGAAGATTTAAGTCTTATGCTGAGCCATTAAGTGAATTGACTTTTAGGCAACTCTAAACAGAATTAAGAAAGTAGAAAAAAATACATTAGCCTGGAGAAATTTAGTACTACATACATTCATAAAAAAAAAACTTTTTAACAATTTGTATAATAGCGTTATCTTTGTTTTCTCACGGTAAGAGTTTCAGCAAGATAAGAGCGGTAAGATTAATTGTTTGAAATGTAGTCTTAAGAAATAGTGTTAATTGGATTAAGACGTTTTACTCGATCATTATTGTCTGACAAAACTAGGACAATGAAATTGCTTGCCCCCTTTTGGCACTTTTAAAAGAATTCTCATTGTTATCACAAATTAAGATTAATGAATTGCTAATTATTTATGACCTAATACCATTATGTTGAGCTGCTTCTACAGTACATACTCTTTTACTTTTGAATGAAAATTTAAGCAAATCTTTTAAGGCACTCTAATGGTTGTATAGATATTAATTAAATACCCAAACAAGCATGAATTTACTAATTAATTTTGAAACGTTAAATCATTCAAATGTTCACGTCAAAAGAATTAAACAATCCAATTTAAGTGTATACAATTTTAACTAAAGAAAATTCAAAATTTTAATTTAAAAATCTACCTAAAATACCAGACATCTTAATCTTTGGTTATTACAAATCAAAACAATCTTCCAAACTCTGGACTATCTTACTATCTTATTCCAATATTCATTCCCATTTTGTCTTTCAATATTCATGATAAATAATGTGCTTCATCCATATTCTATGAATAATAGAAAAATTAAGTCAATCTAAGCAAAATATCGTTACTGTAGTATTTGTATTCATTATATATTACGGTATTATTTACTGTATTCTTGTATACGGGTGTGTTACGGGTATTCGTTAATATACAGGCTGTTTCAAAAGTTCCTTTCACGGCTTTTATTTGGAACCAACGTCTCTTAAGGTCATGGAAGTAAGTTCTACCCCTAGGTAAAAGACAATGGAGAATTCATTGAGACCACTTACAGCGCCCCTAGTGGCGAAATAAAATAGTTTAAAAATTAATTAAAAAACTAAAGGAGATAGAGCTAAAACTTTCAATATTATGAAAAACTCACTGAAAAAAGTTTCATGAAAATGCATCTTAAATAATCATGAGATAATTATGATCAAAATCAGCACTTTTTTTTAATTTGAAAAAGGTATTGTCCACAACTTTAGAAACTTCTCCAATGTCGTGTGGACGAATTTTAACTATTTTGTATTCAAACATAAAAGAAATCCCATTTTGAACTGGAGATTACTTTTAATTTTAGACAGCCCCTTCTTTTTCAAGGTTCAAAAACTTGCTAACTTTGATCGTTAATATTAAGTCGAATATATCGTCGAATATTTAAGATAGTTTCATGAAATTTTCTTCTTTGTCTATTTTTTTTTTGCCAATAATTTTTTTCTGAAGAAGGTTTTGTTCTATCTCCTTTAATTTTTTAATGTTTTTTTTAACTTTCTTATTTTGCTGCTAGGGGCGCTGTATGTCATCTCAATGGATTCACCAGGGTTACTTAACTTAGGGGTAGAATTAACTTCAATGACCCTCGGAGACGTTTCCAAATAAAAGCCGTGAAAACAGACTTTTGAAACACCTTGATATTTTTCACTCCATGTAAGTAACAAAATTAACTTTTGAACACCCTGTATAAAATGACGAGTTTTCATCTACAAGTTTTTTCAAAAGTCCGTTTCACGGCTTTTATTTATAGCAAACGTCTCCTAGGCTCATGGAAGTAAGGTAAACCCCTAGGTAAGTGACCATGGGGAAATCAATTGAGATTATTTACAGCACCCCTAGTGACGGAATAAGAAAGTTAAAAAATAACTAAAAAACTGAAGGGGATAGAGAACAAAACCTTCAATGAAAAATTATTGGTAATATTATAAAAAACGCACAGAAAAAAAATCATAAAAAAATCTTTAATATTCGATGAGATATTAGTATTGATGTTACGGGCAAGGTGATTAATCGGGCATTATTAATAATGTCCGGATTTATCACATTGCCCGTAACATAGACATTGGCCGTAAAAGTCTTCAAGTTTAACATATGCAACACAATTCTCGAATTTAGATACTGTAGTTAATTTTGAACATCAACATTAAAGGTTAGAGGTTCCTCTTAAAGTTACAGCAGTTTTTATTCACAATTTAACGTTATTACAAGTGTCAGTGAACTCGGGAGTGCTAAATAGGTTCTTTAAAACCCTGAGCAAACGTACACGATAAAATTTGTTGGATCAACATCAAGACTGAGCTGTGAGCAACTAAAATGTGATTAATCTTGCATGAATAGGAAGTTTCTTGACTGATTCCCTAGGTCTTGATTAATCTCTCACCTTATCTATTGCACATTAGAGTCTAATTCCCTTAGCAGATTCATTATGTTAATGAAGTTTCCCAATTAGTTAATTGACTGATGAGAACACTATGGTTCAATCTGAGAGGCTGATTGAAAATTTATCATCAATCTAGAGGTTGAGAAGTTCATTATTGCTTTTAAGAATAATATCCATTGCATCTATTACAACTAGATTAAAATTGTTACATAAATTTGCTATCTTGTTTAAAATTTTGTAGAGAGAAAGGTGTTTTTATCTTTTTTTTTTTGTTGAACAAGTTTAGGAAAAGGAACAAAAAAGGAAAGATTAAAAATGAAATTAAAAAAAATGTGGGGAAAGATTTAAAATATTTTAAAATTAGCTCAAAACAACATTTTAGAACGTGAAAGTTATATTAGATTATTTTTTACTCCTCATTCTAATTATTAAATGGCTTTAATGTTTATTCATATAATTTCTTACTTGTTTTTAAACACCATTCTCAAAATTTTAGACAAAATCTAAAGGTAATAAATTGATCCACAATTGACATCAACAAAATACTTTCATCCTACTTACTTTTGTATGTAATCGCTCATGATACACCTAAAAATCGTAAGATGTATTGAAAGTTACGCATGACTTGAACAGTGATTCTCAAAGAGTACTCTGGATAACATCTATACTTTCTACGCTTAGAAATGTCTTTTATAGGTCATAAAAAGTTCTCAATAATAAACTTCACATTGTATAAAATGTTAAATTTCTCCCCTTAAAAAGCTCTTTAGTAACTTAGGTAACTTGCCCACAATAAAAGTTCAAACTAATTTCCTATTGTTCCTTGTTTTCCTTGTTCAAGAGGTATGAACACACAAACTCTAACCTAAGATAACAAATAAAATCATAAAGGTACTCACATGTACTCTTGATTGCTGATGTTGGAAGGCCCGTCCGGCCAGAACATGAAGCAGATGACTCTCTGACCCCCGTCCGCAAAATCTTCCACGATAGTCATGGAATAGAGGATGTTGGGGAAGGACAACAGGACACTAAACACCCATATCCAGACGCAGATGTTGAGTGTAGTGCTGCGGGACATTCGGGGCTTCAGAGGATGCATGATGGCCACGTATCTGAAAAGATAGAAAACAATTTTTAGTTAACTTTTTCTGTTTTTGTCGGTATTGCATTAGTTTCTCTAATTAAGTGGCAGCTGATTGATGTTTAATGTGGTGTTCATTCTTAGCTATTCATCTAGACCAGGTTTGCATAGTATGCAGATTACCAGAATTTATTTTGTGTCAAAATAATTTTTATGTCTATGTGTCAAATAATCTTATTTTATCTAAAGAAGTTTCGTCAAAGAGTCGTAAAACCTTCATGGCTGTTATTTTAATGCAGAAAAAAATCCCCCAACAAAAAAAATAATCTAAAATACATAAAAGGTTTAAAATGCGTAACATGTAAGAAAGAAAAATTTATTTTTTTAAACTGAAATTCATCATAACTTTAATAGAAGTGAGTTTAGAGAGTTAAAACAAACGAGGAAGCAGTTGTTATGTGGTATCAGCAGTTTTTAAAACTAACAATCTAAGCAAAGAATCTAAGCCCGAATTATGCTATAAATTCGAGAGTAAGAGTTAGAGAGAGACGTTCCACCCTTGTTTTGTTCAACGTTTACCGATAATCCTCACATCTTAAAAAGTACAAAAGTGAACCATCAGCTATCTGGCACTCATTATACTGCGGAATTCATAAAAGATGCCCAGAATAAACGTATTTTACCAGATTTCCCAATCTTTTACTAGTGTGTTTACCATAATTTCCTGTTTTGAAAATAATATAATTATACACTTCTCATATTGCTGCAGGATCAGTTAAATGAAATAATATTACTATTATATTGAAGTATAATAGTGTTAAATATTATGGGGAAAATATTTTAGAATATATATAATTATTTTATAGCTTATTTGGATGCAAATTTGTTCTATGATTCCATCAAAACAAAAAAATAATCATATTTAAGTAGGTATATTATTTTTGCATAAAAAATATACCATTTCTCTTGAAATTTTCTATAAATTCCTTAACAATATTTAGAAGCGTTTCATCTACGTTAGTTTGAAAATTAATTATAATAAATGGAAATCCATAATTTATGCAATTGAACCAAAATAACGGTTATGTACAGTTTTAGAAATAATATTTCAAAATTAATCTCAAACTATTAACTTTTCCTAGCAATTATTTGTAAATCTACAGGATGTTGCATTAGTCTGTTTCACTGTTTCTATTAGAACCCAACGTCTCCTAGGGTCAAGGAAGTAAGGTTAAAAAGTGAAGGAAGGAAGGAAAAGAAAAATTTCGCCTTTCTTATTGTTCGCAAATTTTCAAAGTTCTGGATTTTTTAGTTAAAATTTGTCTTCATTTAGCTAAAAACCACACTACAATATAACACTAGAAACCTTCAAATTTGCAAACTTTTTTCTTTTTTGAGACCTGAAAAAGTGTTATTTTCATTTATTAATATCTTTTCGAATGTTGGAAATATTTTCATGGAATTTCTTCTGCGTATGTTTTATTATACTGTCAATAATTTCGTCCCAGAAGTTTTTGTTCTATCTTTTTAGATTTTTAATTATTTTTTAAACTTTCATATTTCGCCGCTGTGGGAGCTTAAGTTATCTATTTTCTATGGCCACTTACCTAACGATACACCTTACTTCCATGATCCTAGGAGACGTTGGTTTCAAATAAAACCCGTGAAACGGACTTTTGAAGCACCCTGTCATATAAGAATTTCAAATACGTTTATTTTCCCATGCAAATGATACTATAGAGAAATGTTCGAAACTTACTCATGCCAACTCTAAGAAATTCAATGATACTGAAGAACATAAAGTTTGTTTACACTTTAAAAAAGCTTTCTCTTTGTGAATGAATTATAAATCAGCCTAGGTTCTTTTCAAAAAATCAGAGAAGTAGAGTTATGTTTAAGATATTGCAGGTAATAGAAAGGGAACTCTTCCTAAATATATGCACTTATTTGTGAATGTGTTTCAGAGTCTCAAGATTACTCAAAATCGTAGGTGTATCTAAATTTAATTCTTTTGATCCTTTAAGATTATATAAGATTTCGAAGAAAGAAGTTAAAGTGCAAATAACTTTTTAGGAAACCAGAATGGGAAGTTTATTACAGTGAGTAAATTCTCAATCGACGGAGAGAGAGAGCTTTGTTTCTCAATTTTTTTTAAAGAAAAAACTCAACATTGTCATCTTTACACAAACAGAACAAATGTTAAAGGAATTCCCTGGTTCATATATATAAAATATTAAAACAATGGAAAAAAATTCTTGAATAGACGAATATCATTAGATTGGTTAGTTATTCTAAAACTAAAAAGTCTGTCAACTAAAACTCCATTTTCAATATCCTCACAGAAAATGAATGAATTAAGTTTTTCCATAACAAAAATACATTTTAAGTAAATAAAAACTTATTTGATGGCCTTTATAAAGCTTTATTAACAACTTTCTCGTATTAAACTTATTCAGGAGCTTTTATTTTTCAAGGTATTTAAGATGACAGTGTCCCCTTATACCGGACAATTCTGATAATATCGTGCATATATTTATGAGCTCCACTGATTGAAATTTTTGTTTATAGACGTCACTTGAAAAACAAGATTAAGGTTTAGGTTCTTTAAAGAATCTTAAATAAAAACAGTGAAGTCCCATTAATGCGTAGCGTATTTAAGTGCCATAAAAATATTTTATTTATATTTTAAAGCACTTTTTCCAGTGTTATTACGTTCATTTATTAATCTTACAGAGAAAAAAATTTTAAAATTGTTAAAACCCTCTCCAAAATCAGGAAGATGAGCTTGTTAAAATATTTTTGAGCGCTATTGTATATATCAACCTATTAAAAATGTTTTTCTCACTGTTACTTGCTATTTTTCATGACAAATAAAGATTGGAGACTGGACAGATAGATCACTTGTTTTCCTTTACGTTGAAAAATTACTACAACCCAGATACATAATATGAAAATACTTTCATAGCCCCAGACATACTGGGCTCTGCATGATTCTTGCTTTATTAGAAAAGCTCAACGTCACGTTTCTGTAGTACAAAAGACTTCTTCAATTAGATTCGGAGCAATTGAAGATTTCTATGAACGAGATAGCAATCAAGAAATAATTACTTCGTGATTTCTTCCGCTCTCATGATGTGGCAGCTTCCTAATTTGAGATTTCCATTATTCGAGTTGAGTAATTACTCTACGTGGAATTTCATTCATTGCGGCGGTCAATTTTAGACGAAAGGAATATTCTTTTTCTTACCAAAATTTAACGATGTTTTCAATTTATTGGGTTTTTTTTTTTTTAACTTCAAAAAGCACCCATATTCTACTCATTTTATTAAAACTATTTTTAGTGTAGAGGCTCAGTAAGCATTCACATTAACTTCATAGTTGCTGAATACCTACATGAATAAAATAGTTAAATAAGTAGTAGACTTTAAAAATAATTTAAAATTAATACAAAGTTGGATGCGTAAAATGTGAAGTAGATATGTCAAGCTGAAAGATTACTTGCTATGTCGGTCTCTCTCAAATATTTTGACAAATCAAATTCTTTTTTTTTTTTGTACTTCAGGCATAAAATATTTGCTAAGTTCCCAAATATGAATAAGATTTATTAAAAACCTCATATTACATTGAATAATTCTAATTGTTTTTATATTCCTATGTTAAATGGTAAAGAATTTAAAACAAGACAAAATTTAATGGCTTACAGAGTGTAAAAATAACAACGCCAGACCACTTCTTTATACATGGTGTGGGTTGACAAACTTGAGAGGGTTTTTCATGTATGTTATTGATAAAAAATGTAATTTCTCTCTATCTAAAGCTATTTATGAATGAAAGTACAAAATATCAAAACCTAGAATTTTAAATTTTCAGTATTTACAAATTTACCCTCCACACATAATAAGTTAATAACAGTAACTTTTCTTGGTTCCTCACCCACTCATATGTGCTAACAGATTCAAAATCAAAATTACACAAAACCTTAACATATATGTGTAGCCGACCCAATTGTTAATTATATCCAAAAAACACTTACAGCAATCACTTTTACGTTTAGTATATACCCCCAATCCATGTAATAGTTTACGACCTACAAGGAAGAAATCCAAATCCTCCATTTAATGAATAAAAAAGATTTTCCTCCAACACAAGCAATGCGCAATTCTATCGAGACAACTACAATAACAGAGCCATCTTTTTAGAGAGCCTAACGTCTCGACTGTAGAATAACAAAGACGTGGCAATACAACCATAAAACTCCTCCCTATCGTTTGACATTTCGAAACACTTTGTCTTTTGTGCTCGTCGGGCATCCCTATCCCCTTCCTGACTCTTGTTTGTTCTCTGGTGTCGGGCAATCAGACAAAGGAAAACTTTCTACGGTTTCCTAGAGAATTTCCGATTTGGTACTGTTTGGGGATGACGCTCCGTTAGAGGGGCTACGCAAATGAAGACTGAAGCGGCCTCCATGCAGAGGGAAGGAAATAAGGTTTAGTTTATGAGGTGTAGGCTTTCCTTGCACACACATTAGTCATCAAAGTCTGTTTAGGCATATTTATTTTTTATGAAGAATATTCTTCCTATCAATGACTATGTTTACTATACCGTAAAACGGGTGAATCGGAACACCTTTCAACTTTCAACATAAAAATAAGTAATAAAAACATGTTTTGGTGAATTATTTGGTCTTGTTCTGGCTCTTTCAATTTAGAGCAAAAACAAATGATTTCAAAAAAATTTAATGTATTTGTAATAAATTTTAAGGGTGTTCTGATTCACCCCGCAGATAAGGGTGAATTGAATTAGGGCGAATTCTGTATGTAAGTAATTTCCAAGGGAATTAAAATCATAGCTAAGTGTTCTGATTCACCCAGCTGTTCCGATTCACTACGTTTAACAATAACTTAAACGTCACCTAAAATTCAGAAAAACTGTACTATTAAAAGTTTTAGTTCAAAAATAAAATTCCTCTTTTTAATTGAGTTTATTCTATTCATTTATTAGTATTATCACCTAGTTCAAAAGGAAATAAGATTTAAAATCAATTCATTTATTGATAGATCAAAACGAAGAAATTGTAAAAGGATCTAAGGTTAATGGAAATTTTCCCCAACTTATAAGTAAATTTCTGATATACTAAAAGGAGAAAATAAAAATCGACATAATCAATATAATGTCAACATATGCAACATCAGTAGCTATAGTATCAACATAAGCATAAATTTCACGAAGATAAAAATTTAAATACATAAAACTGTAAAAAATATATCTTCTAAGCTTTTAAAAAGCCATATGCTGTTTCGTAACTCAAAAGATATGGTAGCTACTGTAATTTTTTGTACCAGGGGGGAAATTGCATACTAATTAATAATTACTTTAAAAATTTTCTACTTATTTCTATTCAAAAAGCAGGGGTTTTTTAAATATGTAAAAGGATGCATGATGAAAATTAAAAGATAAACCTAATCAAAGAATTCCTTACTTGTTCATGTGGATTAGTTTTAATATTACTCGTCTACAGTAAAGAAATTTGAAAGTTGTTATTTATGACTTTCTCTTCAGTGGAAATTTCATAAATCAGGAAAATAATTAAATTGATTAAACATCTTCTCAGAAATAAAAATTTGCTATTTTCCGTGTTAATTCAGTTTATGGCAGGCACAAAAAATTCTTACAGTTCCCATATTATATTTTTGAATTCAGTGTACAATGTCTGAATTCAAGAATTGCAGAATTGGAAAAAATATCTGAAACATTAAAAATACCAAATGGAATAAAACTGAAACAAAAGCCTTTAGGGAACTTGATTTTTTAAATTTTATTTGTTTACTCCGGTATTTTAATTATCTGAAAATAAAAGCATGCCAAAGGTATTTTGGAATGGAAAAACTTAACCTTTTTAAGATCTTGAATATTTTATCAAAGAAACTTCACTTCACAAGCGCACGACAGTAGCTATTGTTTGCAAGTACAGAATAAGTCTCAGCGCTTCAAACTAAGCAATATTCTATCATTCCTTTCCAAAACACACACAAAACATTTTATATCTTTTATCTCTTCATTTCCCAGGTTAATGGAAATCGAATTCATCATCTCAGTCATCTTCTAAAATTTCTCCATCCGAATTCTTTCACCCGAAGCATGCCACCGAAAAATAGAACGTTGCCATTAAAAGAAAACAATTTTCCTCCGAATTCCATTCTGCTGCAATTGTTCCATCCCCTTATCGATAACAACACAATAGACGCGTGCCATCAACAAAAGAAATAAAGCACGTGACAACGAGAATTTAAAAAAAATAGCGAATGCATTCATTCATTCATCCATTATTCACAGTCAAATGATTCCCGGATCATCTCCTTGGAGACCTGACGCACTGAAAGCTTAAATAAATTTGCATATTTACAGGTGTGCGCTAATTATCCGTGTAAGAACGCCATCGCCAGTATAAAAACATACAGGTGGCCACTGATTGGGAAGTTTTTGTCCCAGGCGAACTTTTTTTTTCTAGGGTGGTTTGGGGATTATTATTTTGTATCTTAGTTCTTCCGCCAGCGATTATTATGTATTGATTCCCGAGTCTCGATCTTGGTTTTTGTGCACGTGGGCGTAAAGAAAAGACTGGGATGAGAGAATCAAGCCGTCATCTCCTGGAGCAAAATAACCAGTCTGGCATTTTCTATTCGCTTGGGTTTTATTCTGATTCTTGGAGGCTTTTGAGAAGAATTCATTGTCGTCTTTTGTGAAAGGTAATAGCCCCGAGTGATGAGCATGGCGATGGACTTCTTTCAATTGTCTATCACTTTTGAAACTGGATGAGCTTTGGTTAGAGAGGTTTATCCCATCAAGAGTGGTATGAGTATGAACGGGATGGATTCAGAGGATTTCTCTTAAATGGAACTGAGGTCTTTTGGGAAAATGAACCGAAGCGTACATTTTCTCAGTAGATGTGTTTACTCATTATTATATAACCTTTTGTATCATTGCACGAAAGTAAAGTTGGGCACTACAAAATGTTAGATGTCTGATATCGTAATAGTGTTATTAAAATGTATTTTTCTCGACTAAATTCTTCTTTTTTAATTCATTATCATAATATCGAATTTGGGTGTTTTCACAAGATTTAAAAGAACATTTTGCAGTTGTTTAGAGGGGAAGTAAAGTATCTTTATAACAGTTTTTGAGAAGAAATAGAGGAAATGGTGGATAGAAATACTTAACGAATGAAAAAGTGATTTTGAACTTGTTTTTTTTTTACTTAAAACTATCGGATATTCTATAATATTCACAGATTCGAGAAAAGTTCAAAAGATTTAGTTTAACTCCATTCTTTGTACACTCAACCATGGACTAGTTATATTATCGTTTACATAAACCACTTTTTCAAATCCACATAGAAACAAAATTTTCAATGGAAAAAGTCAGTGAAAAATCATTTTACGTAATTTTAACATATCAAAATCTTCAATCCTTTAAAAAAAACTATGATCTTACTATTTACTTTACGAAAAGAGAGACCGTTAAATAAATTTAAAACTTTTTACAACATTATTTGGGTATTTTTGTTTTAAGGAAACGATGTTTTGATTTTTTTAATGCTTCCATCATAAAAATATACGCTTCAATAAACAAAACTACGTAATTAACGAACTCTACTAAACAATTTTAAAAAGTGTACTTAAACAGGAAAAAAATAATAAAGCAGCGGGTATATACTCAAATTAGGTAGTTAAATTTCGGATCACGCATCTTTTATCACACTCTGTTGTCTCTTTAGCTATTCTCCGAAATCCCAGCAACAAGAGCGAAGATTACCTCGAGAATTTCGCTGCATGCGAAAGACCACTTGTTTTTATAATCACAGGTGGAAGAGCGAAACTGCCACTTCTCAAAGAAGTTTGCCGTTTCAAGATCAAAACTTGCTTCCAGATGCGTGACTGTAACTTCAAATTAGTTTCTTAGGGAAGTTTCTGGGGAGCACGTTTTCTATAGTTAGATAAGAAGGGTTTTCTGCGGCCTAGTATTTCCCCGTTCGGATGGTCCAGAAAACCTTTTTATGGATTGTAGACTTAAAGAAGTAATAGCCAGTAGTAATTTTGTTTGTTATCTCTATTATGACTGGGAATTCACTCTATCGGATCACAAATCAATTGCCTATTCCTTTTCAGCAAGTGCAAATTAAACTTAAATACAAAAAAAAACACAAATAATTTTCAAATCTTGAAATTAACTTTGAATTTGATGTAATATACTGCTCCAGATCTAACTAAATTGAATTTAGTTGTATAGCATTTCTTGTCTTCGTTAATGTAAAACAATAGTATATTACTCTACTTTTATGATTCATGTTATCCCCATTAATACTATAGACTTTAAAATAACTCTTGTTGTCTACAAGTAGTTTTGTTTTTACTGCCAAATCCTTGTTCAAAATACATTTTCTTATAATTTTTCGGATTTATATTATTATACTTGTAATTACTCCGTGAATTGATTTTATGTATATCAGAAACTTCAGGGGGCCAATATATTGTATTTTGATTACTTTGACAATACAAAATTGTAACTTTTATATGGCTGCAAAATATTCTCATCTATTCTCTTCCAATCAAAAAGTACACCATTTACTCTTTTACGCAATACAATTTAATAACAGGGATTTTAAGAAAAATGCAAATATTCTTCCAGTCGAAAATTCAGTTTTCCCTTTAATTTTTAAGCGCGGCTGTAGGGAAGAAACAACCCTAATTCCTGACCTTTAACCGTCATTAAATGAAATCCATACATTATTTTGTTAGAAAAATTATTTAATTAATCAAATTGTGGTTTCTTTGATGAAAATTAATGATATCGTGACACTTTTCACAGAAGAGAAAAGTTTAATAAACGAAATAATGGATTTATCATTGAAAAACATGATTCAATTAAACCATTTTTAAGACATTACCATAACGAGAACGTCTGAAGAAATGTATGAATGAAAAAAATATCCATAATAATTTCATTTAAAAAACGATATTATCAAACTCATTTTCCAATTATGGAGCAATGAAAAATTTCCATCTACTCATTTCCATATCTTCCTATCCGCAACATGACTGATTAAACTAATTATCAAAATAACACCATCAGTGTAGACTTTATAATGAATATCGAAATCAACCCGATCCGATCAACAAAGAGTTTCTTCCATCTAATGCAGGCATAAAGAATCTCGAATAAGGTACACATGGGAACAAAAGGACAACGAATCACTAAGCACGTCCGAAATTATCCACGCGAAAGCCACGTTCCCTAGTCCCATTCATACACTTTTTAAAGTCAACTTTCCTTCATTTCTGGAGGGTATTTATCTTTCATCAACTTTCCTTTGGTTTTTGTGAATAATATTAAAAAGTAAATATCGCCTTCTGAGACGGGGTTTTTATGTTGCTTCCTAGACATTTCCCTATGGTCTATACCCATTCAAAAATGTTTTTTTTTTCTTTCTTTTTTCTTGTCTTATACAGATTTTTGTAAACATATTTCTGTGAGAAGCCTCTATTTTCTTCATTGTATAGTGGTTTTGGGGTAAAGAACATGTTTTTTAACTCTTACTAAAAGTG
Organism: Tetragnatha montana; assembly: GCA_963680715.1. NCBI lineage: Eukaryota > Metazoa > Arthropoda > Arachnida > Araneae > Tetragnathidae > Tetragnatha > Tetragnatha montana. The sequence goes on from OY796674.1 coordinate 40,119,714, forward strand.
CGATTTGCTAATATTTTGCAAAAACTACGAAACATATTGAGAGTCAAGATGCAAAATAATCAAAGTCACGTTTTCTTAAAGTTTAAAATCTTTCAAGGGGAAATTAAAATGAAAGCAAAGTAAATTAGTCAGAGTTTTTACATATTTCATTACTCTTTACTTCAACAAAAATTACTTTTAAATGCAAACAACTATTTCATTACATAATTCATAATATATATAAATATGTATTACATTATTGTCAAGCAACTGTTTATGTTCGGAATATTTTAAAGACCAAAAAATCCCCCTATCTTTTAGTTAATTAAAACAAACAAAGAATAATTTCATAAAGAGTGAAAATCAAAGTATTATAGAATAACGCATTTATTAAGTTAAAGGTATTTTATAAATTATTCTTCAACGAATTATGTGTTTCCTGCATTACGTCCATTAAAACTACGTCTTGATATAATAACTATACACTGTATTTCTATCCTTTAAATATATTCTAAAACAAGGAACCTTGTTTCAAAATACATCTTTAAAAATACACTTTGCTACTCTAATATTTTACATATCCTTTAAAAATAATTTATTGGTTTAAATGAAATTTTGCTTACTAACGCTTTAATGAATGGCGTTAATAGCATCCATATCATAAACATGGCAAGAGAAAGAAATATATAATTTGCCGAATTTATTCAGATACAAAGCTTGGCTTTAAAAGCTTTCTCTGAAAACAAAAATCATATATTTATCGAAATTCTTTTTTAAACAACCCAGTGAAAAATTGCTACTTCCCATCTAATGCACCATCAACTCCATTAAATTAACATCAACGCATGATACAAACAGTCCGCATCACAAAGCACAGCATTTGGTAAAGTGCCAACAGAAAGATGAAAAATTGATAGAGGAGACAGAGCGAGCAATCTCTTTTTCTATGGAAGTGCATCAATCGGAAAAAATGCTTGCAGTAAATAAACTGTGACTATATAGTATATGAATTTAACTTTGAAGTCGGTAAGGTATTAAATCTTAAAAGTCAATTATGTTTATAATTCTGCATCCACAAGGAAAATATCGGAATCCAGTATTAGTTTCGGTTGTAAATTAGTTATGGATTTAAAAAAGTACCTAGATAAAATATACTATTACTCTGCCTGAAAATTAGAAAGATGAATAGTTACCATCACAATAACAATTTGAAGAATCTAATTACTTACCTTTTAAGGAAAGTCGTAATTGAAAAACTGAATTTATGGAATTCCCAAATGTTTGTAACGGGATTAGGTAAAGAGTTGACTAAATTTTATGAGGTAAACTTTAAAAATATTTAAAAAAAAGTTTTAGGGTAATTTTAAAAAGTTGATTCAAAAAATATCAAACAAATCATAAGTTTTATTAACTACGTTATTCATTTTAAAAAGCACTTAAAAATTTACAGTCAAATAGTGTGAAAATTTGCATTTAAAAAACTAATCACTTGATTTTTTTTCGTTGTTATGATAATGGAATTACCAATAAAACCGAATGGGAAATACTCTTAATTACTCCTAAAAATTTCCTTGTTAAAAATATCGCGTATAATTTAATAGCTGTGTGTGCAAACAGGAGACATATTATCCCAATTTTTTTATTACAATAGCCCACACTTAAACACAGTTTAATACATACTTGAATTAAATAGGTAATATCTCTAATGTATATATGTATACATTAGAGAAATAATGTATATCAATGTATAATAATGTATATCTCTAATGTAATATGTATAGAACAATATATTTTTTGCCTGGCTAAAGTTGACCAATAAAAGCTATAGATCTCCCACTTGAAGGTGGAATCGTTTTTGTTCCCCTGATTCTTGATGAATAAAACATTGAGTAGAAAATTTAACTTTAAGTAACTTGCGGACACTTAATTCTAAGACCATACATTCTATTCTTATTGACTTAATGTAGAAAACTTGTCCTCCAACGTACAGCAACACTCTTTCATCCATTTAATCAACCAGACTACTTGCAATTTACTCGTTAGTAAAAGCCTCCTCTCACGCTACAAATCCCATTCTTCAAACTCTCAGAACGGCTCAATGGAGAGAAACTAATCAGAGAAAACCCACAGAAAACATAAAAGTTCCACATCGGAACTGGAAGTTAGGAGTACCTACTGAAAAAGGAAACGGCAGATGGGAACCCCGTTGCAAATTCGGACATTAGTACCTCTTTGTTAGGAGACAATTACTTCACAGTTCACGGAGTTCAATCTTTCCATTAGCCATGGATGAAGGGATTGTCTTAGTGGAAGGAATCTGAAGGTTCCTATTGATGGGACATTTGGTTGGGTTTATTGTCTATGGGGAACTGAGAAGAAAAAAAAACGTTATGAAGGTTCTGTTGTGGAGTATCGGGAATCAATCGAAAAGATACCAAAGTGGCGTTACATGAATGGATAACGGTTTACAGTTTTCAAATTTTAACTCATTGAACTGCTTATATTCAGCTTTAGATAAGGGTTATAAAATAGGAGACCAATAAGAACCTTTACTAATTAAAACATAAAATGTCAATAATATCGGGATATACATACTTCATTCTAAAGCTCTTCTTATAGATTTCAATTCATTTAAAATCTTTACAAGATCTCTAGGACAAAATGTAAACTTGTTTTTAATGTATAAAATGTCTTAAAATGCTTTCTTTTTTAAGAAAAAACTCTTAAATACAAAACATTTTGATAAAAATTTTCTTATTGATAATAATGATTTATTTAAAATAAAACCATCTTATCTTTTTCATCCAAATAAAAAGTAGTTAAACAATATTAGCTTTTTCCTTTAAAAAGTCCGTTTTTGCTTCTCGTTTTTTCGTTAAGTACATTTCCACTCTCTACTTCAAAATAAATTTCCAAAATTATATATCCTAAACCCTAAAGGAAATTTCTAAAAAAAAAATACGATTGCACTTTACTACGATCATAATGAGATTAGAGAATAATTGCACTCGTGACTGACTGAATTTCTAGCTTCAAATTTTAAAAAATAACTAACTCTTACTGATATTATTTTAGATAATAAGGAGTAAATTCTTTGGTTTCCATTTTAACACCCTTTTGTCCTATTTTTAATTTCAAAAGTTGCATACCATTGGAAATACATGTCTAACTAACGGTTATAAAGGATAATACCTACCTTATTTAATTCCAGAGTTTTAATACAGAAAAAAATGAAAAATATACATTGTAAAAATGAAGTGAATCAAAAACTTTTGGAGGGAAATTCAGGTTTAGCTATGATTAATGTCAATTTTTTTAAATTTCCACATATTTTAAGTCAATTTCTACATAAATGAAAAATTATCCTAATCAAAAAGAAATACTTTAACCGAACCTTTTAACTGTCAATCACACCACCTCATTTGAACTCAAATTCTTAATCCTGACAACCCGGGATTAAATTTAAAAGCTCTGAAATTCTCCTCAAAAATCTGTGACGTTCTTTTAAGAAAAGGTAAAAGGAGGAAACTCAAGATTCTGCGTTTTGAATTGAAGTCATACAACTTTAAATTATATGTCAGAAGCTTCAATTCGGGAACACTTATCCGGTGACTGCAAGAAAGGTCAGCATTTATTGGTAAGAAAAACTAGCCATATATTTGAGAATAAAGCGATGCAAGACAAATATGTATAAATTATTATATTCTACCTGCCCCATTTCTATATCAGTAGTGGAATTGAATTTCATGCAAATATTCCCTTAAAGGGTTTGCATATGTAATGATGACATATTGGAGTAAAGAGAAGGTAGGAGTTTCTCGAATAAATCTGTCTTCCCATGCATTTAAAATAATGTGGAAATATTTGGAATGTTTTGAGATTTTTAAGAACTTATTAAAATTCAAATTTTGATGTATTTGAATATGCACATTAGATTGAAATTTACTTCAATACTTTGAAATATGTTCTGAAATGGGGTTTTATATAGATTATATTATTGCTCAAAAAATGACTAGGCTTTATTTTAATAAAAAATATTAGATTTTCAGTATAGAATATTATCATGTACAAAATAAAATTTAGACTGAATTTAAAGCTTTTGCTAAATTATGAATCTTGAACTTCAAGATTATGAATGTTATGGTTTTGAACAAATTCAATATTTTCACATTAGGCATATTTTAACATTTAATATTTAACAAATAAAGTGTTTATAGTATTCATGCTTTTCATCATCCTACTAAAACCGCATGATCCCAGAAACTTTTACTGAAAAATATTTTAGGTTGCGTTTTTTTACCTACTTATGAATACGCAGTTTTTAGACAACTAAAATGTTGAGGTTATGCTTATATAAAGACCAATTACCAGCACTACTAACAAGTTTTCCATTATTTATTTTAGTTTAGTATTGAACCTTTCAACATTGGTATTAGTATTGAACATTTCAACCTTTCAACTGGTTTAACAAACAGATCATTTTTAAATATTTTTAATGTATCCTACGCTACTTTTTTAGTTTAAGTAAGTATTTAAATACACTTCTTTTCGAGTTTTCAGTTACCATTCCCATCTTGAAACAATTTACTCTTTTTACTCTACAAGCACAAGAATTAATATAAATGACTTCACAGTGGGATTAACATTTCATATAACTGCAAAGTATGTACTTAACTAAAAAAATACCAAGCAATCTTCTTTACTTTTAGAACAGCAGAATAAATAGCCATGGTTTAAAGTATATCCCAAAGCTGAACACTAGTAAGCACAGGGTCTGTGAAGCGTACAAACTGTTTTTAAAACGAAATGTCCCTTTTTCAAGTTAACGAGATGCGGAAATTGTAGACGCACCATTTCCAAACTTTTTGTTTCAAAAGAAGATGGAGTTTTCCCTTTTATTCTCATTAACTGAGCTGCCATTACTGCATCTTAAGAAAATAATTGGATTCCTTTAAAGGGGTGACAAAAAGCCGTTTTTACGTAAAAGAAACACCATTGGTATAAGCGCAAAGAATGTACGATTTGTAACTCAAACCTCTGACACATTGTATGTAGGGAGTATCTCCTTTACCCAATTTGAGTATCCATGTACTACATTGCTACATATACTTGAAGTGTCCTCAAATAGTAACTAGTTGCTTGCTTTGAACTTAAGAACTTGAGAATCTCTATTGGTGCATTATCTTTGTTTTTATTTCTCTTCAGAATTCATTTTGTCTGAATAACTCAAGTGCGTGTTTATATACCTAATTTCAATTGTAATTTCACCTTATAATTGTAGAAATTGTGTGATGTGTATAAATGACGTTATTGATATTATAAAGGACATTATTATTTACCTTAATAACTCATTATTGTTATTTTATAATTACCTCTAAACATTAATTAATTTTTCTCCTGATACATTTAATGTAGTAACAACACTTAAAATATTATTTTAAATTCAATTATTTGAAAGCTTGGATTTAAATCAAAATGAAGGAGTTCATTAGTGCAACTCTACTTTTAGAAAACTTTAACTAAAAGTAAATTGGGTTTTCTTATTTCTTTGTTTTCAAAATATCATATAAATAAACAAAGTTTTTGGTTTAAATTGAATTTAAAATTGGCAGTACATATAATACCTCACTTTGAAAGTATACTTTAATTATAAAAACATAGTTTTCCCAAAGGAACTAATCAATCAATCATCAGAGAAAACTTTAGAAAAACAACTTGATATGATATTTCTCCAAGATTAAGTTTCGTTCTTCTTAAGCCTGAAACTTAGAAGAGAGAAGAAAATACACCCCTTTTACTTTTCAAAGCCGACTTTTATTTTAAGCTTTAAAGAAAGAATGAGAGCATACAGAGAGTGAGTTAAATCAATATAGCTGAAAGTTTGCTTAAAGAACTATATTTTTGAGTAGGTGCAGATCGTAATTGCTTGGGAGCTTTGTGTGATTTGGTCATCCATCATTTATTAGAAAAACTTAAAGTTATAAATTTTTAGAAGAAACGTTCTTTTTGAAAATTTGCCCGAGGTACACAAGTGAAAAATTTTCAGTGATTCCCAAGAACTAAAAAAAAATCAAAAGTACCTTACTAAAATTTTTTTCTGTATCACAAACTAGATGGAACAACTATGATATTGAACTCTTAATTTCTTATTTATCTTCAAAATCGGAAAAGTACGATAGGTAATAGTACGACCCAAAACGCATAATTCTTCACCATAAAACGCTGCAAGGGATCCTGGGTAAACGAGGCGAGGGAAATTTCACTATACTTTGACGACAACATAATCAGGTTGGTTGGTTGGTTTGAAGTTTTACGGCGAAAGAACCAAACATATTCAGGAAGTCTGCGACGCCTGGATAATTCATTCATCTAGTCGCCTACGCTCATTATGTACCGACGCCTCAAAATGAAAGGAGATCATTTTAAATTTTCCGAAAAGGGAGTAGGATAAAAAGATTCTCATCTTACAAAATAAATATCAATACGCAAGACTTTGGTGAATGAGAAAAAATGGCCGTTATTATCAAACACGGAATGGCAACAGTGGTTCTATCGATAATAATCGTTGGAGGATGAGACCCGAGTTTTCAATGACAAAAGTTGGAAGGAGTTTTTGATGCATAAACCCTTGGTTAGACGTTCTTGCGAAATGGTTGAGATTCGAGCTGTGTGAAATCGATTGATCTATGAGAAAAGATTCCGACACTTCCGAAACCTAGAACATGTTCTGGCATGCCTAGAATTCTTTGAATTTTGAGTTATGAGTCTTGGAAGGAGGGGCACCTCATTCTAGGGTAAATATAATTTCTGCAAGGTTTTTTTTTATGATAAATTACTTCCTTTTATCAATGTGTGCGTTATGTTTTGTTCCAAAGTTTCTTAGAAAATTCTTTTATAAAGAATTATTGGTTTAAAATATCGAATTAGTAGTCACTTTAAAACATTAAAAGTTTTTCATATATTTACCTATATACTTAGTTTGGTGAGGGAAAAAATCGTAAAATCATAATAAATATTTATTTTGTTAAAGTGTTCTAATCTATTTTCTGATTTTTAAATTGTCAAGATCTAGTTTTTCATAATAAAATGATTTTAAGTTTGTCTTTTAAAAGAGCTGTGGTACTAAATCTCGGGCAAAGTAACGTCTGTTCCTGTTATTATTATTATTATTTTACTCTATACACAGCTAAAAGTACCCTGAAAGTATAAAAAGCTTAATAGTTATCGAGAATTATCCAAATTATTTTATTTTATAAAAGGTTTTTCTTCAATTTTTTATGCTCTCTCTCTAGAAAATCTATTTTTAATCACAACCTTCTTCTCAAACTGGTTTAAATTACATTTCAACTTTAAAAAATACAACTATTTTATTTCCAAACTGCTTAATACAAAAACTCCCCAAAGAAATAAATAACCGATAACAACCAAACCGTTATAATTAACGGGTAAGGAATAGCTTCACAGATAGCTACAACCGTGTATCTTTGAGAAGACCATTGCGATCTTTCACAATTAGATCCCGGAGTAACACTCTTGGGCTACCTAAATCTCTTCCTCGCTCCCAACAACAACGCATCTGACCATGTCTAGACACGTCTGTATAAGGTATTGCCCTCCCTTACCAAAGTAGCACGGCAATACCTGACATCGGACTTTATGAAGGCCAGAGAAAACTAACTAGTCCCGCCAATAGGATTTGGATGACGCTAATGATGTTGTAAAGAGATTTTATCCTTTCATTTTGGGCTACATCTAGGAGGAATAAATACTAGAGGATTTTGCAGTGAGACTGGTGAAAAATTCTTCGAGGGTAATATTAGATATGTATTAGGGTGATAATCTGTTGGGATTGGCTATGAAGGATATTAAATTTAAGGAAATAGCTGTATGTTCTATATTATTATATAAACATAAAAATAATATTTCAGCAAATGGAAAATTTCAAAAGAGGGCAAAAATCTTGCTCGAAAGTTGCATCCTTGGACGTGATAACTGACTATCAGTGAATGAACGAGGGACTGTTCCTTTCTTACAAGCTCCAACATATGGAAAACCCTCAAAAATCAAAACTTTGTATTCTAATTTATTTAGTATTTTTCATCATAAAGGAATTTCAGAGGTGTTGAAGAACGGAATAGAACTGACATTGATTGCACTGAAATTGATTGTTCTATAAGCAACAAAAATGTTCATAACTAAGAAAACATAAAAACAATTAAAAAAATTTAGACAAATGAAACAAAACTTTTGAATTTGAAATAAACGTATTTAAAATGTGAAATATAGAATTAAATTAAATACAGAAAATAACAACAAAAATATTTTTTTAAAAAAACTTTCTCTTTTACAGACATAGATGTGATACAAATTAAATAAAATCCCTACAACCAATGGGATTTTTTGCCTTTTAATACCAGCTATTTTCTATAACACTTTTTTTCTCAAAACATATATTGATAAATATAGTATCATGGTAAGTGTTAGAATTTTTAAGTTACTTATATATTTCTGCAATAAAAAGGGTGTGAAAATCGGACTAAACTAATACTTGAAACGTTTTAAAGCATATTTTTATCGATTTTATTTAACAAGTTGAGTAACATCGACACTTAACATCACTCCTACAAAATGAAGGTTTTCCTAGATTAAAAAAAAGTATTACAAATAATTTTTTAAGAAGATCATACAACTACTAAAATTAATATTATATAACTCCATAACTTTGCGTTTCATAAATCAAACAGAAAATATTCTTCTCGTATTTAATTTATTTATTTTTAATAATTTCAAGTCCTATTAGGGAAACTCTAAATTAGATTGTTTGAATTTTAGCTAATTGAGAATATCTTAGTTAAAAGAGAATTTCAATGAACTTCCAAAGCTCATCCGTTTGACTTAATATATCATGCATTTTTACTACTTCAAGGATTTCACCCTTCAGTGCAATCAGGAGAATTAGAGTGAAATTGGATTTTGTGCTAATTAAAAACTATGCATTTCCTTAAGAAAAACGTTTTTTAAAAGTAACTGGAATGCATGAGTGATGTAATGAGATTTTAGATTTTGAAATTTGTGTGGACACTAATTAATTAAATGAAATAATCCATGCTTCGAAAAGTAGATTGCATCCATTCAAAATTAAAATTAATCTATAAGTCATTTCTTCTTGCTTAGTAAGAATTTTGTTTTAATAGCAATTTTCTTTCTTCCTTTCTTTTTTATACTATTATATATGTTACGGGCAATGTGATAAATTCAGTGGAATTTATGAATGAAATTTATCACTTTGCCCGCCTCCACTTCGGGCATTATTAATAATGCCCGATTAATCACTTTGCCCATAACATATATACCTATAAGTAACTATTCCAAAATAAATCCATGTTAATCAAGTTTTGAATAACTCGTCATGAATAAGAAAACCGAACCCTTAATATCCTTTATTCAAAAGTTTTTAATACTTCAAAATATTTTGATTAGGGTTAAGATTTAAAGAGTTTTTGGAAACTTTCTCTCTATTATTATTTCGGTTATTACTTATATCCTTTTATTTCTTCACAAAGTTCTAATTTAGTTTCGCTTGCTTAGACCTTCATTTATTGAGTGAGACTTACAGCTTCATATTAATATACTTCCGTACTTTCTCCCTGTTTTGAAACCGTTTGCCAAATGTCAAACAACACATTTACTATTTAAAAGATATAAGAAAATCAGAAGAAATAAAATAAGAGCCTAATGGCTATTACACGTATTAGACTAAGCATTATATTTAAAATAAAAAAAAAAACAATGAAAAATCTTTGACCAATTAAAGTTGTCGAAGCAAGCATCTTCTAACCAGAAAACATCAGAACTTGTAGTGTTCCGTTTGATAATAAAATGGCTACTTGTGCCCCATGAAGTTTTACTGACACAATCTTCCTCTCCACCTATCAAATACTCTCCAGTCAACCAAAATCATAACAATCCAGCACGTCTACAATGACTAAACTCACGCCGGCTAATCTGGTATTCAGTGGTTCTCCACAAACATCGATTGTCCGAGCCCAAAGAAGCGCGAGACCAATGAGTGTCACGTGAGTTTGACATTCCCATTAAATGCGTGTTTCCAGCCCCAGTGTTGGCAAATCAATTCCTGCCCCCCCCCCTCAGTTTTGGCAGGGAAATTGGCCCACCGTGTTCACGTTACGGGTGATTGATGGAATTTTCACTGGAAGATGGTTTAATTGAAAATGGGTCTTTGGTGGGAGTCAGGGAAGGTTGTTTAGGAATTAGTGTAGCTAAAAGAGAGAGGCTGCACAAACAGATAAGTCTTTCACTAACACTAATTCTGTCAATCTCTTTAATTTTCTTTATTTCATCTATTTTGTATCATTCTGCTAACTAAACACTCTATCAATCTCTCTCATTGTTTTGTATCCCTTATTTCCTCTCCTTTTATCTTTCTCCTTTTACCACTAACTTTCTCACTTATTCTTTATCGTTTTCTTGATAATGCCTATTCATTTTCTTTCTCTTTTAGGCTTTCTGATTATCAATCTATCGCTTATTCTTTATTCTATCTTATCATTCTTCCTTGCACGCTTATCTCTTATTCTCCCTCACTTTTTCCCTTTTTTCCTCTAATTCTTTCACTCACACAAGAATATTATTCTGATTAAACGTTATGTTTTCATCAAAATTATTTTAATCCACTAACAACTGAAATTCTTAAGGGCTCTTTATTGTTGATATATTTTTTATTCCCACTCCTATTATTAAAAAACCGAAGGAAAATAACTTATCATTTGGGTTTTATTTTTGATATTAATAATAGTAGTGTAGTATTTTGTTATATTTCGGAGTAAAAGTGTTTTTCGTGAAAATCCCTATTCCAATAACGATATTTTTATCACAGTGATTTCCTGTGACTATAATAATTATGAATAGTACAATTAACAGTTTATTCTTATCTGTTACTTTTCAGGGCTTGCTAATAAAATACTCTATGCTTAAAAAAGTTCATTTCAAAGGAAATAACCTGTCATTAACCACTTTTGTTAACTAGAAAAAATTTGTTCATTTTTTAAATGTTTCACTCCCTTTTCCTAGTCTTGACATTTGATTAATTATCCCAAAGGAGTCATTAAATCAAATCCCAATGTTAAAGTTAATTGGAAATGACTCTAAGGGAATATTAAAGTCTTAAAGGATAATTAAACGCCTGGAAAATATTTTTCAAGTGACTGTCAAAATTTGAACATGTTAGCAGGCTTGTTTTATTAATTTTCTTCTCTAAAAAATAATTTTATTTTTTTTCTAATGGCAGGTAATTTTGAACCGTTACGGTTGTAACCAAAGTCCATCAACCCATGTCATGCCGAAGCAGTACTTACTTTGCCCCCAGCAGTTTGCGTAAATATTAAATAATTTTATTTAATGTTTCTTAAAATGACACTTGTTGCTGTGGATAGCTTCTATAATGACTACAATGTTATGACAAAAATTAATGATGATTAGTGAACCAGTATGTAATTAAAAGTACTAATTTACAATAATATTTTTATTTATGAAATTTAATGTGTTTTTATATGTTTGGATCGTGCATTTCATACATGCAATCTTATTGCTTAAATTTTCTCAAGAACAAAGCTTTCACATTTCTTTAAATGCACTGAATTTTTCTTTCAGTTTTTAAAACTGGTTTTCCTTATAGTAAAGATAATTAATAAGACTGGGATAATTTAAAGATAAGATGTTTCAGTTTAAAATTCCAATTAGTTTAAAAGTGTTATTTACATACTTTTATCATGTTAGGCTCAACAGAGGAGGACTTTCTAGTACTTTTGAACTATTTTTCTTTAATTCTCTTTCTTGCAAACTAATTCTTACAGACAATGTTTTATTTCAAACATAGAGGAGAGGATGGTATTATGGAATAGTCGGGTAATATGGAGTACCAAAGTTTCAGCCCTCTCCCGAACTGCTATCACGTGGGAATACCATGAAAGACTTAAGAATAAATATTAGAATAATAAAAGACTACCTGACTACCTGTGTAACATTTTCGGCAAATAGTGTTCAAAATTTAATACGAAATGCATTGTATAAAATTAATAGTTCATTGAAAATATTGTGAGAAATGTCAAGATTGATGTTTATTTTTTTGTTGTTCGAGACAAGAATTTTTTGAATACTTTCAAAGAGATCATACTTAATAAAACCAAACCAATGTGCACTAATTTGGTAATTAATTACTTTCATTTTAATATTTAAAGCAAGGTAATCTTAAGAGAGCACTTTCATTTAAAAAATAAGGAAATTTTAAGGGTTTTTTTATTTTATTTCTTTGGATCGATAAAATTTTAATGAAATAAATAGCACATCAAAAGAATGCAAAAACAAACCTTAAAACTCAATTTGATACAAAATAATAATTTTTCTAAGATATTTAACACTCCATACATATTTTTAGAACTATTTTTTGTGCAAAATTTGATTATTTAAAAGCAATTTAATCAACTTCTCAAATTACTATCAAACAAAAAGAAGTTTTTTCTGAGAAAAATAAAGATTATATATATATCTTCAAACTAAATATTTCAAGTATAAGTATAACGAAGTTTTTGTAAGGCATACATTTTCCTTTGAAGTGTCTTGACTTCATAAGAAGAAATAGTGAGGTCGAATGGTTTCTTTGTGTGTCATTTTATATGTAATTTTAAACTGAAATGAGTTCCAGTTTTATATTGTTTTTAGGTTTCTCCATGAAAACAGTAAAAAAATTCCTAAAGAATTAATTAAAATATTTTCGTAAAATTTACTTTTGAGATCCACGGGTTCTTTAATTAAAACTGTTTTTACATTCAGATAACTTACGGGAGTAAGGTAAGTATATGTCCTACTTAAGTAACTAAAACGTCTAAAAAACTTTTTTTAAGTACCTAACGAAAGGAAATCTTATATCTAAAGGAACTAACTTACTCAATACAAAAATAAGGGAGCAAAACTTTTTTTGAGTGTTGTATTACTGTCTCGATTGGCAATTTGATAAACCAAAAAACATTTTATATTGTTTGTTTTCAAAATACAGATTATATTACTGCATCTTAAAAACAATCTTTCTTACATCCAAGTATTTATTACAAAAACAGTGACCCATTGACTATACTTGAAAAATTGTTTTTATTAGATTTATTCAAAAGATTATTTTGATCCCCTCATTCTTACATAATTTAAATTCACTTATAAGTTAAGATTTCTTTACATAAATATGTACAACTACATATATATATGTGCGGAATTTGTGCTACATATATGTGCGGAATTTGACTATTCGGCACGGCCGTTTCGGCGCGATTCATAATTTGTTTTCCTGTTTTTGGATCTTTTTGGAGTTTAGTATTTTCATTTCCTTTTATTATATTTCTAGCTCCGAATAGTAGCAGACCGAATAAACGTGATACATATAATAAAGAAAGTATAATATACTTATCAATTCACAAAAACTTATTTCTAGTTCAAGTTATAAAAACGTTACATCTTACATTTTAAAATCACTTAAAATCATTGAAAAATTAATAATGCAGCTTATTTTAAATGAAATAATTCTTTTAAAATTTGTTCATGCAAGTAAATTCTTATAAAAGTAAATAGGCAATTGTTTATTAAAATTATAACTTAACTAAAGGCATCGCAGTGAAAATTTTAAATGAGTAGAACTGACTTAATTTACCTTAAATGGGAAAATACCTTTTATTTCTTTCATATTTACTGAAATAGCTATCTGTATATTCATTTATTTTTTGTGATATTACTTTTAGTAACTAAGAGTTTTGGTATAAAATATAAATAAATAAATATTTTTAAATAAATAAATATTTTTAAATAAATAAATATTTTTAAATAAATAAATTTTTATTTGAAATCATAAACTCATATAGACCACAAAGGGACTCCCTCATTATAGGTATAAAAATTTGTTGAAGTATAAAGTAGGTACCTGAAAATTTTGAAATGTTTCTTTTATTTCTAGTGTACTAGTTGTGTTAAAAATAGCAAAGAAATTTTTTATTACGTAAATAAAATACATAATTAAACTCATATAAAGAAGTATCTCATTGTATAAAAACAATAATAGTTTTGAGCCACACTATTAAGTTCTCTTGTGTTATCTCTCTGTGTTATATGGGATAGTAATCGTATGCAGATAAAAAAAATCTCCTAAGTAAAAATTTGGAAGCCTGTCTTTTTTTTTCTTGTCACTTTTCGCTCATCACAGGCCTGGAAGTCTTGATTGGATTACCTGCTGATATAAGGCATGATTTCCATTTTTAAGACCTTTTAAGTTAGTATGAGTCAAAGGAACGAACCATAAAGAGATAAGGTTTATATGCATATCTACAACCAAATTAACTGTATATTTGAAAGAATGAAGTATGATTCAAAAATATTTCACAACCATAGAATACTTTGGAACTATGAATTATTATATTACTAAGAATCCTGTTCATTGTGGTAACACTTTTTGTCATACCATCCATCTTTTGGTTATAAAAAAGTAAAATTTCTATACATTATACTCTCCTCATTAACCAAGAATTTCGTTTTACCTGCTAATTACTGATTCCACAGTTAATAGGGCGTCAACTAAATACTCAAGTTTACTTTCACTTTTGATATGAAGAACCTCTATTTTATACCATTCTCTCTACTTTTATACCATACCATACTAAGACCCTACTTTTACAATATAATTATGTCAAAAAAATTAGTTGGCCTGCTTTATGAGTTTACATTGCGGAAATTTTTACATGCTGTAATGAGGAATGCTTTAAAATTTATGAAATCAGCCTAAAGATCGCCAACAGAACGCGCCAAATTACATGGCATGCTTCAAGGGAGAAGTACGGATTCACATATAGGATTTAAACAGTAAACTGTTAACAATACTCACTAAAGGTTTCCGAAAATTTGACTTACCGGTCAAATGAAATAGCCACCAGTGTGAATACAGACGCTGCAACGGACACTATGGCAATGAAATTGGATATCTTGCAGTAGGCCTCTCCAAAGGGCCAATCCCCATCCAACAAGTAGACGAAATTGAAGATGACATTCAGAGTTGCCACCATCGTATCTGCAAGGCTTAGGTTCACCAAGAAGTAGTTGGTGACACTGCGCATGCGCTTGTGGGCCAGCACGATCCACATCACGATGGCGTTGCCACCGGTGGCTACAAAAATCATGACTCCAAACAGCAAGCTCCAGATGAGCTGTTGCCACCATGGAAGGATGAATATATTGCCCAAATCCTCCAATGTAATGTTGGTGAGATTCGTGATGTTGAAATAGTCAGTGTCGGATTGTATTGAATGCATCTTTATGCTAAGTATTGAGTTTTGAAGAATAAGTAATTGCAACTTATACTGATAGTTGTATATTGTACTTAAGTTTGTTCAAATCTAATAGTCTTGTACGTTCTCAAAGTCATGGAGTCTTTTTTTTATTAAAACACCAAAAGTCTTCACAGATGAGTGACAATCGTCTCCTTCAAGCTAAAATGCAATGAGAAAATTTTTATAAAGGATACAAAACAATACCGGAAATTTTTTTTTATATTTTATGAATATAAAGTATGCAAACTTGAAACTGAATTTAAAATTAATTTAAAGTTAACACTTATGGGAAAAACACTCAAGTACTAAAACATCAGAGTAAAACTAATAAAATAGTACCTACGATAAATCAATTTATTTTTGCTAAATATTCAAAACTACTAAACTTGTCAGTGAAATTTATCCTTACGTACTAACAATTATTTAAATAATTAAAAATATAGATTCAAAATTAGACAAAAACATATCATAAAATATAATCACACCCTTTATTCTATCGTACTAGAGATCACCTTAAAAATGACGATTTTCAAATAGAATGTTTTAAATTTTTCATTGAGTAAAATAAAAGCAAATTAAAAACCTTTTGAAATAAATAAAGTTAGAAGCAAATTATTAACTCGCATTAATACTTAAATTAAAAATTACATCTCATTTAAATCATAACAGACATAAATCTGTGAATAAAAAGGGTTTTTTTTTGCTCAATGACACTGTTAATCTTATTTCTCGACGGCAATTAAAGAAGTTTTATAATGAAAGCCCACAAACCTCAATTAACAGCAATGCAAGTGTGAAACTGTGAAAGTATACCCTATTAGAAACCCTCAATGCGGTAGTTAAAAAAGTAAGGATATTAATTAAGAAAATTAAATCCTTTTTCTTTCGTTCTGGGAGAAAATCTATTCAGCGTAATTAAGATCCGAGATATTTATGAGAGATATTAGATTTTTTTCAAACGAGCTTAAATTCAATGGGGTTTGGTTTAGATGACTTATCCATGTCAGCGATGTGTGAAAAGTTTTTGTTTGAAATATATTCGTTCTTTTTCGAATAAATGCGCTGCATTAAGGAAACTTGTCACTATTTTTTTCCAAAAAGTTGAACTATTAACAGTTTTGTGACTTTTTTTATAAGTTCGATTGATCTATGCTCAAAAATTAATAAAGTTTGAATGGTATATTTTAAATTCCATAAATTTAAATTCCTTCTACAATATTCCACAGTACAAATTCATAAGTGTAAACTTCTGAAATATTCTACAGCTCTTTATACTATTAGTAAAAACTTTTGTTAAAGATCAGAATATGTATTAGATAGTTAATCAACATTATGTTACTATTTTTGAAATAAAAATTCAATCACCATTGTAATATCAAAAATAGAGAATGAGCAAAAATTTCTTGAAAAAATGTTTTAAAGCTTTTTAAACAATTGATCATTAATTCCTAAAAAAGAAACTGTACAAAGCTTCTGCTAAGTATTGAGAGAGATAAATTTATTCTATTCTAATAGTTTATCAAAATATAGAGCATTTTCAATCACATGACTCGGACCTAACAACGGCCTTAGCAACAGAAGGGTTACAGTTTTATGCCCTACAGAGGTTAACAGTGTTACAGAAAATGACTAGCCGTGGAATTATTCTATTGGAGCATTTACAATCACGTGATCCCATACCTAAAAAACTCCTTAGCAGCAGATAAACAACGGCCTTAGCAACAGTTAAAAGCCCTACAGAAGATACACAGTTAAAGGAAAATAACCGGTTGTGACGTCACCTGAAAACACTCTATTTATTGATTGTTTTTAATTGAATTTCAATAGGGGCATCTTTGAAAGCAAGGTAATGGCAATTTAAATTTAGTACAAATATACAAGAACAACTACGCTGATTAAATCAATCTCTTCATTAAGTTTTACTTTGGAAAATATATTTTTGGTCTAACTGGGTCAATATTCTTTTTGAACCAAAACTAAACGACTAAATGCATACATCATTAAAATAATTAATGCGTTTTAGTTAATCAAGATATTGTCTACATCTTAATACTTTTTCAACTAACACTATTTTATTCCGCTAAACAAGACGTTTAGATTATCTACCCTTAATAAACCAATCTCTCATACTCTTCTACTTAAATTTCTGCACCATAAAACTTTATGAGCAGTCTTGAATCGTCGTAAAATCCTTTTCCTTAGTGTGAGAAAAACGAGGATGCTATTCTATTTTCTCCATACGCATTCCCTCAATAGCCATCATTAAACTTTAAATTACAGGGCAGTTAGGGTAAAAAGATTAGAATAATAAGAGACGGTCTCTTTAAAGTAAATCATTCGTCGTTAATACCAAATTTAGTACTGAGCATAATCGTGAAAAGTCACGATGCAATTAATGCCTTTTTACTCAACATTTCTAAAGCTTATTTGAAAAGTTTTCGTTTTTGTAAGGAAATAAGCTGAATTTCTGTGTGATAATGTTTTATTTTAAGCTTGATATTTTTTCGGTACGTATTCAATGTTGTTTGTTTGAATCTATTGATTCTAATCTTGTTCCATCACCCTCGTTTGAGATGAAATTAATCATCCCAGCTGTATAAATCCATGCGAAGGTTTTTATGATATTTTTTCCCTTTTTCAATTTCAGAAGTGAGTATCGATAATTTTGAATAATTTTCTGGAATGTGAAAATATTCATATACCTGTGTTTATATGTAAAATTATAAAAACATATAGATGTACTACATTAAAAAGTTCATGCAATTTTGCTATCTGAGCGTGGATTTATCATTTTATTGTATTCAATAATATTCTGATTTTAGCTTTAGTCTCCCACAGTAATGAAATTCTTTAAGATCATTGATTTTTCATGAGTTATATTTATAACCAGAACTCAGATAGCAATGTAAGGTTTTATAAACCTTATTGTAAGCTTACGAAGCTTTTTGTGAGGTTTTCATTGAGCTTACGAAGCTTTTTGTAAGGTTTTCATTGACCTTTTGACAACGTAAAAACAACCTGCGCTAGTTGATGCATGGCCACCTAGCTCGAAAGCTAGTGACGTTCTGCCTACTATTTCGCGTCATCATTGCTTTTATGGACAACAGCTCAACTCCAGTCTGAAGAGAACGTGCAAGATTCCAGACTGGAGTTGCGCTGTAGTCTAAAACAGCGATGATGACGCGAAGTAGTAGCCAGAACGTCACTAACGATTTCGAGCTTCTCTGGCCTTATGAGTCTAAGATGGCCATGGTTGATGCCTATAAAGTTACCGTAACCTTAAGGAAAAACTTTAAAACAAGTTTAAAAAAATGAGGAAGGAAACTGGTTTTGAGGAGGTTTTTCTATCATTTTTTCTCCAACCTTGTCTTGCAAACCCTAATATACCATTACGCAAAGTTTTTCGCAAACCTTGTTTTGGGAACCCAATGACAATGAAAAGAGAAGGTTAACTGTATGGTTACGTGCTATCTGGGAATCTTCGAAATAAACATTGTGGTGAAATTACCTTACAATCACCCATTAAAACTAAAGAGAGATCCTATAAAACTCTTTAAGAAAAACTAAAACTTAAATTGTGCAGTAAACCAGAATAAACGGTTAGTTTTAATCCGATGAAAAGTTCATTGAACACTTTATTAGCAAGTGGAAAATATATTCTTCAAATTACCATGTAATTGCTCTTTCAAGATCATACTCCCACGTAACTAGAACCATCAAAGCATTTTGCCGGAGACACTTCCCATTTAATGCATCCAAAGTCAAAGTGCTCATCGGTCATCCACTCTATCACACTCTTCCGCAAAATCGGTTCCAAGAATTATTTTCGAACTTGTCGAAGCGAAGAATAACGAACAAGAGAAAATGCTCGCGTGTGAAAAGCTCCTTAGGTATCGCATTTTATTCAATTTTCACACATATTGCTTTTTTTTTCAATAAATCTCAGATTGAATGAAAATAAGTTATCTCTAGTAAGAAGGAGAAAAATTTGGATGGTTAAAATTAGTTTCTAAGAATTTCCCTTCAAAAACAGTTTTGAAAGATGGCTTAATAGATTTGTTTTTAGAAATCAATCTCGAATTGTTTGCTTTTATTTTTATCTCTTATTGTTTTTGCTTTCACGGAAAACAGAGAAATTCTCTGGAAAGGCACTTTTCTAAAGAAAACGGGATTTATACTCCTCTAATCCATTTCCATGTGTTTTTTTTATAAATAAAAACTTAAATCCCTTTTACAGTCTCTGGAAAATAGTTATTTATATGTTTGAACCTGTTTCGCAACTGAATTAATCTCTTTCGCTGAGAAATAACCAAAGAGGCATAAACGACCACCTGTTTTTAAATTCAATTTCGTTTACATAAATAACACTGAAGAAAAAATTCTAACATGAAAAATTAAGTGGTTTATTTGTTTCCTTCAAAATTACTCTATTACGTTTTGCTTATAAAAGTCAAATGGTTTTCAAAGTAACCGAAGAAGGACTGATTTAGTTGTTTTAAAGACAAAGGTAATTCTTATTTAGTCAGTCTGGCATTTATTTCCAATAAAGGATTAATCCGTTATTCTTCTTTTGAGGTAAAAAATTTTTTAACTAAAAAAAATATTTTTTCAATACAACCTTATACAATAGTAATATATCTTAACTTAACATTAATCTCTAACTAACTTTTTAATTTAATCCAGGGTAACTAATCTCTAAGTATCTTATTTAACATTAATATTATATTACAGCAATACACATATTAACTTTTAAAAAAGAATTAGCAACTATTTAGACTAAAAATGTATACTAATCGTTTGATTTTATTCTTTGAGGATATTTATGTTCCTATTAAGGATATGGTCATCAGGTAAAAATATTGTCGTCTTTAAAAGTTTGAATAACTCTCTCTATTTCATAAATGAATGCCTAAAGATAGGTTTGTATTTTAAAAGTTCGTAAGTCAATTGTTACTATTACAGGTATATCATAATCTGACTTAAAAAACTTAAAAGAATAATAGCACTATTGTTAACCAAAAATAAGTGCACTGATACATTAGTATTTTTATTTACAGCAGAGAAAATTTTGGTTTTCAATTTATTTTACTCAGCAACCAGTATTGTTCCGAATAAAAAGTGAGAAAAAGTAGAATGGTTTGTTTTTAATACTATTTTATGTCGAGAGAAAATCCTAAGTGACCTACTGTGCAGCCAAAGGATTCAAGGTCCTTGTCAATTTACAGACAAGGATTGCCGAGAGGGATTTAGGGATTTCGCATCATTTGATTCTATGGGTAAAACCCTTTCGTAATCGCTTCTGTTATTTACTGGCTTTTGTTAATTACATCTCTAAATACGACAAATGTTCTTCAATAAAAGTTATCATTAGCATTTTTGTAACGCATTTTGAATCAAAAACACTTAAAATATTTTTTTTATATTTTTAATAATAGGAAAGGCTGATTAAAATATAGTTTTAACTTATATTTAACAGTAGAGGAGAGGAGGGGATTATGGAATACCGAAGTTTCAGCACTCTCTCGCACTGCCATCACGTGGGAATACCATGAAAGACTTAAGAAAGACTCCCATAATGCATTGCTGCATAAAGAGTTATCTTCTTGTTGTTGTCGTAACAGTCGCTGCAAAACAAAGTGTGTTTTAGGATTTTTAGAGAAAGTTTTTGCCGGTAAGTGTTCAAACATTTTAACCTACCAGTAATTATATAAGACTGTAATTTTGTTGTTAAGAACAAAGTACACTAAAAGAATAATAGTTTGCTATACTGTAATCGTTTTTTAGCTATCAATGTTTTATCCGTCAGTGAAATGGTTTATAATTCAAGATAGCGGTCGAAAATTATGGAATATACTAGGTATTCCATACAAATCCACTTCATTCTATCAACTAAAGAACCGGGAAACCAAGTTGCTGAATGTATCTTTTATAACGGAAAATTCTCCGAAGATCAACGAAGATAAATTTGGATTCTATGGATTAGCTGTTCTCTGTGGGCTGTACTGGAGCAGAGAAAAAAGATTATGCTTGTGACTTTTGTAAATAGACTCAAAAACAAAACTATTTGAACGTAAATTTTTAAATATTGTTTTTATAGTTAAAATTAATTATGTTCTCTGAAGTATAATCAGATTTTTAATAGTTGTAAACAACTATTCCATATTACCCGACAATCCCATATTAACCACCATTTGTAACTTTTTTATAAGGTATCTTTTTCCATAACAACAAAATAAGTATTGTTTTATTTCACCATTGACACTTCATTACCATTAGTTATAGCATGTAGGTACTTAAAATGATTTTGTGTATTTTTATTTCAATCCAGCAAAATTATTCTTAAAAATATAAATGGTATTCCATAATACCCTCCTCTCTTCCCTATATATAGATATTTTTAAGTGCTATCGTGGAAGGGGAATTAATTTAATAAAATAATTATGTTTTAGATATATTTATGAGCTAAAATTAATAATCCCCTATTTATTGTTATTTTAACAAATTTTTCGTTATAAAATACTTTTTTACATTTTATTTTTTACTTTACGTGCTTTTTTAGGATAATTAAAATTGTAAGGTTTACAAAATTTTACCAACTTCCACGGTTTTTTACAGAAATGTTTTGAGAGAATAACCTAACAAAAAATACTAAATCCAATTAAATTTTTCCTTTTGAGTTAAAGATCCTTCTAAATTTAAACGTTTATTTAACTTTCTTCTTATTTACATACTTATGTATGTCTGTTAAACATGTCTATTTTAAGAACTGTAATTTTATATTTTTACTAAATATAGATAAATCAGGTTTTTTCCCTATGGCTCTAAACAACTTGAAATAAACTATACAATTATAACCTACCATTCACTTATAAAAAAAATATCCAGATTCCTGCATTTAATGCAAAAGATAAGTTAATAAACATTTAATCTAAGCGTTAAAAGCTTCATTAATCCACTTTTATTGATGGTTTATTTATTGTCACTTAGTTTCAAATTATTGTAAATCTTCATTAAAGATTCAAAAGTACATGAAACCATTGGTTTCTTCCCTCATGTCAGGGATAGAGTCAATCCATTTACATGAATAAGTAATGATTACATCTTTAGAAACGTTGCGTCACTATTCCAATATAAATAAACGTAATAGTTACAGGGAATCAAGAAAGTTTATTTTTCTTGACGTATAAATCTGAATTCCCTCGCTTTCAAATTGTGGATATGCTTTTTAGGTAGGCTTTTTATTCCTTTACATTAAATTTCTAAAGGAATTCCCATTACGTTACATATATTTCTTACTTATATTATTATTATTAAACTGCCTACTATAGTATACTATATCCTATATTTTGAATCTATTTATATTTTTATGGAATAATTCCTTTGTACGTAACATAAATGGTATTTATACTAACTAACGGCCGTATTCACCGCTAACCTGATCAAAAGTTACCCTGGTGTTAAACCTCTGATTGGCGGAGAACTAGTTTTAGTAGTCAGAAGTTTGACTGGCCGGTTAACCGGCGGTCAGTTAGACGGTGAATACTGCCTTAAATAATAAAATGTTATCTTCATTACATAAATTTATACTTAGTTTTTCTCCAAAATATTTTTATAATATTATAAATTATCCTTCTAACTTAAAATTATTTTCTCTATGTATTTGATTATTCATAATTTTTTAAAGTTAACGTTCCGTCCAAAAAATGCACCATACCTTTCATCGGAGTTTCTTGAATTTAAAGAGGAATTGCTATAAAAACTATTATAAATCAAGATTTTAAAGTCATTTCTGTTTTAGTTGCTTTGAAACATTTAAACCAGTGTGTCTTAAATTTTTAAAATCCTAACCATCTAATTCATTTTTCAATAAAAATATTTTTGAAATGAAATAACCCGTATCAGTGTCCCATTTTAACATTCATGACATTTTTAAATGAATTAAAACATATCCCCCTTGAATAGCACATTTCTCATATGTTTACATTTTTACATTCCATCCAGGCGAGTTAACTGAAAAATGGCTGGAAAAGCGAAAGTAATTTTGTTCGTGAATAATGAGCGCAGTTTTTCCGTCGGAACTGCAAAAGAGCTTTATTTATACACTAACATGAATTCTTTATTTTGAGGTAAAAAGCGCCATTCATTCGGGCATAAGTTTAGTAGGGATATGAAATTAGGATTAGAGAAAACATCATATTAAAAAATATGTTAATCGAATTTTGAAACAATATCGTTTCTGTGTGTTTGTTTAATAAATACTTAAAGGAAATATCATGTACACCAAAAAAGACCCGGTCATTTGAAAAATGAAATAAAGAAAACGAAAAAGTTATTGACATTTTATATATTTTTGATATTTTATTAAATTCATTTTTCTCATTGGTAGAATGTAGAAATATGTACAATTTGATAGATTTTAATGTATCTATTTCGCTTTTTAGATATACTTGGATCATATAGGGGGGCACGAACTATTATTAGCCGAAAAATAATTTGTGAGAAATCACATCTCAAATAATTTCAACGAGAGGAAGATAAAAGGAAAACTGAGGAACTAAACTCTATTCTGATTATTCTAGGTATTACAGTTATGATATGGCATACTGTATAACTACTCAATGTTTAAATATCATATAGAAATATTAAATAATACTAGAAGTTTTTTTAGCATTCTTTAATTGATTGTTTTATTTCATACAGCTTGTCATCTGAAGGGTAGTATATTTTTTTATATGTTTCAATATTTTGGCACACATTCTGGGTAAAGATTTTATTCCTGCTATTTTTTCTTCTCATTATATTTAGTTCCATTAAAATTTTAATCTGATGAAATAAATGCCATCATTTTTATAAACTCTGGACGTCATCAGTACGAGTACTACGTTCTGTGTGTAAAAACAGGGAAGAAACTCAATACAACGATACCAACTTCAAAAAATTATAATAATTAAATGAAAAGTTTGTTAAAATATTAAAAGTTATGTATTTTAAAAGAATTGATATTTTTAGCCAAAAATGCAATATTTGTGGAAAAATGACTAGGGGTAATCCAAATTATACGTAAAGTATGTTTTGGGTCATTTTTGACCCCTTTCCCCTCTTGTAAGCAAAGATAAGCAAACCGCTAAACCCTCATAATAACTGCCCGATCCCCCTTTTGTACAAAATAAATTAAATTTAATTTTGGTTGAATTTTTAAATTATTTATGCAAGAAACAAACGATTTTCGAAAATGTAGTGATTGTAACATCTTACGTAAATATCATTCATACCCCCTCCCCCTTGTCAGGAAAACCAAGCAAGGAGAAAACCCCCTACCCCCTTAGATGCTTACGTAATATTTGAATGACCCCCTAGTAGCATTCAATAGCAAAAAAAAAAAGTCATGTTCAGGGTAATCATAATTATTTATGAAATTTATGTAACTAATTAAAAGAATACTTAAAATTTCAGTATGTAGTAATTATGTCATACAGTTTTATAACGAAAAATGAAAATGTTATAACATTTAATTGGAATTATGTACTGTTAATATACTTTTTAAATATAAATTCCTAAATTTTTTGTTTAATTCAAACTATAAAAACTTGTTTAAACTCATCGTAACCATTTTCTTAGAAAATACACCAAATACCAGTTTTACAAAACTCCTTTTGAAAAATTAAACAAATGATAATAAAAATAAAATCAAACAATTACTTAAAATAATTAGAAAATCAAAAAGGTTACTTAACTAGATTAGATTTAAGTATTAAATACTCATCAACATCAAATATAATAGATAATGTACCCTAATCTTAAGTTATTTATTGAAATAAAATTATTTAAAAATTAAATTACAAAAATTACTATGCTTCATTGAGTAATTATTTTTAAAATATACATCGTGTACTGTTTTTCAATCATGGAATACTTACCTTATAATTAAAGGAATGGGAGAGCTGGTTTCCTTATCATCCGGGTGGTCTGAGGTCTCAAACTTAAGTCCAAACATCTGACGGTTGGCTACTTTATCCATGCTTTCGCGCGTCGACGCTTTGGCGAGAGCGCTCCTCGTCTTTGGCTTTGTTTGGCGAGTTGCTTCATTCACCAAAATCGGAAAGCCCTTTTTGAAACTAGCTCAATGAAACTCTTTGCGCGTCAGAGAATGTGCCACCTAAAGTGGAAAAGATCTTCTGTAGCTTACACTAGATATTATTGGGGTTTTTTTCTAAAGAAGATATTTATTTGTTTGTCATCTCAAGATAAATCATTTTCTTTTATTTGTAAAGATTGCTAATTTTTAAATTTTGTAGATTTTTAATTTTTTGCTTTGAAGATACTTGGAAAATAATTTAAAGTGTCTATACGTTTAAAAAATTTTACATAGGAGCTGAACAGCAACCCGATGCGTTGCGCCGAATTTAGTTTTTATTCTATAGTTTTCACGATGTATATGCTTTAATATAAACTATAAAAAAGAAAAATTCAATAATTTTCTTACATAACATTCTATCTTTCCAACATAATTAAATATATGTTTTAACTTAGTTTTATCTGCTGTAGCCACTTGTCCCACATTTCCAGCCTTGCACGGTTGAAGTAGGTACATAATTTTTTTAAAAGATTTTCTCAAAATACATTTCTAATTTTGTATATCAGCAATTACCATAATCATCCTAGTATCCCAGGCTCAAAAAATATTGCATATAAGAAACGATACATAAAATTAAAAAATGGATAAAAAAAAAAAACACTTTTGTTAGAGTTTTCTAAAAACAATAATCTTTTAGGTAAGTACAAAATAACTTATTTTCTGAAAATTAAAGGAATAAATATTTTTATGACAAAAAATAAAAGCGGAGCCTAGTTATTAGTTACCCTTTTCTAAGATTTAGATAAGGTAAAAGATCAAGATTGTATAAATAACACGTGTTTTATTGGCCATTACAGTTTAATACGATTCCCAATTTCATAAATCCAATGCATGAAAATCTGGTTTTTCTTAACCCAAATATACTGATCTTTTGTATGGATGGAGCTAGCCTTTATCAGAATTTCAGAATGATTACATTTTCTTAAAGTTACTACCATTTTTAAAGAAAATACATTTTACTTAGATTTCATTTAAACTAATCTACAGTGAATAAGAGTTACTACATCGACTACAAAGTAGTTTCTGCTTTCTTTCCAGATAAAAGGGATACATAGAACATCTATGAAATTATCTTTTCAATTTAAGTTCTAGATGTGATCCACGCTTATGAACATTTAAGATATGTAGTTCCCCTATATCTGTATCTCCAACTTTCTGAGCTTAAATAAAACTATTAATGCTTTCACATTTGAGAATTTTTTTTCCATAAAAATGTGATTATTAACGTCGTTTTACTCCCACTAATGGAGTTAGAAACGAAAAAAAGTTCTATAATATACTTAACTAGCTGTTACGACCCGGCAAAGCCGGGTCTTACAGCTAGGCTAGCCTTTTATGCGAGCTTCGCTCGTTACTACTTCAAGTTCCTATTAATTATACATTAAATAAGAAGTTTAACTTTAATAATTTATTATTGTTGAATTAGAAACCAACTTCCCTAAAAGTAACTTTTTAACCTTTATTAAGTAAACCAACTTTCTTGAAAGATATTTATTTAAAAGCTATTATATTATTTTAAAATTTTAATTACTTTTATTTATTTATTTTTCTGATTATTGCGAGATGGCATCGAGTCAGTGAGTGACGTGGGCTTTTATATTTTTCTGATGATTATGATTATTATTGCGAGAATGGCATCATAGTGTGCGAGCGTTCCGTTCCAGAATCAGTGAGTCAGTGAGTCAGTGAGTCAGTGAGTGACGTGGGCTTTTATATGAGAGATAATGATTCGATGGGAAACGTTTTTTTTGTTAAAAAGTTTTTTCAGATGACATTCATTAAATGGATTAACCATGTATTAACGAAACACAACTATTAATGAGATTTCGTAATAAAACTACGAAGTTTGGTTATAGTTATAACACTCGGATGTATTTTTCACACCCTTATTATACAGTGCGGTAACGACACTTAATAAAGATCGTTAGCTCTAATCGATATTTTTATTATAGTTTTAACACTTCCTTATGGTAGATAACTTAATATTTAGTAAACATAAGTCTAGAAAATAATGTCTTTTTTTTTTTCATAAAAAAAAATTAGTATGAATTTTACTGATGATTGAATAGCTCTAAGTAGATTAGTACACTGATCGCGTAGAATCAAATCATAAAGGTAAAGAATTAATTTGAAAGTCTGATATCCCAATCTTTAGTATCTACTTTAACTTCTGGGAAAAGTTTATTGAGTTTATTTTTTGTTTGTTTAATATGACTTTGTATTCCATTTCTCATATAGGCAAACATTTTTTCTCAGAACGTTGTTTGAAGAAGAAATATTTTGAAATTAGTATCCTTAGGAAATCTTAGAAAAATTAAATTGAAACAAATTTTATCTAGTTTCAAAACATTCTAGTATTTTAATAACTTATAAAAGGATAACTAAAACATGTTATTTGTAATGATATAAATAGGGATATGAGGAATTATTCTTCTTAATATCTAATTATCTTTTTATTATTAACTAGGAATTTAAACTTTTAAACTTCTATTAATATAACATTCTATATAGATTCTCAGAAAGAGTACCTATTTATCTATATATTATTTATTTACATAAATATTTTAAAAGAGAAAAAGTAATACTTTACCCTTAATCATTTCCTTGAAGCCACACCTTAATCTTAAAATTATTTCAATGTATGAAAAGAGTTACTCTTAAGTTGATTCCTTTAGCTATACACATTTCACTCAAATAAGAAAAATAATGGAATAGAGAAATACCAAAATTTCAACATCCAATGCAATAAATGTCAGTTCCAGTAAGTGAAATAAATGAGAAGCGTAAGAGAAAATTTGTGGTTGGTAAACTGTGTCAGTAATTTCGGTGATTCTGCAACAACAAATGAATATTATTCACAAAACAGAAAGGTCTCACACTAAAATTGTGCGAAGATTCAGTGAACTTAATCAGTTTTTGGAGATTAAAGGATTAAGTGACACAAACATTCTCAAACTTTTCCGGAATACGTATTATGATTAAATATCGTAAACAAGATGAACATAGATTTAGATTTCAAGAAAGCAAAACAAACATGAGATACATTATTTTATCGTAATGTTTGGTAAAATACTAAGATTAAAGAGTGCCATATTAAGGTTTATATTAAATTTCCAATTTGTGTTGGTATTAGAAAACCTGAAAATGTGTTTGGGCTGTTTTTGCAAATATCGCCAACTAATAATGAAAATTAATTTCATTTGTTTATTTTACAAATAAATAATATGTTCTTTCTCTTTTTCTTGCATTAAAAACTTCTTAATAGGTTTTAAAGAATGGGAAAACAAATAGGGGAAATTCTTATATTACCAGATGGAACCCATATCAGTATGATATCAAAGTATGTGTATGCCGTGATAAACCGAACATTCTCGAGTTTTGATTTGGTGATTTAAAAAAAAACTTAAGATATGCTCCTTCCGAATTGTCGAAAACTATAGAACATTCATCATACTGTTGATTATATTAGATTATTTTGGACCAATCTAACTTTAAAATACTGTGAAAGGATCGGCGGTATTTTATATTTTTGAAGTTTTAATCTCCCTTAAAGTAGGAAAGGAGCTTTGGGGTAAGGTGGGTAGGTAGATTAGTATTCAAATAAATATAATTTAAAACAAAAAGTTATTTTTATGATAGTTTTAGGTACGTTCTCAAACATTGGAAGATTTTCGGGGTCATGGGGGTCTCTCCCCCTAACTACAGAACTATACAGAACTATTCGTCTACGATCCATAGTTTTTTTTGGGGGGGGGGAACGGGGAAAAAAGGTTTAAAGGTAGACAATGTAAAAAGGTATGACGTCATATTCGGTTTACGCTAAAGGAAATGCTAGTGGAAAACGCTAACAAAGTAATTTGTGTATGTTTAAAGAATAAGATGCTGTGCATGCATGCGAGTATTATAAAGTTTTTATCCAATAAGATGTCACATTTTTCGAGAAAAAAAAAGGAATATGCGTCATGAACACATATTTTTCTGTTCACGCAAGGATTTTTGGATGTTAAGAGTTTGGACTGATTTGTTGAAACAACTTGTATGTCTTGACTCAGTTTTAAAAATAACGTGTAAAATTAAACAAAACTATCCCCTACATTAACAAAATTATATTTACAAAGCTAGGAGTACTGAAATTAACAGTCGATCTAAATATATTCTCGTTTTATGAAATATATTCGATTTACCTTAAAATGCTTCAAATAAGCAAGTATCTCTTTTCTTATCTAGAAGGTTATCTATTATTTCATCCCATTCCATCATTATTGTAGTCACGCAAGGATCTTATCCCAAGTTCTTCCTTTTATGACCGTCCTAAACACCTATAAACCCTTTAATTCCAGAAAGCCCATCGCTTACAAAGAAGCGAAAAGTCTGAACTAAGTTGATACCAATACACTTAGGATTTTCTTCACATTGAACACTGATAGTTACTTCCTTCACAAGCTTTATTCTGTCTTTGCTAATAATAAAAAATTATCCGTAACTGTAACCCTAAAAATAACCTTATTTTTTGCTATTATTTGCAGTAAAAGAATTATAATAATAATAATAACTTTATTTACTGCACAAAAATTTTTTTGTACATAAACACAAGGGAAAAACACATTTGACGCCAAGGGGAAATTTGACAATTCCCGTTCAGGCGACAGAGAATGTATTTTACATTAAATACAAAATAAATGAAAAAAAATATAACAACTTAAGAAAATGAGTAAATAAATAATGGCAATAAGCTGGATAACTGATTATAAATAGATTGCTTCAATTGAGGGAAAAATATGAATCCAAGTCGTCGATATTTATTATGAAGTCATGTAGTTTTCTTTTAAAAGTGGAGTTTTTAGTAATAGTATTTAAATTTAGAGGTAAACTGTTATAGTATAATTTAGGTGCAAGATAATAGAAACTTTTAGAAAATATATCTTTGGAGTTGTTTGGAATTGAAACAACATTAACAATTGAACAATTGAAACAAATATTATTGTGCTAATTATGTAGTTTTTTAGATTAAACACGTTTATGATTTGGAAGTTTTACATGACCAGGACTATCAATCAAAAAGGGTGAGTATACCCAGGAAAGTTTAATTTAACTCAATTATTAGTGATACATTTTTTTTTCGTAAAACATTTCAAGCCTTATGTATCGATTTACACTAACATCTAGTAAAGCTTTTCTACAAGGATGAGCGTATAAGATATTAAATAAAAGGGAGGAAAGGTATTATTTTTCTTATAAATTTAACAGACTGAATCCCACAGTTACATTCATTTTGCATTAATTCATACTCAAAAAGTAACCATTCCTTTTATTCTATTTATTAGATTTATTTAGTTTTCATGTCTGTTTTTGTTAGTTTATTACAGTGAAAATCAAAATCTGAAATAAAAGAAATGAAAATTCTAGAACCCAACCTCCAATCTCGACTCTCATTTCAAAAACAATGGATTACTTGTAAAGTTGTTTTTATGTTATAAGACTACCCTCAAGGAAAAACAACTTTTACAGAGTTACCCCAGCGGCAATTCACATGTACTTCAAATAATAAAATTTGTCATTACCAACTTCCTTAAACATAATTACATAAGAAATGGGAATATCGAATAAATATTTAAAGGTTTTATGATAAAACCAGAACTATAAACATCGGTTGTTCAACAGTCGATGCTCATTTTAACAAACTTGTATTAAAAACTAAAATAGTATGTGATGTTGTGTGTGTGACTCTACAGATTGAAATATGAAGTTATATTAAAGTATTCTAGATAAAAATACAAAAGTTACTACATAAAACATTTGAGTACACACACAAATACGATATGAAAGTTAGTTACTACTTTCATAAAACACAGATAAAAAAATTAGACCTAAGATTGATGAAAGTGCTCCTATACAATTGTGTGATTGCAATTTTACTGGCTTTATACTTTTTTTATATTTTTACACTCTTTTGTGGTTTAGATCTTTGCATTAAGGTCAAAGTTCAACACCTTTTCAATTCAGTTTTAGTCATCATAAACCTTATTTCTTACCGAGGCTACTTTAAGAAGTAAAGAATTTAATACTCCTAAGTTTAACGTTTCGCAATCTCTCTGACTATTTTCCGTCAACATAAACCTTCAAAACTACTTTCGAATGGTAAAAAAATTGATTACTTTCGATTTCTTTCCAAACTTAATACATCAGCCTTACCCTTCCGTTACGTCACACTCAATGCTTTTTTTACTCACTCGTAAATACGCTTTGAAAACTCCAATAAAAGATCACATTTCCGTAGTGGTAGGTATATAACGTAACAAAAGACACAGAAAATATTATCAATGAAAGACTTCCTCATCAGTATCTTAAAGCTAAGTAGTTTCTATGTTATATGTTAGAGAAATTATTCAACAAAAATTTATAATGCTAGATATAAAAATGTACAGTAAGGATTTAATGGTATCCTGGAGATGGATTAAATTTGGGGATGTGGTTTTCCTCCAAGGAAACGAATTCCTTATAACTCGTGGAATCTCTTCGAAGATTACAAGTTAGTTTTGGGGCTTTGTTCAAAGTGAGATCAATATGATTGGATAATGTTGTAATTAAAGGCTAATATTATAAAATATTGAAAGCGCTCCCAATCAGTGATTCACTGTCCGAAGCCTAATTTTATCAAGTAAAAGGCAGAATCTAAAATTTTGGCTATTGAATAGATACTAATTAAATATCATTTTATAATTTGTTGGAAGGAAATGGGGAAAATGGAGGTTGAAGTACTGATAGAGCAGTTACCAATACGGCAGATCAATAGACCCTGTCAGTTTCAATAGGAGTATCAAAAATTTCTCATTACGATATTAACAAATATATAATTTTATAATATGAGTTATCAATATAGTATACACTGAAAAAAAAAACTGGTAAACCTGTGAAATATCGTGTAGGGCCCTTGCATGAACCCAGATTGTTACAAAACAACATGGCAGAATAGATTTCATTAATGTCTGAAGGTATTCTGGAGAAAATTCACCCCATAAACTCAGCAGAGCAGTCCATGGGCGAGGCAAAAATCCATAGAAGAGATAGCATGCACGAGAGATGGAAAAAGGCATCGTTAAAATAGTGATTAAATCTGAATATTTTCTCTTTTGACAATTTACCGAGAATCGGGTAAAACAACGAATATCCGACGTCACTGTGACCTGAGAAAGATCCTGAAAGAACGGCACCAACAGTGACTGATGACGAAAGACTTGGAAATCTATCCCAAATTGGGTAAATTTCAATGTTGGCACCTTGTTGATGTCCTACAGAGTTGAAAATTAGCCTTCTTTTGCGGCACTCAGCGTGCCCGCAGGGGTCTTACCATGTATTCGTCTAGTGTACCAGATTTCTTTTGTCTCTTCAGCGTAATACTCGGGAGTGTAATGACCTGTTATTAATATAATTGGGTATAGGGTATCACCAATCCACCCCCAACCTATCAGTTAATCATTATCCTTTCTAATTAAACAAAGAGAATGCCAGAAGAGTTTATTTACACTCATAAGTGTAATGACCTATTATTAACCGTTTTCCCCTCTAATTATAAAGGAGGAAGCTAAAAGAACTGATTTTCAAAGTATTTTTATGACTTATAGGTCATTCAGCTTTCTTTTTTTAAAAAACAAAATTTGAATGGTTTTATTAAAATAGGGTTTAGGAAATTTTTTTAAAAAATAGCGATAAAAATTTTTTCTTTAAATTTTGTGTAAAACCAACTTATATAGTTTAGTAGACCATAAACTATAAAAGAAGTTTAAGGGGGGGGGGTTTCACTTATTTTTCCGGATGACTTAAGAAGATTTTTTTAGCGAGCTAAAACGAAAATAAAAGTTTCACTAAGTATTCAATTAATGAAATTTGATTTTACAAAAAATATATAGCATCAAAGTTATATAAGCACCTTTCATTTAAATCAATTGTGATAATGGTTATAAAATTGAAAATTATGACGCTATGAATTTGGAAAAGATGTTGATTTAAACAGTTACTCCCTTTTACTGCAACTCTATCTGTACTTTTAAAATATGATATTATTTCAAAATCGAGAAGCTTATTTTTAAAGTTTAAAGATCTTATAGGGTATCCAAAACTATCTGACCAGTTTGATATAAAAGCATGTAATTTAGGCCAGTAATTATTTTTGTTAATTAATGGTGGATACTTGGCTATGCTACGACTGAAATTTGTATTTATCGTTACCCAGAGGGCACTTGTTGACTTAAGCCAAGGAGGTGAAGTACTTTTACCCGTACCACAGCCCCTTTTTATGGGGCCCCCGCGGAGACACATTTATCATCTCCCCACGGAGACTGAGGAACATCCATTGCCAGTTTGTTCGGCCAAAATCTATTTTTTAGAATAGAGGAATAACAGTAGGGAGTATTTTATTTTCCCAAGGTAAAAAACTTCTCTCTCCTGGAATAATATGAGAGTGTATTTCCTATTTGCTCACAAGTATTGCGCTTAAGTCTCTAAAACCGTTTGAAATATGCATTTCAAATCCATTTCTTTATCTACCCTTATATGCAAGATAATAGCCAAACCCTTCAGAATATATTTCAGTTCAGTTTGAAATTCTCAAATTCGTTTCCTTTCTAAAGCCTATCTAAAGTGATACATCAATCTTATCAATAAATAAGGTTTCTGAAAATTGACATCGCTACCTACAATCTGGTATTTTTCCAACCTTCTTTTGGCCGCAGAATAAATATTTACACGAATAACTGAAAGCTCCATTCCTAAGAGTAATGTAGTACAACTAAATACATTCCTTTTGTCGTAATATCTACAGTAATTTGTGTAATTTTCATGTTGGCTGAAAATAATTTTTCGCAGAAACATCAATTTTTAAAAATATTAGAATTTTTTAAATTGTTAGAAATGTTGATTATTTTTTTTCAAAGGAATAAAAGGAATGCCGTAACAAACAACTTTTGTAATGACAAGAATATTTAAAATTTAGATTTTGGTTAGTAAAAACATATACAAGCCAAAACAATTTATGGTTGTATAACAACCATAAATTACAGATTTTAGATAATTTCATTAGTATGAATATTATAAGAATAAAATTATTCAAACCATTTAAGTAGCGAATAAGTAAGTAGCAACTTTCTATGTTTTAGTTACTTCCAGTGTAGTTAATGACAAGTACTTTTTCCATACTCTGAGAAATATATGCCGGATTTAAACCCAACATCTTATCGTAAGATTCTTGAACTTATTGAAATCTCTATTTTTTAAGACTATATAATCTAAATATAGGTATTTAATGAATTTTATTATTTGTATGTTTCTCGCATTATAAAGTTCGGAGAATCGTCTTTGATCTTTTCTCCTTAACATCTAATATTCTTAACATCTTAACAATCTTAGCATTTCTCAGAAGCTAGATATATTTAAGTTCCTATTATTCTGAAAAATACCAAATTTGGAATAATAATAATGTTTTTTAACATTTTGAGTTCCATTCATCTATTCAATCCTATGAACTTTATGACTACTTTGACACTTTAAAATAACTCCATTCCAATGTATAAATTCAAGAAGTCTCGAATCTTCATTCTTCAAACTAAAGAAATGGTGAAAGGAGGATTTTCTTCAAACCCGAAATATAAATTTAACACACTGTTATAAATTTTGGGTGGATATTTTATCTAAATCATTTATTCTTTCATGAAACAGAATAAGCCAAAAATATGAATTTGAGAAGGACTTGCTGTCTAATAACAAAAAGAAGTTCTAACAATAAGAAGTAATTTTTAAGACATTTAAAGAAAAATGTACTATAAGAAACTATAAGAAAAGTAGTTCTACTTCGTTTATATCAAAGAACCCATAAAGTGATTTCTATGGCCTTTCTTTAAATTCTATTTCTTATCACCGAAAAAATATCAAAGGTTATTTGAACTCATTTCCAAAACTACAGTGGCTAGAAGCACCTTCTCTAGTCACTGTACCAAAACTTTTAAATTTTATCATTTTATCTACTTTATCCTTCAATCAAGTACCGAGTATAGTTGTTTATAAACTAATTAAAAAATATTTTGGTTTCAAAAGCATCCAACTTTTAGAGTAGGTATATTTAAAAAACTTTAAATGTTTAGATTGTAAGATTGATAAGAATTACGGCAATAGTGATTTTTTTAAACCACTGGGCAGGTATTTTGCATTTATCATCCTTGACCCGTGAAGTAAAAAAGGGTTTTAAAAACCATTTCATTCAATTTAAAGATTTTAAGAACAATAAAGAACTCCAACAACAGTTTAAATGATTAAGTAACATGTGTTTCTTTTTAAAATGTATTAGCAGAATAAACTATTATTAGTGTTTTTTTAGAAATCCTCTTAATGAAAAACAAGGCAACAGGTTACTTTTCCAAGTAAAGTAATTCATCTCATGTCAGAAACTCGATGAAATCACGAACATGTTATTTTCAACTCCTTTTGTGAGTTTCTCTCTCAATCATAGCGGCTATATCCGTTTTCCACAGTTGTAACTGAAAACATGTCAGCAGGGAGTCGTTTTCCTTACACGCAAGACGACAATCAGTTCCTCGTTAAATTTGGGTGGTGCGGAAATATTAACTTCCTAACAGAAACTGGAAAACATGTTGCATAAGAAACGCGACTCTTAGGATCAATTATACTTCTTTAAAGGAAATCTAATAAGAAATATTGAGTCATTAAAAATTTTATTATTAAGTAGTTATGGTGTTTTTTAATGTTTACATTACCTATTTTTCACTAGATAAAAGCATAAATTTAGGATTTTTTTAGAAATTGAGTGAAGAAAACAACGAATACTTTATAGGATTATTTTCGTAAATGTATGCTTAAGTTTAGGGAAATCAATTTTTAGGAAATATAAAAAAGCTGTAGAGAAATTTTGTTTCAATGGTAATTTGGGGGAACATAAAAAAAAGGTTTACTAAAATGGGATAAAAAGAAGATTTTACATTCCATGGAATGATAAAACTTCCTTTATGTTTTCATTTCAAAAACCTGTAATACAATAAACAAATATCAGCATTAAATTTACCATAATTTCTAACACATTTTGTTTTAAGTTTCCCATACATTTCAAACTCAAGGTGTGCTAATAACGATCCTAACAGTTTTTATTTCTAACTAATCATTTTTAAGTAAAATATTATTGGGATAGGGTAAAAACTTTCATAAAACAGTAAATTTTGATTGTTTAGAAGAGAATTCAGGCAAATTTGATGAAAAGAAACAAATAAAACTATAATTCTTGTTTGAACTACATAATTTCTTTCCTCTCGGAGAAAATATATTATTTCCAATAAAATCAAAACCCACGTCATTGAATTAAAACCCAAGGTTTGTGTAAAAAAAGGTCTAACGCCTCCAACTTCATATATTTTAAGAGCATTAAATCTAATCCAATTATAACAAACTCCAATTAATTCAGATTTCTTATTAACTCTAATTACTTTAAAGTTATAAAAACCATAATTGACTGAAAGCGTTTCGTTACGGAATAAGAAATACAAAACTTTAAATAAATTACCAATCGTGAAGCACTTGAGAATATTTTAAGTACCTCTGAAAGACTTAATCACTGATTATGACGAGATAATAAAAATTGATGTTTCTATCTCGGATTCTAAACTTAAACCATTGCACTAAATTGGTTTTATTACTTATACTATTTGTATTATAAATAGGCTCTCAATGAGGTATACTCTTGTAAAGATTCACAAAGTAATCTCACAAAGTTTTGAAAGTTAGTTACAGTATATAGTTTTCAATGTTTAATCAACTTTTCGTGTGTAATGAATGATAAAATTTATACAACATTTCGTGTGAATAAATCCTTCATGCTGTTAAGTTTTAATACGTGAAATTCTCTAATTTCCCTTAAATCCTATGAATATTAATGAAACGTTGTGAAAGTTGTTTCCAATAAAAGATAAAGTTGGCCAACTTGTTAACTGTAGGTTATAGTAGATTATAGTATCCTACACACAGTAAACAAGTAAACTTTGATAAGTTGATTTCAGAAAAAAGTGAATCATTTAAAATAACCTCCAGTAGAATAAAAAGTACTGGCACTTAAGATTTGAACAGGTTGTCGAGTTATTAAAATTTGTAATTTTGAGGGTGCTCTATTTAAATTTCACTTTTCGGTTTCGCAAAATTCAAAATGCATATAAAATATATTCATAAAACTATAAATTTGAATAACTCCGAACTGAACCGTTCGAAACTAGTTCCAACGATAAATAATCCTCAGCTAGTAAGTTTCCGAATTCGTAAGTGTCAAACGGTAGCAAGGGCAAAAGAGCCTCCCGCCATAGTCCTGCTTTTGACTTTCCGAGAACTTTTCTTTAATGAAGAGGGACATTCGTGCAAAGCACTCCGCAAGCGTTCCAATCTCCCAACCGAACGTTAATAACTCGTGACTTGAGTGGAAATATTTTCCCTGTCATGTTTTCTTCTTCTTCTAATCGTAATAAATCGAGAGAGCAGCTTTCCAGCTTCGAGTTAGAGTAAACATAACTGGAGACTCAATAAAGTGTGACTTCTGAAACTATCACGGGTTAAAAGAGTGGACATTTCTCTAAAACTCACATACTCGGCTTTGCACTTTGTATCAGGAGGTACTTTAAGAAATGTAACAATGTATTTAAAAGATTTTTTTCTTTTTCACCTATAAGATAGAGTACGACATAAACCTAGAAACTGTAAAGCATAAAAGAGTACGAAATGAAAATTCTAAAATTTGAAAATCGACATGAAAAACGTCTAAGTAAGTGAAGGTCATAATTAGTTAAAGATGTGAAAGAAATTTCAAAGTAACTACCAGATTTGTTTTTGGGTATAATTAGTGTTTAATTTAATTTTGAGTAGTGTTTTCTAAACAACTTCAAATTATACTGATAGTTTACCTTAATTCTAGACACATAATTGAAATATATTTACTTGCATTTAAAATACAAAATATAAACTAATCATTTGTAGTAGGATTTGCAAACAACTTTCCGTTAACTATTTAAAATGTGTACAAATACCAGACACTCTTACCAAGTTCTACTTATTTTTTAAATCCATTTTATAAATGGATCATAAGTCTCAGTACTTTATCACCAACATAAAATGTTTATATGGAGCAAAAATTGGGGGAAGGTGCTTTAGGCATTTTATCTCAGTCAAACAGGCTTAAGAATGTCGCAATCGTCGAAGCAAAATTTTTTTCGTCTGGAGACTAACAATAACTTCAATTCTTCTGTATCAATATAAAGAGCTTTTATAACTTGTGATTTCATGGGATCATTTTCTTCAATTTCACTTCGGAAACTAAATATACTCTTTTTAAAAATACAGTTATATAACACACTAATAGGAAATTGAATCCACATCCCATAAGTTTCTAATATCACTCTATTTATTAATATTTATTTTTCAAGACCCGTGGGAGAAAAGTTATTTTCAGTTTAATAGGAAACTATGAAAGACTAAAGGGAGGTAAACAATTTATTTTCATAAAGATAAAACTTTGTGAAAATGTACTTTGATTCGTATACTTTCAATGTATTAAATGCTTAAACTCTTGGGGTGAAAAAAGTCACATTTTGCAAAGGGACCACATTTCTTAAATTGTGGTAAAATTAAATGTCCTAATCATCAATACCATTTTAGTAGCTTTTAATTCTTAGTTGGTGTTAAAATTTATTTTCCTGTAGCTGAATTTATGTTATTTAATTCGATTATCTTTTACAAGCTTTCTTTCTTGACTCTGCATACTTTTGTCTTCATATCAAACAGCTTAACCTATTTTGATAATGACATACAAATTCTAAAATCACTGTCAATGCACCTAGACAAATTATGAATCCTCAGAGGTTTTAAAAACTTTTAGCTTCTTCAATGAAATCACAGTTTAAAGACAACATAAATGAAAAAACTATTGGTTCTAAATACATTCATCATTTTTTAATTTTTAAATAGTTTGTAAAGGTTATATTTATTTAATCGTGAGATGAGAAACAATCCTTGAGATAGTAAGATTAATAGGAACACGTCTGATGGTATGAATGTTCAATATCATCAGAGTCTGGTCATTTTGACTTCGCAAAAGGTTACTGGTTCATGAATGGTAAACATTTTAAAACACTTTGTTTCTAAGGTGTTTCTTTACTAAATCAAGACTCTTTACAACATTGAGTTAATATTTTTTTTCCCAGAATCATGTATTTCTAACGCCCATGATAGTCTCCTAGTGGTTATAATATTGGGGCGAAGCGGGTTATTCCACTCAATTTTGGGGATGATGGCAATTCATAAACGCTGAAAGAACGTTTTGAGGTAAACCTGTGCGAATATCATTTAGATTTGAACTTCTTTTCAAAGTTTGTTTTTCTGTCAAAGTTTTTCTAGTGGCGGTCGGACTATATGTAGTTTACCTTGATACAATTGTAAGAAAAGTTTCATCGTCTCAGCAAATAACATAAAAATCACCATTCCCGTTTCCCTTTTAAATAATGCAAAATCCACCTCCAGATCTGCAGAGATATTCTTGTTAAACCCACACCTGCAACATCCCAAAAGGTCTCGATTCGATAACCTTTTCATTTTGGAATCCCTTCCATCTCATCTTCAAACTCACATCGAAATGGGGGATTTTTTAACAACACCTAAAAAATTCTCATTTATAGTCCGGACAAAGAAAGAAATCAAAAGAAATCCTCCAAGTAGTCGTTTTTTTTATCTCACGAACGGCTTCGTAGAATTAAAGTCACTCGAAAATAAATGGCGTCGGATACATTTCAGTCACTTTT
Organism: Tetragnatha montana; assembly: GCA_963680715.1. Lineage (NCBI taxonomy): Eukaryota > Metazoa > Arthropoda > Arachnida > Araneae > Tetragnathidae > Tetragnatha > Tetragnatha montana. The sequence goes on from OY796674.1 coordinate 40,160,036, forward strand.
TTTTTGGTATCCTAAGACAATCTCGGAAACATGTGTGGGAGAAGGAATCCAGGAATAAAGACTTGGAGTGAGAAACACCTTTTGAATCAAACAAGCTTCCTTTTCTGCAAATACTTCATCCTTCTTTTACGTCAATGGACTTGGCAATGGCGTCCCGGAAGTAAGGATTTCTTTATCGACACGTGGCAACAGTGTAATCCCTTCTGCTTCAAAAGCACAAGTTTTTTTTTTCTATCGATATGAAAACGAGAAGTATTTTGGGCAACGCCATTTTTAGGGCGTCGTGTGTTTGTGAAGCTCCGGGATTATTTTTCTTCAACGGAATGATCATTTTCCTGTCAGATATGAAATGATCAAAAACTCCAATCCCAAACAACAACGGATGCGTACAATAGTTGTTTTTGTAGGGTTTTGAAACCTATGCATCAGATGCAGAGATGTTACATTTTCTTGCCCTGACATACTTTAACCAAGTTCAAATGAATTATTTCTTATTACACACATTTACTTTCCTTTTCTTTTAAAGCAATAAATAGAAGACTGTTACGTAAGACTACTCTCCCTTTATAGTCAACTTGTAGGATATAATAGTTTTTATATTCTTCAGTGAACACAAATGTGGGGGGGGAATAGTTCACACATTTCCACATTTTAATGCGTCGAAACCTTTTTCGATCTTTCCTCTTCAACGCTTTCTATTCAACAACACACAGTACAGTTGCAAAATGCTCTTAAAATTATTCTTTAGAAGCAATTCAGTGTCTTTGCAATAGATCACCTCTAGGATATCTCAAATCTCATTACGATGAGTGGTGTTCTGTATAGCTCATTTGCAAATTGCGGTTTGCATTGAAGCTCTTGATTTAGAGGAATTTAAATCACCCATTGTGTCTTTATATATCACAGAAATGGATGTCTATCACTTGTCTCAATGAATAGTAATTGCTTTTATTGGGATTTAGAAGTCTGTCCTGTATTGTATTCAGTAACTTTCTAAAGTTCATTTAAACTATAAAGGCTATTTTACCTAAACTCGAAATCACTAGCAAATGTTATAGTCGGAAGGAATTGCTAAATCTATTACTTTTAAATGAATAGATGGTTTAATTTTCCCGTTAGACAAAATTAAATAAAAGACTCCTGTCTTGTAATTCTTTTCACTTAGATTCTAATAAGTGTTTCCAAAAAAACATTTGGACAAAGAGTATATAATTTTAAAATAATTCCGTTTAGATATCTGATTTTAAATTTTACTTGATTTTTATTTAAAAGTATTAATATCATTAATGCTCTGGATGCTTCCATTTTAGGAAAAATTCTCATCCATTTAAGACAGAAGCAAATAATGGACTTACCAGTAAGCAAGGTACATACTTGACCCTTTGACTGATTCGAGATTTTTTTAAATTAATAGGTAAAAACTGTTTGTTAAATGTTAATAATTGATTGACTCTTTACTATATCCATTACTAATAAGTAAATAAATCATATTTGAGCTTTATCTAGAAAAACACACACGAATATTTCAAAGCTAAATGTTACTTTTGTATTGAATAAAAAGTGTAACTTTTTCATTGTAGCCAGTTCGGGCGTCATATGCTTGTTTAGTTCCGCTAGATTAGATCATCCATAAATGCATCGGCTAATATTTAGCTTTGCCTACCATCAACGTTTTGCTTCGAGTGATACCGGTCAATATTTGTTTTGATGCCATATTGATGGGGTAGGAGTAGTTATTTGGGTGGAACCAAAAAGAAATACCAGACAGTTAGGCTTAGAAAGAATAAGGCTACTTTTAGATATTCTGATTATTACAATTTAGAAATTACGGTGAAAACATATTACTATGGGGTCAAAAAAATATCTCTTTATATTTATACTTTTTACTTTCCCAATAGTACAGGGTGTTTCAAAAGTCCGTTTCATGGCTTTTATTTGAAACCAATGTCTCCTAGGCTCATAGGAGTAAGTTGTACCCCTCAATAAATAACAATAGGGAATCCATAGAGCATTTTCAATCACATGACTTTACCTAACAACGGCCTTAGCAACGTTGTTTTTATCCTCCAGTGATGTCATGTGCGAATGCTTCTATTGGACGCTTCTATTTCCCGCCCCTAACAACAGCCTTAGCAACGTTGTTTTTGTCCTCCAAGTGACGTCATGTGCGAATGCCCTATTGAAATGACTTACAGCCCTCCTAGTGGAGAAATGATAACGTTAAAAAATTAAAGGACATTGTAGGCAATATCATGAAAAATGCGCTGAAAAAGTTTCAAGGAAATATCTTCAATATTCGAGGAGATATTACCAAGAGCAAAAAGCACTTTTTCAGGCCTCATAAAAGAAAAAGTTTGCAAATAAGTTTATTTGATTTTATAGTTAAATTTTGTCTTTATTTAGCTAAAAAACGCAAAAACCTCATCATAACACTGAAAAACTTGCTTATTTACGAAATTCTTTTTCTTTTTGAGGCCTGAAAGAGTTTTATTTTTATTTGCTAATATCTTCTTGAATATTGAAGATATTTGAAATATAGAAAAAATGAGTTTTATAGCGAACAATTTGTCAAATGCTCATCCAACAAGCAAAAATGGGATTTAGTGAATAATATCATAAACAAAAGTAAGTCAAATAAACTTCCTGACTCATTAAATAATTGTGAATTAGCATTAAATTTTAATTCACATTTCTGTCACAATAATATGCCCTCCAACGTCTTAAGTGATGATAATTTTAAACAATATATTTCACCTTGTTTTAAGTCTTTTGTTTTCTTAAAAATATTTGATTATGAAATATATGATGTCTTAAATTCTTTTTCCAACAAAAAATCGGTTTAAATTTTCAAATTATGAAGCAATTTGCCATCAATAATGTTGAGTTTTTGACAAATTTTTTAAATTCATCTTTTGAATTAGGTTTATTCCCAAATTCATTAAAATGTGCCACCGTAACACCCATTTTCAAATCTGGTGACAAAAATATTTTATCAAATTATAGACCTATTTCAATCCTGCCTGTTTTTTCTAAATTGATTGAAAAATTAATATCGAATCGGATTTATGATTTTCTATATACGACAAATTTTTTTGCTGAAAACCAATATGGATTTATAAAAAAAAGAAGCACAACTGATGCACTTTTAAAATTTACTAATTTTATTTACACCAGCATTAATAATAACAAAAAGACCCTGGCCATATTTTTAGATATATCAAAAGCATTTGATAACGTTAATCATTCAATTTTAATTCAAAAACTCAATTATGCTGGAATAAGAGGTAACATTTTAAATTGGTTTGTATCTTACTTACATAATAGACAACAAAGAGTAAAAATTGGCAGTGATTTTAGTAGTTTTATTTCTCTCACGAAGGGTGTTCCTCAAGGTTCTATTTTAGGACTTTTACTTTTTCTTATCTTCATAAATGATTTCTGTAAATTAAAATTATTTGGATCTATTATTTCGTATGCTGATGATTCAGTCCTGCTTTATTCCTGTTCCGATTTAAATACTCTTAAATTGCAAGTTGAACAAGATTTAGTTACTATTGGTAATTGGTTTTCATCAAATCTCCTAGAGTTAAACTTGAATAAGACTAAATATATATATTTCAGTTTGAAGAACTCTAACTTTAATTTTGAACCTAAGTATCACTCGCCTAACTGTACTGCATTTTCGAATTGTTCATGTTATTCACTTCAATCTGTTAATACTATTAAATACCTTGGTTTGTATATTGACTGCAACTTAAAATGGAAAACGCCCATTCAAGGAAATATCAAAAAAACTCCGTTTTATTCCTTATAAGTTTTATTATTTAAAAAATAAAATTTCCAAAGACTTTCTTATTACTCTTTATTACTCATGGTTTTATTCTATTATTAATTATGGAATTTTAGTTTGGGGAAGCGACTATAAATCCAATTTGTATCCGTTAATATCTGTACAGAATAAATGTTTCAAAATTTTAAATTACTCTAAAACTACTAATACATCTCATTATAAATCCCTAAGATTACTACCAATCCGTTATAATGCCTTTTATAGAATAATTTTACAACTATTTAAAAATAAATCACAATGTAAATTAAAAGAAAATATTTCAGATAAACGTCCAAATGTAATTTTTGAATTACCAATAATACGTAAAGAAATCTATCGCAAGCATTTTCTTTATTTAGCTCCTAAGTTATACAATAGTTTACCATTTGAGTTGCAGTCGGAAAACAATTATTATCATTTCAAGAAAATTTTATTTACATTTTTAATTGAAATTGACGATATCGATTTATTTTTCCACATTTAGAAGCGAATTTAGCTCAAATCGTAAGAAATTACAACACTAGTTGGCTGCTCAAACTTTAAATTTCTACCTTTTTAAGACATAATATTTTGCGACACAAAGGATTACACTGCGGTGGTTAGCAAAATGAAAATATTAGGGATGTAGTACTTCTTTTAATAGGTATTAAAGCTTGCTAGAACATTGCAGATACTATCATCCAATAATGAATTTGTTATAGTATTTCTCTTCTCAAAAGAAATCTGCTTGAAGTTTCTGCATAAATGCGCTTTATTAAATCGAATCAGAACAGCGAATTTCCTCAATAAACTAAACTGCTAGTTTAAACAACTCCAAAGTCTGTTCAACTCCCATTAAACTGGGTGAATTCACTAACATTTTATTTACAAGACAAGAAGTTTATAGGCAGCATTAAGTGGATTTCTCTCTAGCATTGCCATTCTTCTCCACTTTATGTGTTCTGACTTTTTCCCAGCGGAGCTCTGCTAGCGAGAGGGGGTGTTTAATTCCCCTGGAATGTATAGGGAGCTATTTCAGGCTATTCCCCAAAGGAGACAGCTGTTTTTATCCACCCTTTGATGAGATATAATAGATTGTTTGGTGATTGGTATCGTAAATCTCTAGATATATATTTTTATACATTAAGACTTATTCTTATAGTAATTAAGATATATCCCCGTCATCCTCGGTATAAGATTAGATGGCCTATGTTTTATTGCGCCTCAAAAGTTGCGCTTCTTGGTTAGCGCTGAAGCTCGTGTGGAGTAAAGAAGGTCACGTGGAAAAATTCTGAAACAATTTCATTGTTTGACTCTTTGTTGCTTTTCTTTCATTATCGATTATCTTCACTTTTCGAAACTATTTTACAATCAATGACTTTTTTCCACTGCTAGGCTCTTTAGCCGTTTTCCTTAGTGGCCACAAGTACCATTCCACCGCCTTTTGAGTTTTTTGTATCATTCTACCACCTTTTGCGTAACCTGTCTAAAAATACTAGTTTAAGTGTATAAGTAGTAACTATAGTAGTGCTTGTAACTACATATTTATAGTAACACAACTATGAATTCTGTAAAAGTTTGTTTTTTAAAATACCTACTTTAATGCAGTTGTTGCTGTATATTTCTGTGGGGGGTTTTAAGTTATGAATGCTCAAAAAAAATTATTTTTACAGTAAGAACTGACGAATTAAGATTTACTATATAAAATTTAATAGATAGATTTAAATTATATAATAATTGCCATTGAATATTGGTTCCTAAAAAATCAGAAAGTGTTCAGGGCTAAATCAACGTTTCTCACACAGAGGGTGCTCTTCCTAAGGAAAAGGGGCGTGAAGAAATTTCAAGACAGAAAGATACTTTTTTTTTAAAGAATCCATGAACCTTAAGATAACATTATAAATATTGTTCTTATAGTTACAATTAATTAATTTCTTAATGATTTTAATTTCGCTCTTATTCTTAAAAGATTAATTGAAATTCGGTATTTTTTTACATACGATATTAAAAGACAGTGGAATTATTGTCTGCTTCAGTTTCATACAATAGATGTATTAATTGTGTTATAGTTTCTTATCATACTACAGGGTTTGTCAGCCTATTGGCTATTAATTTGTTGGTTAACATTTTCAAATGTGAAAATTGAAAGTGTCTCTTTTTTTAATTTAAGTTTATTTACAAAATTAAGACACATGTAAAACAAATATACTGTTATGCATTAGGGTGTCCCAAAAAAACGCGACTTTTAAAATGTTTAACTCTCACCCCCCAAAAATGTTCTTTATGTGAATATATGACACTGTGAATTTTTTTAGAATTTTTGAAAAATATTTAGAGGTCCCCCAAGGTTATTGAATTTTCAAAAAATGGCCAAAAAAAGGGTAAAATTTAACATTTTTTCTAATTTTTTTAAAATAACCATTAATGTTCAAATGGCATTATTTTCATTTATTACAGCTATTTATATTGCTTTAAACCAATTCTGTATTAATTATCTGGGTAGGAAATAATACGCATTATTATTAAAATCAAGAAACATGCGATATTTTTACCTTATGTATTACACTATGCGGCAAAAAAATGAGTCAAAATGCCACAGAAGGTTTGAAAGCAGATTCTTATGTAAAATGACCCCCTAGATCCGAATCCGGCCCCCGTTTTTCTCTATCCGCCTCAGATTTTCGGGGAACAGCCCCTCCCCCATTTTACGTTTTTCGACAACTTTATAACTTTGAACTCGATTTTCAGGGTCAAAAAGCATTGTTTTAGTCTTCAAATTGCCCCCCAGGAGCCAAGAAAGGTTCAAATTAATAAAATATGAAAATGAGTAACAAATGGCTAGGTTTAAGGGGTAATTAACCCCCTAAAAACGCAAAAAAAAATCGCTAAATATAGTAGGATTTGTTATACCGTATTTATTTAACTTATTTTTGAAGCAATTAATTTTTAAAGGGTCCTAACCGTTCCCCAAAAACCCAAATTAATTAATGATTGGCAACAATGATTTTTAGGAAAAGCTGTTGAGGAGTTATCACCCCCGAAGCACCCGCGGAAGGGTCCGGAAGACTCTCTGAATCGCACTGGCGCACGCGTGTACAAGAAACTATATTCATGCTTTGAAAATTTTAAAAATAACATTTTTCGTATATTATAAGTCTTTCCTAAGTAGATATTCTTTGATTCGTTAGTAACTGGCCGGTTGTATGGAGGTATTCAATATTCAATGTTTCTTGAGCGCTCGTGCGCCAACGCGGTCTTCCGAACCCTTCCACGGGTGCTTCGGGGGCGAAAGCTCCCCAACCGCTTTTCCTAAAAATCCTTTCTGCATATCATTATTAAATTTGGGTTTTTGGGGAACGGTTAGGACCCTTTAAAAATGAATTGCTTCAAAAATAAGTTAAATAAATACGGTATAACAAATCCTATTAATTTTAGCGATTTTTTTACGTTTTTAGGGGGTTAATTACCCCTTAAACCTAGCCATTTGTTACTCATTTTCATATTTTATTAATTTGAACCTTTCTTGTCTCCTGGGGGGCAATTTGAAGACTAAAACAATGCTTTTTGACCCTGAAAATCGAGTTCAAAGTTATAAAGTTGTCGAAAAACGTAAAATGGGGGAGGGGCTGTTCCCCGAAAATCTGAGGTTGATAGAGAAAAACGGGGGCCGGATTCGGATTCAGAGGGTCACTTTACATAAGAATCTGCTTTCAAAGCTTCTGTGGCATTTTGACTCATTTTTTTGCCGCATAGTGTAATACATAAAGTAAAAATATCGCATGTTTCTTGATTTTAATAATAATGCGTAATTATTTCCTACCCAGATTATTAATATAGAATTGGTTTAAAACAATATAAATAGCTCTAATAAATGAAAATAATGTCATTTGAACATTAATGGTTATTTTAAAAAAATTAGAAAAAATGTTAAGTTTTACCCTTTTTTTTGGCTATTTTTTGAAAATTCAATGACCTTGGGGGACCTCTAAATATTTTTCAAAAATTCTAAAAAAATTCACAGTGTCATATATTCATATAAAGAACATTTTTGGGGGGTGAGAGTTAAACATTTCAAAAGTAGCGTTTTTTTGGGACACCCTAGTATGCATACATCGCAGAAAACAAAACAAAAAGTAGTTTTTAATTATAATTCATGAATCTAATAATTCCAAATACCAAAACATTAAATTCTAAAATAACTATTTTTATTACATCATTTTATTTTAAATACAAATTCAAAAATAATTATAAAACAAATAATTTTCTCACAAACTTTTTTCCATTAAACACTCTAAAACAATCCATACTGGGTCAAACCTTTTAAGTAATCCATACCTTCCTTGACCTAAAAACTTTTTCTTCGAACAAATGGATTAAAACAAACCAGATTTGTCATCCTCACACCAAGAAAACAAGATATTTTGATGTTCAATCCGAAGAACACGGAGACTTTGCAATCAATACAATCACATACCCAATCTCTTTTTTTTTTAGGAATTTAATATTAATTCAAGTTAAGTGACGTTTTTCCAGAAATTGAACTACTAAAATCACAATGAATGACAAAATTGTTTTACTTTTATTTTTAAATAGTTTTATTTGCTTTACGAAAGTGACGAGAAAAATTAAGTTTTTCACGTCATTTCTCCTTATGAATATTAATTAAATGCAACGTTAAAAAAATCCTGAATTAAAACATAATTCCAATCAGAAAATCCTACGTTGAATTTAAATACTTCCCGTTCATTAAGATCAAACATTTAAATCAACCTTAGGCACTTTTTTAGACAAATATTCAAAAGATAAAACATTATACTTGATTTCTGGTTTTAAACAAAGGGGTATTATTTTTGTATTTTTCTATTATTTATTCTGTATTTTTACTATAGTGTAAAAGTAATTATATTTTCTATTACTATTTATTACTAATTGAGGCACTTGCAGCAACTCAATTTTAAATGTTAGTTCACGTAAATACAGTAGCAAATAAATATTAACTAAGAACAGGAAAAATGTAATCTTATACTAACCCCCTTACGTGTACCATTGAAAGTTATCATCTTAAACCTAAGTATCTAGTGACTTATCTATACTAACTCATCAGGCTTAGTAAAGCAAAAAGTGTAAATCTGAGTAGTAGACTCTTAGTAATGATACTCTAATTAAATGAAAGAACATTTAAGCTTAGGTTGATAAAGAAGACTTCATCAGTCCAAGAAGTCTGAATCAGCTATAAATCTTTTATTTTTTTAACCCGAATAAACGACCAGTTTATTCTTGAAAGAAATAATGATCGGGTTACTACGACCAAATCGCAACATCAGTAGTCCGCTGTATAAAAATTCTCCTTCGAAGATTTTTCGAATAAATTAAACTCTTAAATGACTAAAAATATAACTTTGTATTGTAATAATGATGATTCGGATTTTAAATAAAAAATTATTTCTTTTTTAAATTTCTTCATCGGTGTGTATTCTGAAGGGGAAAAAAGCAAGCTTAGAATACAATGCTAACAAAAAAGAAATTCAGCATGGTTTTAGTTTTTGTGAAAGAACATTTACCTCTTCAGCATGAATCTTGAAAGAACACGTATTTTAGTCGAGTTAAAGTTGACAATAGTAAATTTTTATCCTTTCGAAGCTAAAACGTCTTGAAAAGCATTAAATACAATGACAGGAACAACAAATTGGGGAACAGGAGTGGGTTATCTGGAATGAAAATTGACAACCTGATTCGGTTCTTCAAGTCACGTGACGCCCTTGCAGAATTCAATCAAGAGGAAAGAATTGTGGGAAAGAAATGAAATTTTTTGACACATTTCTTTAGAAGTCAAATGGATAGTTTGCTAAAAAGTGGATTTGGAAGAATTCGAGGCGTTTCAGTTGAATATTGTTTACTAAGTTCCTCCTGGATTTGCATGTGTCAGATTTCATAACCGTTTGACTATCAAATGCGCTATCTCATCGTTTCCAGACAACAAATCTTTTCGCATAAGAAATCTAAAACATTTAATGCATTTCAGAAGGAAACATAGTACAAAATATTGTAGTACTATGTTTTGCTCAAATGTAATTTCATGAATTTGTTAAGTTATAAATAAATTGAACCACACAAAATAATTAGAAAAGTAAAATTGTTATTAAGTGGGTAGAGATACCCGGTATATGCAGAGTACTTAGTTGAAAATATGTTTTAAAATACAAAATCATTAATTTAACAGTTTATTTCAGAAATCAATCAAGTACCAAATTATTTCTTGTTCAGAGAAAAATTGTAAGAAATCACTATAACTCATAACTTAACTCTTTACCGATAAAATTATTATATAATTCCTATACTTCTTGTTTTTATTAGTGGAAGCTAATCGTTTTTATAAACCATTTCAGCTGCACACTCATAAATAGTGGTTGGCCAATTCAAAATATTAGTTTAGAGATATTTAGTCAATTAGATATTATTTAGATGTGTAATTTTATGCCCAGTAAAACCAATTTTGTTTTACAGACCTTCAAAATCAGATAAGTGTTAGCTGGGTAGTGATGCGATCAACAATTTCTATAAATGGATTTAGTTCCAACGTCTCACTGATATAGAGATAATAAATGCTCGCAAACACGGAGTTTATGAATACTTTCAGAACGTCCTTGCCATAGATATTCATAAATGGCCATTCATTTGGCCTGAAGGACCTTACCTAAAAAGATAAGTTTCTAATCGCAAGAATCTGTATGTAATTAAATAAAAAAACAGACAGCCAAGCCAAAGATGCATCGCAGTAAACGAAATTTCCTTCAGGTTAGAGCAGAAACCAGTCAAGAGCTTGACTGGTGTTTTTCAATATTTTAAAATAAAACCCCACTTTAAATATTAAGGAAATTATTTTATTTACATTTGTGCTACATATTTTTTCACTTTCACTATTCAGCAGTCTTTAATATTTTAATACTTTTTTACATAAACTAGATCTTTATGCCCTTTTATACGAATTCTCTAATGTGCTGTTTATTTACGATATGTCCATGTCCAATCCAAAAAAATGGCTAGTAAATTAATCATTTTAAACATATTTGTAATTAGAACTATCCATCTTCTTGAAACAGTTTAGAAATTGGCTATATCAGTCAACGTCAGGAGTGGAAATTTGGTCCATTCCATTTAATCTGTTAATTAAATACGAAATTATGAACTAATATATTTATTCCTAGGATAATAAAACAAAGTATTATAATACTCTAATTTTATGAATTAAATACTAATATTACAAACAAGTAATATTTTATGAACTAATAGGTAATTAACTAATGTGATTATGGACTAATAATGTTTATTCATCATACTCAGATGTTAAGTGTTATCTTTTTTGTTTAAAAGCTTCAAAATATACGGTTTATATACTTCGTTTTCCCGTAAGTATGATACATTATATTCCAAATAAGTTAAGCAATACATTTTCGCTAGGTTAAAAAATTTTATCATTTCTCATCAAACCTTAAATTTTTATTTCTTTTCAATCAAAAAAAATTGTCTTTACCTTCCATCAATACATTGTCCTTGAAAAAAATAGAAGGGTTCATTCAAGAACCAAATAATCGCAAAAGAGCTAGATAACTTACGGTAAAAAGCAATGTAGCCTTCAAATTGGGCTATCGACTCAAAGTTAAATGTTCCTTTCTCTCTGAAAAGTGTTTTGAATTTTGAATGAAGAACAAAACAGAACAAAGAATGAATCCTAGAAAAGATTCATCGATAAAAGATTCTAAGTAGAAGTTTCTTGAGAAATGAGAAGTATACAAAATGCATTAATGGCAGTCCTTCTCTTTGAATATCGTTTAAAAGCTTTTATGTTAGTCACAATTGTTCCATGAATCCTTTGAAATTGTGCGTGCCTAGAATAAGACAAAGATTTTGAGGAACAAAGTTACTTGAGATCTTAATACAAAATTAGAATCTGTAACATATTTTAATGCTTTTTACAATAGAGATTTTATATAGGGGATTTCCTGGTTAGATAGGTTTTCCAACTGTTACCTTCTTGCCTAGTTCTTGACATATATTATCATATTTTAACGTTCTACTATTTTGTTTATCTAAAAGGTTAACCATTCTCCTTTTAATTTTTCAATACTAGAATAAAACTTCAGAAAGTATGTTCCTTGTATGATAAATAACTTGAAAAAAAAAAGAAAAAAAATATATTTATACAATCTTACAAATTAAAATTATAGACTTTATATTAAATTTGATGTTTTCAGGAAAAATGCCCGATTTCTCCATAAATCTTTCTATTTCTTTATTTTACCTTCCCTTCATAATTTTACGTAATTTAATTCCCAAATACTCTGTGCTATTAGAAAATGATTAACGAATATAGAGAGCTTATTGGCACTACCAAATTTACGGCATCTCTTCTGTCAGATATTTTTTATTGAACCTTCTTATTAAATCCCTCTCTTTTCTGGATATTTTACTCTTACATGTATAGAAGCTTTTAATTGATTGCAAAAATATTAAACGTAATCCATCATTTTAAATTAATTACTATAAAATAGAAATGTCTATCATTTTATTTTAATATCGTAATCATTTCCTTCGCTTATAGAATAAATATTTTTGTCAGACACATTGAGAAATAACATAGTGTATTTTTTCTGTACATTAAACCAAGAAATTGACTACCAAATGATTATTGAAAAATGACTATTATTTATTTCTTGATCAAGCGGTAATGACAATGACTAGTCAGTACTGGAATTGTCAGTAGCAGATGGGAAACATAGTTAATAGTCGTATTAGAAAGGGATTTTAAAATTTTATTTCACAAATCATACATCAGAGAAAACTTCACCTTTTCTTTCAACTACAATGGATAGAATTCATTGTTCCGACGCGAGTTTTGAAATCAGCTTATTAAGGACTAAAAGCACAGGTGAAATGAAAACCCAACATATTCGTCATTGCAATAGCTATAACGCATCCCTTAATAATATGATCAGTGAAATACACCGTTCTAATGAGTCTAATGGGTCATTTAAGCTTTCCTAACGAATTGATATAAGGGCGGTGACATGTAATCGAGCGATGCTAGGCAGATAATGCAGCCTGTTGGCCCTCCAATTTGAAAATGTTCCTAGAAATGTTCATCTAAGTGCATAGATATTAATATGAGTATTGGTTTTCAGTTAAGTTTGGTGAAACATGGACATTATCTAAAGATTCTTTAATGATGATGTGATCATTATTCCTGTTGTAATTGTGTTTTCACGTTTAAAGCAGTTCCTGGTAAAATTATCTCATATCTTTGACTTATTAAGACAATGATCAATCATTATTTGTGTAATTTTTTAAAAAAAAATCCTAAAAATTGTTTTTTAAACAACATCAAATGATATTGCCCTGTTAAAGTTTTAATTAAATTTTAATTGCAAATTAATAAACTTACTTGTCCGTTAGTACAGTTTTTTTTCACTGTAGTGGTGTTTCACAATTCAATAAAGGAATCATTAGTGAATCACTTCATAATAAATATTTTAATTCATCAACTACTTAAACAGCATAACCTTAAAAATGAGTAAAATATTCTTGTATAAACTACCAAATCAAATTTAATTTAAAAGAATCACAAATCATTTTTTTATCATTTTGAAATTCCTCCTATTATTTTAAAAATCAATTTCATTTTATTCAAAATCAATATTAAATTACCTATTTACTATCTTTAATTTATCTTTACTTTGCTCTTTATTTTTGGAACATCCTAGATTTAAGGAAACCTTATATTAGTAAATACCTCTTCGAAAATTACTATGATATATGAGATAAAATAGTAAACTTTGCCGTCACATCTTTTAGAAAGAAATAAAAATAGCACTTACTTCCCACACAGCACAGAAATCCTTAAATATAATTAGAGATCTTGTTTCCATATAAAACTCGATTAACTAACTATTCGGGGTTTCAAAATTAGTTTACAGAGCTGAGTCGCTAGTGTCAAAGACCTCGGTTTCAGTGTTAATTTCAAAAACATCAATTGAGATTTTTTAAGATAAAAAACGTCTCAGTGAAGTTAGGAAATAACTTTAAATTTATACCTAATTAGGTTGTTACAAGTACAATTTAAGGAGTATTTAACGATATGTCTAAAATATCTCTATTACATTTTCTGCTTAATTCTAAAGCATAGGTTATTTTGTATCATCAATACTTGAAGTAATTTGAAACATTTTGTTACCAACACAAATATAACATTATTAGCTTTCTTTCTTACTAAGTAAGTTTAAACTTAGCGTTTGGGAATTTTTTTACATTTTAAAGAATGTTAACAAATTAAGCTTTTTCGTGTTGTGTTCGAAGTCTAGAGTGAAACATTTTAGAATTTGTTACCTCTCCATTATGTGCTAATATGAAACACTTGTTCAAATTCTTTGAGTTTTAATATTATCAATCCAATTACTATTATACAAAAGATACAAATGAATAAAAACACTAAACAACTGAGATCCTATATATTATTAAGTGATACTTTTTAATGAGCTAATATTAAACTATTTTTTAGCTTAAGAAAGTTGAAAAGAGATTTTTCTGTACCTATACGCTAGTATTCTTTTACAGAAATTTAATGAGGGATCTTAGTTTTTACAGAAGTGTTAATTTTGTTGAGTATTTCTCTAAATTTTCATAAATGCCTTATCACTCTTTAAAGTTTATAAAATATCCTCTCAAAGTTTGCTTTTTAAATAAAAAATATTACAATTATACCTCGATAAAAGTAAAAGCAATAATGGAACCTAACTGAAAACAATGGAATGAGAAACAAGTATAACTGCTGCTTTTCTGGATCTACTATATAACTAAGATATCGTAATGTTTCTTGAGATCATGTGAGATAGAAAGGTAAAAATTTTAAACCCCCTTTTAAACGCATTTTAAATTATCTTGGTAGTATTTCTATATGTTAAGGAGGGAATTTTTTTTTCTTGTTTACTATTACAAAATCATCTGATGGAAGCGGTATTATATCCTTATTCCTTTGCAACATTTATACTCTAAAAAATGCTTAAAGATAGAAAAAGAGTCAAACAGTTTTTCTAAACTATAAAATTTACTTTTTGACGCAATCTGGAAAAAGTTGGGTTTTTTTTCATTTCGCTACAGCGGAATCACTTCACATAAAAAGAACCAATAACGATTTAATACTAGTTATGGTTGGAAAACAATGAAAAACTGAAGATCTTGTTTCAGATTCTTATGAAATGAAAAAAAAAAACAAGTTTCATTTTTCTTTCAGAAGATTTCGTTTGTGGTATCAGCGATTTTCAAAACTGTTTTGATCCAAGATATTAAGAAAAACTCTAATTATTATGTTACTAAAGAATTGTTATTTTTATTTTTATCGGGATAAAAGTAGAGGATGCTTTTATAAGCTAATTACACTGTAGTATTTCAACTAAGTTTATGTTTATGTGTTTTTCGAAGAAAAGTAAAGAACACTCACAAAAAGTATGAAAAATTAAAGAAACTGTAATAATTACATCCATTGTAGGTGAGAAAAATGCTTACTCTTGTATATGTTTTTAAAACATCCAATTATATCAAAAGGAGCAAATCAGAGTTGTTGGATGAGTAGGTTCATGGATGTTTTGCTTAAAAGTATTGGAGAAGAGTTTTTGAAACTAATGACTATAAATTTATTTTATCGAGTACAGGATAAAAATATTTTTACATGGATTTAGATACGTTAGCTGTTGAGGTCGCCGAGGCAGTCTTCGACTGCCTTGGTGCGATCTAATGTTTTATAAATTCTGCACACCATGGACACGACAACAACAGATACGTTAATTACGTATACGTATTGTAATACATAACGTAATTTAGATACGTTAATGACCTAAGAAGCTATACTATGCTGATATACCTAAGTATTCTATATTTTATTTGAATTAAGAACTTACAAATCTAAAATTTTAGGTTATTTTATTTTTAAACTTCTTTAAAATTACGTATTTGAGGCATTTTGTGCTGCATATAAAGTTATTTAGGATACCGTAGATCGAGCTCATATTGACCATAATCATTTATTACATCAAAATATTACAAAGTTTCTTTCTCTTTAGTATTTCAGAATTAATTTTCAATTTAAAAATTTCAATATTTTAAGCTATTAAAATAGTTTCGGATTACATAAACGACTGACGGACTGACGGAGACGCCATGCTAAGAAAAACTACAAAAATATATAAAAGGGTTTTTTTCTATTTCTTAAAATGGTTTTATTTTGCTTTAAACGAATATAAAACTGTATTGAAAATAATTAATAGCTATAACATACAGTATAATATTAAATAGGGGAAAATCGTATATCGATGATTATATATCAGTTGATTATAAGTTGATTAACTGTCAAAATATTTTTTGCTACGTTAGTTGCTCTGTTAACTGGGTTTTTGTTTTAATAAAACTGATTAAATTCTACACGATTTTTTAAAATTTTAAATGTGGGAACCTGTAGTTAAATAGTACCTTTCAATAGAAATTGCAACTCTTCATCAATGTATTCAATATTAAACATTTTCTATAGTATAAGCTACATCCTTAAACCAATATTAATCAAAGTATATGAATGTAGCAAATAAAAAATACAAAACACAGTATTAGCTTTGGCCAAAAGTTTGTTTTTAGGGAGAGTGCAAAAGAGTAGTTTTTAAGATATCTCCTTTGATGTATCGATATCCGAAAGTCTTTCACAATGGATTCAGTAAAGAAAAGTGTAGTAAAGATAGTACCATCTCTAATTCAGAGGGTGATGGCCCTGACTCTAAGTAATCACTGAGGTTTTTCTGTTTCTTTTCTCTCCTTCTTTCTTAATTACTCTGACACGGCGGTTGTCCCTTATTCACCCTCCACAGAAGTACGGGCAGATTAGTCCCCTCGCGAGATTTGCACTGTTCCAAGAGATTGAGATCAAGTGTTTCTTCTCGTTTTCTCACAGTTGGATAAGAATCGGGTAATCAATGAAGTCTCCAGACAGAAAAGGAGATTCGCGTAGAAAATCATAGAGGAGCTTGAGTGTTTTTTAAGAATTCTTTACAAGGATTAGAATTAATCGTAGTTATAAATATTAGTTTGAAGGGTTTGCTTTTCCTGGGTATCACTACTCAAAAGAGAAAACTAGTTTTACTGAGTATCTAAGCATTCCTGGAAAGGTAATGACGAAAAAATTAATTATCAACTAAGTTTAAACTGCCGGTAGTAGACCCTTTATTATGAAGAGTTCGCATTTATGTGTTTCTTAATAAAGAAACTAATTTTACAGAGCACCTAAGAGCATAGAGTTCCTGAAACGGTTTATGACGTGAAAGTTTTACGTACAGTATTCTTGTATGTTGCAAAGTTTTCTTTTCCTGCGTATCGCCACCCTGAAGAGAAAACCAGTTTTACAGGAACCCTAGAATGAACGTGTAAAATAAAGATGTTTAAGATAAAAATTAAATTCGACGTGAAATTAAAATATCGGGAAATACCTCACCTCGGATAAGCAAACATCTCGTATAATTCTACTCATTTAAATTTTAGCGACAAGTTTCAAAAAATGTATAGAAAACATAAAAATATTATATAATAGTTAGACACTGACAATTTAATTTTATACTAAGGAAAGGGAATGAACTTATGTACTAAAATTATTTATAGTTACAATTAGTACAGATATAAATAACAGTAAATTTAGAATGAAAAATTGATCCAAGGTCGGCTAAACAATTTTAACGCAATAGGAAAAGTTGAGTAGAATTTGGTCATCCCGTACATTTCCGAACCTACATTTTGTGCTAATTTATTTTTTGGAAGTCATTCCGAATTATCTGACCAAGGATAATCAATCAAGGATTTGGGGTAAAATTTGAGTTTCAAGCACCCACTTGTGTTTAAGAGTATTTCCAAACATTTGATTAAAAATTAAGTGCTGATTTAAATTTGAGTTGTAGGGGGGGAAATCAGTTGTTTTGCCTGTGATGTAAACATTTCAAAGATGGTACCGATATATACTGAACTCTGTTCATGACAACTTCCTCTGCCATAGCAACTGCTGTGTTTAACCTCTTTTCTTGACAGCCTATTTCTTCATAATCCCCGTCCGTCTGTGGAGGATATGGGTATGCTTAGGACATTTATAATTTCAATTATAAAAAGAAATTAAAAGGATAGCGATTGCTTATTTCCCTTCACCCCCATACGAATTTATTGCAAGAGTAAGTAGGATCTCATGAAAGGTTTCATTGTCAATAAAATTTATTGCCTGTCAATCCAGGAAGTAACGATCACATAAATAAAGAGACGTATCACAAAATTATATGTGGCGTTATTTTTTTTTTCTAGATATTGATTTCAAGGTATTTCTCAAGATTTCATGCGCAATTAAAATGGTGGAAAATTAAATTTGAACTTTTTTAATGCTGAATTCATTTATTCACTAAAGTGCAACTTTTTTAAGAAACAATGACAACTTTAACGTAATTATTTTTTGAACATTAGGACATAAACAATCTTTAAAACGATGAAGAATGAATATCCTTATATAGACCCATAACCAGATAGTGTATAAAGTAATTAATTTACAAAAAAGACAAATTTTAACTAAAAATTCAAAGAAAAGTTTTCAAATTTTCTATATATCTAAAATATCAAAATTTTTCAATTCAAAAATAATTTTTTTTTTTTCATTTTTGTTTGCAAGTGCTTGTTTCATTTGCAAATGTGTCCTGTAATATTACAGATATTTTCATGACGTTTTTTCGGTGTGGTTTTTATATTATATTGACAACAATATCCTCATTTAAGTTTTTGTTCCATCCCCCTTAATTTTTTAACTTTCTTATTTCGCTGCTAGGGGCGCTGTAAGTCATCTAAATGGATTCTCCATGGTCATTCTAGGGGTGTTCTAGGGGTCCTAGGGGTGTACCTTACTTCCATGACTGTTGGAGAAGTTGCTTACATATAAAAGCCGTCAAACGGACTTTTGAAACACCCTGTATAATAATTTTACCACTTTATTTTCTTAATGCATTCTAACTTGAATTTTTTGACAAAAAGTTTGTTTCATTTTTTACTATATTATTATGTAATAATAATTCAGGGGGGGGTTAACTTTAGTTAAATGGTATCTGACGCCTTAAGATCTTTTACAAAACAAAAATAAATAGTAAATAAGTGGGCAAATTGCGTTTATATTTCCTTTACTTTTCTTTTTAAAAATTCGTAAAAACATAATTGAGTCGCATAGTTTAGAATAAATACAAGATAACTAGTTTTAAAACAAATACTTTACTTCTAGAAAAGAACTTAATTTATTGGTCCCTTTATTGGGTCTCCAAATTATTGCATTTTTCGGACCTTAATTAACACATTTTTTGCAGTAGAAAATTCTTTAGCCACTTTTTATCTAAAACCTGAACTGATACCCGATGAATAATTTATGAGGCAACGGTGAAACCTTCTTTAAAATCTCAATCCATGAACTTTATTCTAAGATACGCCTAATTAAACATAAATATCCAGGATGCACTAAAACTGTCTTTTCTATATCTTCTCTGTATAACATAACAGAATACCTTTATTAAATTGGGATCATCATGTGTATCAGCTCATGCCATCCGTTATAAGCTATTTAAATATACTATTTCTCGACTGGACTTTTAAAATATTTTAAACTTAACAGAAATGCCTTTCTTATTCCTGTCATTGTTAAAATTTTGGAAATACAGATACTTATATATATTTTTTTCGCGTAGGAAAATTATTCTCACACAAAATTGCATTTTGCATACGTAATGAACATAGAACAGAGTGTAAGAGTCACAAAAGGATTACTCCTTTCTTTTGCTGGGTGATGAATAAATATAAAGAAAAATGTACCACGGAGAGTTAAATGATGGGAAATGCAATTGGGCCATAGATTCAATTTCCGGCGTAAAAATCGGAAATCTGATTCAATAGTTGGAG
This sequence comes from Tetragnatha montana, assembly GCA_963680715.1. Classification (NCBI taxonomy): domain Eukaryota; kingdom Metazoa; phylum Arthropoda; class Arachnida; order Araneae; family Tetragnathidae; genus Tetragnatha; species Tetragnatha montana. The sequence continues at coordinate 40,179,837 of OY796674.1, forward strand.
AATCCTTTGTATCAAATATCTATTCGTGCATTAAATCTGATTCTGATAAGCAAAGTTCTAGAGTTAGGTAGCCTTAAAATGTAAATGCCATGAAATTTTATCTTTTCTATTTGAAATATTCGTTCTCCAGTATAAAATTCCTGTTTCCTAAATGAAATATGATCCCCTTTGAAATGTATCACTGTTTTAAATCATATAATTCGTTGTTATGAATCACCGACATATCATTGACTTTCTTATCACAGTTACAAAAAGAATTTTAACTTTTTTAGGATAAAAAAAAAATTGCAGCTATATTTTGTTAAGTTCCTCCTATTCTAAATTCGCCTTTAGGCCTAAATTGGCTTAATTTTTTCCCCCAAATTACTTTCGCCGGATTTAATCAATACTCTTAACTTTTTGTTTATTTTGTTTAATCGTTAAATATATTACTGCTTATTCCTTCTATCAAGGTCAAATTTGCATGAAATTTGAGATATCAACTTAAATTAATCAATATTATCAATTTGACCGATCAAGCTGATTGTGTGAAACTTTCTCAATGGCTAAAATGCTTCAAAGCTTTCAACGCCCCTTCAATTTTAGGGATAGACAATCTTTTAAAAGAAATTAAACAACAAAAATTTGAGTATCATACTTTTATGGACAGAAAATATTAAATTAATTTAATGTATGATTTCTCATTTATCTTTTTTTCTTCACAACTATTTAAATACAACCATTTTCTAACCATTAATCATATTAGGTAAGTAAATCTCAACATATATATAATAGTTTTTAACTACCTAACAATCTGTTTCCCACGTTATTAAGAGATACCATTATTTCAATACTCTGGTGTATATTTCCTTAATTCCAACAACCGAGTGTTCAACAACCGATTCCATCTTCAAGTTTCCAGCCCTGATGAAGCTCTCGTTCCAAAATTGTATTAGTGCTTAAGTGCCTTAATTTCCATTTTAAATCTTTCAAGCTCTAAGGACGAGGTTATGAAATTAGATCTGTGACGAAGCTTAAGTGCGGAGATTCATAAGTGGATTATATGCTGCTACCAAGGAATCTTGTGGTCTAAGTCCAAATTCATTGGACATTCAATGAAGGAGCAGCGATTGCTATTGAAGAGGTTCGGGACAATAGATAAATTAGTTGCACAGAAATTAACAAAAGTTCTACGATGATAAATTGAGTTTTAAAATAGTATATCTGGTTCATTAATTTTAGGAAATCAAACGAAAAGTCGTTTCATTCAAATGAGTTTTTAATTCAATAGTTTTATTTCAGGAAAGCATTACATTTTTAAAGTAAAAAAAGGAATTCGCGTATTTGTGTGCTATAAGATAAGAGTAATTTTTGCTTTGTATAAAGAGGAATTTGTAAAATTTTCAATAAAATATATCTTTGAAATGGTATAGATATTTTTTCTTTCAATAAAAGTGCTTCGTTAAGAGTATGTCATCCAAGCCGATAATACCATTTGGAAAAAATAGGGAACACCGAACTAATTTTAATACCTTAAACAAAACTAAACATTTAGACTTGAGGGGAAAATTAGTTTAAACTTAAAAAACTCATTCTATCTTTTATTTCTTAATTTTTATAAATTTATTGTATTATTTCTAATATTAAAAACTTTTTGAAATACATCTATTATACAGGGTGTTTAAAAAGTCCGTTTCACGGCTTTTATTTGGAAAGAATATCTCCTAATGTCATATAAGTAACCCCTAGATAAGTGACCATGGACAATCCATTGAGAAGACTTACAGCGCCTCTAGCGGCAAGATGAAAAAAAAAAGTTTTAAAAATTAATTAAAAAAACTATAGGAGATAGAGTGAAATAAATTTTCAGTACGAATATTGTTGCTAATATAAAAAAAACTTACTGGAAAAAATTTCATAAAAATATCGTAATATTCGAGGAGATACTTAGCATTTGAAAATAACACTTTTTCAGGCTTAAAAAAAGTTCAGAAATTTGGAAGGGTTTTTTTAATTTTTTTATTAATTTTTGTTTTTAACTAAAAAAACACAAAACTACATAACTCTGGAAAATTTTGCAAATTTGCGAACGTTTTCTTTTTCTGAGCTCTGAAAAAGTGCTATTTTTACATGCTAATATCTCCTAGAATATTCACGATATTTTCAAGTATTTTTTTTCAGTAAGTTTCATAATATTGGCAACAATATTCGTATTGAAGCTTTCACTCTATCTCCTTAGTTTTTTATTTAATTTTTAACTTTTTTATTTTGCCTCTGGGGGCGCTGTAAGTCATCTCAATGGATTCTCCATGATCACTTACCTACAAGTAGACCTTACTTCCATGACCCTAGGAGACGTTGTTTCCTAGTAAAAGCCGTGAAAGGGACTTTTGAAACACCCTGTATAGGTATAGTATTAGTATTTCTTTTAATTTAAAAGAGGTTTGACTTTATAGGTTACACCTTCTATATAAAATACTTCGCTTTTTGTAGTTTAAAATGAAAAATAAAACGAAAATATATTTCTTGAATGTTTTTCTCATTTAACAAAAGCATGGCATAGCGAACAGATGAAATATTTACAACATTGCCAAAAACGTGCGCTAGCTCTCACTACCCTCTTCCAATTGTTCTAATAAAATTTAATAATCACTTCTCTTGCGAAAATTGTGATCTTTCAATTATAAACACGTTAGGCACACGATATGTCAGTTCGCCTGAGGATAATATAAAGCGTAGTAGGTACTGTATAGTTGTCATGCAAGGGCGGAAAATTTCAAGCATAGTTCTGACTGAGGTTATATCTTGGATATTAAAATTTTTAACATACCTAGGGGCTGGACATAACATGACATTGGCAATATGAGAAAAATGTCTAAATCAGAACACCAATTATGCAGTTTTCCAATCAATTCAGAGTGATAAGAATATTCAAAGGGGATTGATATGCATTTGTTATTGACTGTTATTAATTTATCTGAATTATGTGTAGTTAAAATAAATTATTTTATCAATATTCCTAAGTCTGCATAAACGTTAAAACTCATAGATTTTGTATGCATTGGCTTATAGTAAGTTCACATGAAGCCTTCAAAAGCAAACAGGTTGGGGAAAAAATAGAGAATTTGCTTTTTATATTCGAATCTAGATTTTTGGAGAATTTACAAGTCTAGTTTTCATGTTGAGATTTCCCTTATTTTCCTTTCAAACTTCTCAGAAAAGGATATTAAGCTATTGAGTTTCCCTAACTTGTTGAACTTGTTTTTCTCAAAAACTACTATCGGCGAGTTCACCTCCTTATCTAGAAGGCTTTATACGATTTTTTTTAAAACCTTTTGCATTTTTCATCGACACACTCAATCTTATTTTTGGAACTATATTATAAAGACCGATGAATAATTTAGGTAATTTAATATTTTTTAAAATAATTTCGTAAAATGTTTTCCAAGTTTCATGTATACTTTTGATTTTTTTTTTATTTCATAAATTGTGTATACCTATATACTACTAAATCAACCCAAACTTTAAAAACTTAAAATTTCTGATAAATAATGTTTTTAAATTGTTCTACGTATATTTTCTAAAAATAAATAGAGAGATAAAAGACTTACTCGTCTTTTGTATATAATCCTTAAATATTTATAGTTCCCTCGTATTAATATGGATAGATAGGTCAAGCGTCAAATAAGCACTACCCTAATAAATAAAAAGACAGTTCATTTCGTCTAATGAGACGTAAAGAAATGGGTAAAAATGTAACTTCTTCAAGCATTAAATAAAATTAGGTTCAATATTTTATAAACCCTTATCCATCCATAAAGTCCCTTCGAAGCTTAAATTAGATAATTTAAATTAACGCATATCCTTTGGTCCATCTTGAAGTAATCTAGCCGCTTGTTTCCATAGTAACCGCCATAACTCAGTGCCTCTAGCTTTATTAGTGATAGACAAGCTACTTCGGTAGGTTTAGAGGAAATCAATGTGATGCAAAGATGGCTGAGAGCTATTTATAAGTTTTCACTGTTCACGACATGGATGGGTAACTTTCGTAATGTAATTTTTAACCAAATTTCGATAATGCGCTTCAAATGAAAGAAAATTAATTATCGGAGGAAAATAAAAGTTTCCCGTAAAATAAGTTTTCCTTGCGCTTGTTGATTTGTGGAATGAAATCTTTTATTTCGCTGGTAATAAATTTTCCACTCGAGCGATCTAATTTTGTGGAATGTATTCAAATCCTTCGAAGGCTTCAATTTTTTGTTTATGTTGGAATATCTCTTTATGAAACATGGGTATAGAATTAAAAAGGAAATTCAACTATTTGATTTTATAGTAGATGCAGTAAATTAAAAAGTTTGTTAAGAAACCGTCACTAATTAACTAAAATGTCACTTATATCGTATGTATATGAATGTATAAGCTATTTAAAATATTTTTAATCCCCCTTTATCAACTAGTAATAATTTCTCGGTAAACAATCCTAAAAACGACTGGTCCGGAATCTACTGATTCAGGGTTCTCCGCCTCTTGTGACGTGAAAAGGGAGGTGTGAGTTTCAAGAGTAGTAGATGCAATCTGAAACATTTAAAACACTTGTTACTTTTCATGTAAATTTATTGAAGAAAGTACTCTATTCAATAAAATTTCTTGGAAAAAAGGGTATTGTTAAGAATTTTTGGATTTATTTTTATATAGAGTGTCCCAGAGAAACAAAAAGGAGCTATAAAATCTAAAAACTCAAAAATTACCAGTGGTCAAATGGGATTGACCAATAGTCTGGGAACCTCAAAAAAAACAACGAGACAAAAAGAGAAGGTCAGAAAAGCTATAAACAGCGAGAAAAAGGGGATAGACCACTGGTCAAGAGACCTTGGCCAGTGGTCAAGACCAAAATGTTACCCGTCTTAAAAACCCCACATGAACTACTTCAGTAACAAAGCATAGAAGTAGCTAAAAGTTGACCGGACTGACCAATCAATGGTCAGCCGGAACCAAAAAGTCATGTTATAACAATAGGGAATGAAAAATTTCAATGAGCAACTCTAACGTTTATTTTATAACGATTTTGAACTCAATTAACTAGGGAGTCCCTCGTTTATTACGTTTTACTAATGTAATTGTTCTTTGATCTTTTCGCCATTGCTATATTCCTATGGAATCCACAACCTGAAATGTCACCATTTTAAAGATAAGACCTCAAGTTTGGGCTTCCTTTTGTCGTATGACTCCAGGGACCCTAGTACGCAGCTTTTTACAACCAGCCAAATCAAAAAAATTAAGCCCGTTCCTGTATTTCCCAGATTTAAAATTAAGAGACCAAAATGAGTTGTCTGGCAAACGTAGTCGGGAGTATGAGCTGTGGGGCATTTGATTGTCGGGATGTCGAACCAGACCCATTCAACATCAATGAGGTCTGGAAGGAGTTTTAATTTTTTCAGTTCAAATTTTCAGAATAGCTGAATTGCTCTCTGTGAGAAACTGAAACTTGCCAGAATTCATCATTTATCTTTTCTTCTCGCTGAAGGTATTCATTTTCAAAATTCACAAAAGAATACGAAATATTGCTTTAAAGAAATTTTGCACCCGTTTGGTTTGTAAATGAAAGGATATGCACTTACGCATTTTCAATAATGAACGTTAATGTAGCATTTTAAAGAATATCCATACGCCTATTAACACTTGATGAGTTGAACTGATTTGTCGGATGAATCTTGTAGTGATGAAATTACGAAGACGAACTCTTAAATATTGCCCAAATCGTGGCTCCAACGTTCCTTAACCTCTAGAATATGGTCTTAGCAAAAATATAGAAGCTTAGTACTAAATCCCTAAGCAAACATTAAAGAGGAGCTGTTTTTCCATCTCCCCGCTCCGTCATCCTGCGGTATAGTAGGACGCGGCGCCACTTATGAAGATGTCTTCTTAGTATGTGCCACATTTCAGTTTTTTGCGAATTTTTCCGAACTTTCGCCTTTTTTCCGTCTATTTTGACTAGGCTATAAGACGTTGAACACTCTTTTCCTACCGCTATCAATTTGCTTTCCCAACCAAACTTAAACTTCGTAACAATTTACACTGCAGAGAACGAATTCTCGATTACTCCTACTCCACACTCGATCCCCAACAGGAATTCAGCAGAACACGATACTATGTTACGTACCGCAAGAATAAGCGATCCGCCCAAATCTACGGAAAGTAGTTTTAAGGGCGATTGCGTTATTCCGCCTGTCCACCCGGGGCGTCCTTTCCAATTACGTTCCGGATGACGCATTTAGTTGCTGTCCGTTAACAAGTTATCAGATTCGGGGCAGCGAGATAATATATTCTTAATGCTGCGTGCAGGACCATTCGGACAGTGCGTGTGGAGGTTGTAGTTACTCATTGGGAAGGACGGGTTCAATTTCTCGCTCTGTAAAAGTTGAAAGAGAACACTGGTATTATTATCCCTCGATATCCTCAGGAGAAAGGACAGGAGAAAAGTATAAGTGTAAAGTATAAGTCCTTTTTCCCTCGACAGGAGAAAAGATCCTCTTCTAAAAGATTAACACTTTTAGTCTTGAACGTCGGAAATTTTTTATACGATTTAATGGAAATATAGATTTAAATGCGTAAAAAATGTATAATATAGTTTTGGTAGTTAGTTAGTTATAAGGAAAACTAAAGTGGGTGATTGAAATTATAATGAAAAATAACTTTCACAAACCTATATATTTTAATGAAAGAAAAAAAAGGCGTTTTTGTATTTACAGGATAAAAGCTGTATACTTTTAGTTACACCTACGTTATACTGTCGACTCCGCTTAATGTGATCACGGTTAATGTTATCGAAATTGACTGGTCCCTGGTCCCTATCACTCCTATTTAAATTAACGCAAAATGTTTAGTTTTACTTACGTGATGATACGTATCGTTTAATGTTATCAAATTTTGGTGAAATGCCTTAAAAACCTCCTTTTTCCCCCGTTTGGAGGCCAGTTTTAATACATAAACGTACAAAATACGATCCATTCTTATGATTTTCTTTAAGAATGTTTAAGTTGCAAAATACATACTATAAAATCGTTCGTTTTAAATACTTAAAGTAGGACTACACAAATGTGATTTTAATGCAAATACTCGTGTTACACTGTTTTGGCACATTTTATTATAAAATCGCTTATTATTATCAATCGGATAATGTTATCATTCTGGTCTTGGACAAATGGTGATATCAATATTTTTGAAGTATTTTTTTGCATTGAATACCTTTAAATATTTTTTAAATATGACCCATAGTTTATTAAAACTACAGTTAGATATGTTCTGTTACCTTATGTGTTCCTATTGTAATTCCAATACATTTATAAATCCAACTCAATATTTCACCAGAAATATCATGAAGTATTTAAGGACATTCTTAACATATATTTTTTCTGAATAAAAATGATTTTTTTGTTACTCCAGTTAAAAATAAACTAAAAAAAACCTATTCAATTAATTTTAATGTATTGAAAAGGGTTTTTTTTGTTTATTATATCATCATATTAAAATATATGACGAGGTCCTTCATGCAACATAAAAAAAATTATCTTTTAAATTACTTGAATAATAAGGTATTTAAGATCAAAAAGCGACAGTAGAGTGTTTATTGATACCCACTTTAAGCCTAATATGCCAAGAACAAGAAGACTATTGAGTTTTGGCCCCGGGTTATCTTTTTGTTAAAACTTCTTGAAATCGATATTTCTATTTTCAGGTTTGAAGACTTTCAATACTTTCCTTTAAGAATTTTACAGTGATCGGATTTTTTTTTATTTTTTAGGTTTTATATCCCCACAATACAATCTTATATTTCTTACACCTAGGAGAAACCTTTGATGGGATGAAAGTTTTTTCACTATTACTCGTGCCTAAAAACAATAGTTTATCGATTTAATTCAAAATGAGGCGTCAAGTTAGATGAGATATTAAACACACTACTTTGAAACTTATTTATGTAATTTAAAAACTATATTATTGAAAACTATAAAAAAACGTAAAAAAGTACAAAGTTATCAAACATTTAAAAAGTTTCTACGCACCTACGCACTTCTTTCATCCTTAAATAGTACTATGTCTCTAAATTTTGCTCCTTCCCCTTCTATAAGGGTGTTATGTATAAAATCTACGTCTTAAAAAACCCTCAAAACTCATACACATTGAATGCTCACAAACATATCGAATATCTTATAAGTTTTAGGACATGATTGGTTTCAAGTGCATTTAGGTAAAACCTTTCATGATAAAATTATACCAAATCACCCTTATAATTATCTTTTACGATTCAATGAAAATTTTTAATCCCTAAAAGTTATGAAAAATGAATAAGAATATTTTTATAGATAAATAAATTATGTTGTTTTTAGGGATTGGAAATTCTTGATGTTTTCCTTTATAGAAAGTTTTCCTTTGTGTTCCATTCATTATTCATATCCTTTTCTAGATGGCAGAAATATGATATTCTTTTTTGGTAAGTTGCTATCTCTTGAAAGGTTATAAAGAAGTTTTTAATAACGAACAAAGCTCATATTTATTAAATATTTATTCCAACGCAGGTAAAAGTAAAGTTTTTTAATACTTTTTAATAATTTTTGTCTCCTCTAGTATACCGAAATTTTTAATAGAATTATCTTCACTTTGAAAACGACGCCATTAGTGAAAGTACGATAAAAATGAGATATTGCATACTAATTAGGTATTTTCCCATTCATTGACTTTTGAGGGATTCAATATTTTTCCCAGTCGTTTATAGTTTAATTTCTAAACTATATTCTTAATATCCGAGTGATTCAATCGTTTACTTAAGTTATTAAATTAATTTTCTTCTGATTAGAAAATCTGAGAGTAAATTAAATACCTTTAATTAATCGTTTCAATTATTTTATGATTAAGTTACCCGCCATAAACTATTATTGACCAAAGAATACAAGTAACAATGTAGAAACGTTTCTGTATACGAGGTTGGTATACAAATTTCCCGGATGGATTTTTTTTACGCCATGTGTGCTCTCGATAAGAAGTCTCACCTTCCCTTGGCTTTCAAAGATTTACATCTCAGTGCAGAGTATCAAAACCCATACGTTTTTAATTAAATTAAAATTTTATTTGTTAATTTTATTATAAGTATTTAAACTTTTATTCGCCGCGCATAGTTAACTATCTCACATCGTCACTTGTAACCCTTGACTTCACCCATTCATATAATATATTTCTAACAAATAGGTATAAAGAGAAAATTTTTGAATCGGAAACTAAAGTAATTACAAGTACAAGTGCGAAAAATTCAAATGAAAACAGAAATCAGGCCATTCATATTGAGGGTAAAACTAAATACCTCTCAATTAACCATCGTTATCTTATTAACATTCAAAACAACATAAAATAAAAGGAAGATATCTCGCCTAAAGTGAAATAAACCAACCTGATATTGACATTAAGCATGGTAATGGAAGAATCCTCCTTCATTATAAATGTTACTCTAATTCATGTTCCTTTGAATAGATTTATTCCAATAACACAAGTTTGGCTTGTTCCTTTGATAGTGAGAGGAATGTCTAAGCTTCAGAAAATTCGACTTTTCAATTAAGCGTTATTCATTCCAGAAGATGAAGAGGCAGTCAGATCATTCAATAACAAGAAACTAAGTGTTACACCTAAAAGACGTCCTTTTAACATTTAGAGTCTTAACTTAGAGCAAACCTGTTGCCTTTATATTATTTAGGAGGAGAGAGGTGTTTGTTTTAAGCTTCGAGAAAACGTTAATTAGGGGGAAGCTTTTGGTGAAGTTTCATGGGATTTGTGTTCTTGAGTAGAACGTAACACGAAAATGAACGTCGAGTTTAAATGTGTGTAGAAAACAAACCGAATAATTAAGACCTGAAGAAAGTTTGTTGAAACTTTGAAGCCTTATTGAACCCTAAACCCCGATGTAATGGAGATTTCGTAACTGATCAGGTGCTTTTTTAAGGCAAATACTGAATATGCTTAATGTTAGAGAAAACCTCTGACAAAGAGGTGACAAATTTTAAGATCTCATTCTTTCGTGTCTGGTTGACAGTTCCTTACAGTGAATGAAATCTAAACCCAACCCATGCCCAAGGAACCTAAACATGAATGAAAACAATTAGGTGAAAGTCGCCCAAAGCTGTATGAAAACATTCTATACTTTTGTATGCCCGAGACCTTGTAGACCCTAGGGGCCTAGGGTATACCCTTTAGTAGTCTGAATTTGGGAAAAAGCAATTTGTGGAAAAAAGTCGTACTAGATTTCAAAAAAAATTTTAATGTACCAAAATATATGTAATTTTAAATTTATTGTTATTACTGTTGTTATTGATTGATGGGTATTAGAGGACCGCTTAACCTTCTTCTTTCTTAATAATTTTTACTCAGATATTTTTATGGATGTTACCAAAATTGTTGTTGTTACTTTCGTTGAGTTGAGCAGTTGAGCTGTGTTCTGTATATTATAATCATTTGTCATTGCATATATTACTATCACACCCATTTGGATCCCCCACTTAAAGGGATTTGTACCCATCCTAACCACTTACAGATTAAGGTATTGTAATTACTAGAATCCATCAGGAAACGTTTTCAACATACAGCTTTCCCCTTCTCCCAATCATTAATGCCTAATAACGTTTTACTGCATCATCAAGGTTACTGCTGTTATGGGCTTTACAGCTAGTACTATCCAATATAACGGGTTTTAAGAGGGGGTTAAGCAGTCCATAAGCACGCCCTTTCAAACGATAGGTTAATTGGTTGCTTATCGTTTTTCTTAAAATGGATTACAATATTTGCTGAAAAATTTCAACCTTTACTTACCCTTATTTAAAAGGTTAAGAAGTTTTTACTTAAAATTTAAAACGATCCAGCATATAAAATTAAAATACACTATTGATTAAAAAGAAATTTTAGTCTTCATAACTGTATGTAATAAAAATTATCAGAATGTCTCACTCAAAACTCATAATTTATCAAAATCATTTTTGTTTCATAAAAAGTTATTACATTTAAAATTTTAGCATTGATTTTAGAACAAGGATAGTAATTGGTTAAATGAGAAAAAAAATTAAATTATATCAATTAATAATTTGGTTAAGATCTGAGAGCTTAATGACGTCTTAATTACCTCTTTCCGGTTGACATGAGAATTCAACCGGAAAACCATTACACTAGGGAGCTACCGCCCCTCTCGCTATCGCTCACCAACCCCTGAAAGCTGCTTACGAAGGACCTTTTGGCAATCCTTATAAAACCCAGCTCACTGAAATTAACTGAATTAACTCACTTTATAAAACAATAAAAACAATGGACTCTAACCGCCTATCTGGTTCGAGACTTCACGGAGCCAACACGTGACCTACAACTGAGCTTGCCATTGGTTACCACAGATACTACACTAGTAGATCTACTAGTGTAGTATCTGTGGTAACCAATGGCAAGCTCAGTAGGTCACGTGTTGGTTCCGTGTGACGTCAGACGGTTAGAGTCCATTAGCAGAAGAAACGTCAACCAACTTTTCAAAGTTTGAATACTTATTTACTGTAACTTAATTAACTTAACTAACTTAATTCATAATTTAATCAAAATGATTTCCTTAAAAAATATCCAGCACGTCGATTAATAACTATGGTTAATCAACATTCTGGGAAAAAAACCTACACCAATGAATCTTTTAAATTCAATATTGTGCCGCCTAGTAAATCGTTAGTATACCTAGTGTTTTATCATTCATATTTTTGTTTAAACCCAGACTTGTTAAACAATACCGTTTAATTCGTTGAAAATAATAATAGAGAAAACCTACATGATACTTAATGTTTACAATTAATTTCAATTATCAGTCTTATTTTAGACAAAATGTGTGACATTTTATTATGAAATAGCATATCTGTAAGTGTTAAGAATACTTTTATGTTTATCAGTCTTGAATTATATTTAATTTAGAAAGTACTTTTTTAAAACGTGGAAAAAAAACTTGCTTGATGATAAATTGCTTTGTAACTGCGACCTTATCTGTAATCTAAAAAATGGAAATACTTTAAAATTCAGATGGTTTTTTTAGAAATTCTAATGGCTTATTACATATTCTCAAAAGAATCAGAACAATTTTATGCCAAAAATTGTGTTATACGGATCAGTAATTAAAAGTTTTTCTCTGGAAACCGTTCACAAAAAACTTTTTTTTTAGAATAGAGATATTTACTCATTATTTTCTCCGTTTAGATTAGTAGTGTACTTTTACTGGTTTATGGGCTTCTCAAAAGATGTTTTTTACATTTTTCAACAAAAAATCCTTATAAATATTTGTAGGTACTACTGTCTTGTTTAATAGGTAAGGGCGATGAAAGAGCAAACTAATCTGTCTCTACTCCATCGACCTCTTCTCAGAATGCAATAATCTTGGAAGGGCAGTAAAATGAAAGAAGTTTTGCAAAATAAAAAGATATCGGCAAAAGTGGTTCAATTCAATTTTGAAAAATTCATTGGAGGGGGTTTTTTGAAGTTCAGTTCTCCGGGATAAGATTGATTTTATTAATCTTCCTCGATATTTCAACATAAATATTTTCGTTAAGATGGATAGGATAGCCATGTTGTGTAGAAAATATTTTATCAGAAGCTTAACACATTTATTTATTTAGTGTTTCAAAGATTTTCAACATAGGTAGTCTATTTGTATGTTTATAGTAGTATTGGTATTAAAAGTTTCAAAATATATGTTTCTAACTCATCTTTTTTTTTTATTTGAACATAATTTTTTTTATTAAGTGTTGCTTTTATGTATGTCTATGAAGTTTATTCGTGAAACGATGTTTTTCAATTTCATGATTTTTAAATACAATAAAATGAATATAGAAATAACTTTATAGGTTTGAGGTTCTTTAGTTTGTTTAAATACATTCCAATTTTCCTTTGCAAAAAAAAAAATCCCTTTTCAGTTACAATATTTACAAATATTACAAAGCTACAGTATTTCTTCATACAATATTAGAAAAAACAGTGATGGATTTCATCCATAAAACTAACTCCTAAAATTCATATAGCAAGAAACTAACAAACCTCCTTTCTACCAAACGGCTAGAATCGAAACGACTTTTTACAAAACTATTCATATTCAAGGGGAAAAACTCGATACTTCGAAATCCTCGTTACTTATTGAATTCTTGATGCATGCAGAACAAACATCCTTTTTTCAAGAACAGAAACACCAAAACCCTTCAGAAATACACTCAGATATACAAATGCATATAGCCAAACGTGGAACGGACGCAGTTCTAGAAGTGAATTAAATCACAACCGCATAAAAATTCCCCACAAAAATGTCTCCCGAGCACCTGCGTAGGGAATTACGCCTCAAAATACGGTTATCCTGTCTCCCCTGTACAAGAGAAATGTTTTTGAGGGAAGGTAAACACAATTTTCAAATTTCGGCCCACGCGGATACGGTTCGACCTGCGTTTATTCGAGTGCTGGTTGAATCTAACTGTGCCCGCAGATGTGTACCGTTCTTTTGTTTGCAGAGTCAAGATGGCGGAGTTCGCCTAGAGCGAGTTAGTTGGTTGGTAGAAGAGACGTTGTTATTGCTAATTAACATTTCTGAAGGGAGGGTGTAGTAATGTTAATTTTCTTAAATGTTATTTTGGTGGTTTGTTTAAACTGCATATATGGGTTTAGGTAGGATAAATATTTCTACCAAATATTGGTGTATTATTTTCATTGATATTATTATTGAATTACCTAAGTAAATATGAATAGTTGAGTTTTCAATAGTAATAAATGTAATAGAAAAGAATTATGAGAAATATTTTACTATAATTAAGGAAATTCAAAGAAAAATTTGTTTAAAAAATCAATTTTTTAGACATAAAATAAGAGTTAATAAGTAAAGTAAAATAAGAGTTAAGCAAGTAAAAGGAGTTTCTTGTTAAATAAGCAATGAGCTAATGCAAGGATACTTTTTTACTGTCTTAACTATCAACAAGCCTATATTATACCTAAATGCACTTAATTTTGTACCAAAAAGATGTCCAATATTTTATATTCTTAATTTTGACAAAAGTTTCAAAACAATGGTTTGAGAAAGCTTGATAAAAATGTTTGAATATGTATAAAACTATAATGATGTTTTTTTTTTAATTTTGAACATGAAAATCTGTACAAGAACTTCTTGTGTTGACTATCGCCCTCTCATCCATATAATATTATAAAGCAAAAAGAGAAAATTTTGCTTTCTATTAGTTTTAGCTTATTGGAGAAAGCATGTTTTACGGAATCTCTCTCCATTTCATACAGTCATTTGCTTTATTATGAGTTTTAATAACAAAGTTTTTAAAAACTCCATATAAAAAGAAATCCGGTTGATAAGTATTGAAAGGGGTTAGAAGAAACTAAAGTAAAATATTTCCTCTCTCTTCCCCAAATATATCGATATAATCCTAAAACTACTAACGGGATATTTTACGGGCAAGGTGATAAGCCGGGCCCGAAGTGAGGCGGGCAATGTCATAAATTCAATGGCATTTATCAATGAGTATTTATCAATTTCCCCGAAATACGCGGGCATTATATTAAAAATGTCGGGATTTATAGCATTGCCTGTAACATATATAGAGGAAGTTATACTTGGATTTTAAACCTGTGCTTATGAAATTAGAATGTTTGTGGGAAATGTGCACAAGTCTCTCTTTTTTTTTAAATTTCCTTGTAACATTTTTAGGATTCTTTAAAAAAAATTGTGAATCCTATTTTATTTACTAAGCTGAAAGTTATTTCCTTCACCTAAAACCAAATATTTAAACATTCATTTAAATTACTTTCAAAACTTTAATCCCCTAAATCTTCAAGCAGCACAATTTTGCATAACATTATAAATGGTTGCTATTAGCTGTAGTTCTTAAACTAGGTCGCCGACTCTATAAGATATTTTAGACTTTAATTGGATCATCTAATTAATTCAGTCCATACTTACGTGAGAGGATGAAAAGTTTGAGAAAGTTAAAACTATCACGCTCTTCCTCAAGTTTAATGAACCGTGCTCATTCTTTTATTGGAGAAGATTCTATTTCTAATGAGCTTTAGTTTGTGGAAAAGATCCTTTCAACGTCTTTATAGGCTTGAATCATGGCCACCTAAACTAATAAGGCCGTAGAAGCTTGAAATCTTGAGTGATGTCAGCCTTCTATTTCACGTCATCGACGCGTTTAAGACAACAGCGCAACTCCAGTCTGGAATCTTGATCGCCCCACCCTTTACAGCCTGATTGGTCTACTCAACTACGGTGAAAACGTCACTTGAATTAGCCACACCGACACACGTGTCGAATATTTCAGAAGTGAGAAAGTGAATTAGAGATCGCGAACCTCAAATTGATTCCGTGCTCTATTATAAACAATTTTATGTTGTGTAGTTTCGTTTTGCAGATCGAAAAAGAGGTTTCCCTTAAGACCTGAAAATGGTTTTAAGCAGAGTTAATTTTAATGATCATATTTGATCACTAAAATCTGGTTTAATGATTAAATTTTGAGTAAAATTGTAAAAATCGGGCCTGGTTTAAAACTCATGATCGGACATATTTTAAGCCTTCAAATTTACGATTACAATGGAGGGGGGTTAAATATTAACTGGTGTTTCCTCTTTTCGATCAGTTTTATGTTATCATCAACAGAAAGATTTTGCTGGTTTTAGGTCCAATCTTAGGTGTCCAATCCAAGGATTGGGTGCAAATTTCAGATCAGGATTTATTCTGCTCTTTAACCCCCTCTGTCATTAAGAGAGTAATTCTTAGCGATCCTAAGTCAAATCAATCCTAATTCAGATCAAACGTTTTTCCCATCTGAAATATTCGGCACGTGTGTCGGTGTGGCTTATTCAAGTGACGTTTCACCGTAGTTGAGTAGACCAATCAGGCTGTAAAGGGTGGGGCGATCAAGATTCCAGACTGGAGTTGCGCGGTTGTCTTAAACGCGTCGATGACGTGAAATAGAAGGCATGACGTCACTCAAGACTTCAAGCTTCTACGGCCTTATTAGTTTAGGTGGCCATGCTTGAATCATGTTTCGGTCAGAAATTTCTATTTTAAAATGTGTTATTTACTCTATTCAAATAAGTACGTTGTGTTTTTATACTCATATTATTAGAATAAACGAAACAACGGAAGGTTTGTCGGTTTATTTTTCTATATTTCTTCATAGCGCTGAGAAATGAATAGTTTTGATAAATTAATTTTTAGTTAAAATATTAAATTAATTAATTTACATTATTTACTATTAACCTAATTGAATCGTCAAATCTATTGACTTTTCCACAGGTTTTTATATTTGAATCACCCTTTTTTGCTCTTGTGACAGAATTTTTTTTGACTGTGTATTTATTTGGCTAATTAGTTAAAATGCGACTAATTAGCGTCATTACTTCATAGTTTTGAAATTAGGTAGATAAATTCAAATTTATTTCATGGTTTTACGGTATAATAATGAACGGAAGATAATTTTAACATATAGCATATAGGTATGTGTAAATGTTTTAAAATTTAGGTGTAAATTATATTTTTACTTCAATAGTATTTGTAAATACTTATAAGTTTCAGTACCCTACAAAAACACATCTAAATAAACTGCCCTGATATAAGTTGTTATTTTTTAATAAAAATTTAATAACTATTATTACACTGGTGTGCAAAAATTAAGGACCGAACTGTTTTTTCAATATAACACCTAGCATAATTATTTTTCATCCATGAAAATAATACCACAATATGTTCAAGGAGTGGGAATATAGGGCTCGAGAACAAATTTTCCCTACCAATAATTTAAGGGGGTAAATGGGCCCTCCATTGATAATGGAGTTCCATTACACATGTGGAGCAGTGACAGAAACGTCTATGTGAGAGGTATTTAACCAAAAATTTTATGTTGTCCGTAAAGAATCTGATTATTCCTGAACTCAACGCATGTTTTTAAATGGGTGTACTAATTTTTAATAGTATTTTTTAGGTTTTATTGAGAGATATTGGTCTAATCATTCTTTTTGGCAAGTTTTAGCTTCTGGGTCATTTTTGGTATGTGGTATCTGACCGTCAACCATATTTTCAGTAGTTCTCACATGTGCTTGATCGCGTTTAGGTCTGTGAACCCAGAAAGTAACTTTATTCTTTCCAAATCGTGACTTATGAAAAACTTTGAGAAAGCCACATTGGGATTTTTCGCAGCTTTGTCATGCAGAAAGAGAAAATAAGGACCCAAAATGTCTTCTAACAGAAGCAAATGAGACATGAGAACACAGGTACACAATTGCAGACATCAGTGTAAATATCTGTGGTGTATAGGGGGTGCTGAAACGGTGAAAAGAATTGTATAGTTACACAGGAAAAATTCGATGTCGTTAAAACTTATTTTTAGGTGAATGGAGATATTTTTACAGATATTTGCTTCTTTTCAGACATGAATAGGCCCATAAACACTAAACAAATCATTTTTTTTTTAACATTAATACAAGATGTCCTTCTTATGAAACTATACAATTATTTTGTGCCGTTTCAGCATCCCTTATACACCACAGAGATTTTCACTGATGTCTGCAATTGTGTACCTGTGTTCTCATGTCTCATTTGCTTCTGTTAGAAGACATTTTGGGTCCTTATTTTCTCTTTCTGTATGACAAAGCTGCGAAAAATCACAATGTGGCTTTCTCAAAGTTTTTCATAAGTCACGATTTGGAAAGAATAAAGTTACTTTCCGAGTTCACAGACCTAAACGCGATCAAGCACATGTGAGAACTACTGAAAATATGGTTGACGGTCAGATACCACATACCAAAAATGACCCAGAAGCTAAAACTTGCCAAAAATAATGATTAGACCAATATCTCTCAATAAAACCTAAAAAATACTATTAAAAATTAGTACACCCATTTAAAAACATGCGTTGAGTTCAGGAATAATCATATTCTTTACGAACAACATAAAATTTTCGGTTAAATACCTCTCACATAGACGTTTCTGTCACTGCTCCACATGTGTAATGGAACTCCATTATCAATGGAGGGCCCATTTACCCCCTTAAATTATTGGTAGGGAAAATTTGTTCTCGAGCCCTATATTCCCACTTCTTGAACATCTTGTGTATTATTTACATGGATGAAAAATAATTATGCTAGGTGTTATATTGAAAAAACAGTTCGGTCCTTAATTTTTGCACACCAGTGTATTAATATACCTATTTTAATTATATCAATTTGTTTGCATACTTGCATTCGCATCTTCTGTTGACAATCGACAATTTGTTATCTGATACCGATACCGTTATCAGTTCTGCTAAAATTTTTTTTTTTTTTTTTTGGACGCCAAATAACAGAAATATTGAAAATTTGCTACCAAACTTAATGAAATACACAGTTACATTCATGACAATAATAATAAAAACTTGGTGATATGTATTTAAATATTTAGCATGTAAAAAATTTTGGCGATTTCTATCGGGACAGATAGTGGAATTGTATTTTTTACCAAGCAATACGAGCTGATTTTCTTAAGGAAATTAACTCACCAATAACTAAAGCTAATTTCTTATGAGCGCAGTAAAAAACACAAATTATATTATGTTTGCATTACAACAAGGATTCAATACCTTTTTCAAAGGCCTTGGCAAAACAATGTTTCTTGGCAAAAAAATATACTATTGGAAAATAACTATTTAATGGCGGTTTTTTTTTTCTTATTTGAGGATTTTTTTCTCTACCTTTGAAAAAGTGGACAGGAACTTAAGCTAGGTGACTAGATTGAACATTCTTTAGACATCAAATAAGAAAAAAAAATGCTTTTCACATAGTTTCAAGGTGATAGGTATAAATGGTTTTTTTATTACATACAGTACTTCAAAGAATCTCAAATAGTTGGGAAATAATATCCTGTTTTTAATTTTATTTAATTATGCGAGTTTTACGTCAAATGAAATGTTGAGTACACGCCAAGTTGTGTTATTGCTTATAGAAGGTTTGTCGTATATTTTAGGCGTACAAAGGTTTTCTAAAACATTGAGTATTTTCTTTATTATTATTCTTACTTATTTTTTTTGTAAAATTATTAATTTACTGAAATTTAGAAGTATTATAAATAGGGGAGAGTGGGGCACCTTGGGACATGGCCCACCTTGGGACACTCCACTTTCTGACGCAATTTTATAGTTATGAACTCGTGCTTATAGGTACTAATAAATTATCCTAAAATCTATTCTTCAACGTATTTTGGAATCTTTGGTGCGTCTGGGTCATTATTTACATCAATTTCTTGTTTTTCGAAATGCAAAGTTACAATCACTTGTAGTATCAAAATATTTTTTTTAATAAAAGAGGTTTATTTATGTCATCATAATTATGTTTAGATTAAAATATGTGTATCCGTTAATATTTTAGAAAAGAAAAAGAATATTTTTTGCTAAACCTAAAATAGTAATTAAGTTTAACATTCAAAGAGTCAATTGGGGCACCTTGGGACACTCAAGTGTGGGGCACCTTGAGACATGTTAAAAGATACCCCAAAATTTTCAAGAATAAAACAAAACTGTTTTTTATTAAAAAATTTAGGAATTTAGAGGATTATAATTTAGAAATTGGTGCAAAAAGTTTCTGGAAAGAAAAGTAATTTAAATCATGACAAAAATGAGGAAATCAGTGAAAAACTTTGAATGTAAAATATTATTGATGGCCAATTTAAGATTCTTAAGCATAGCTTTATCATAATTTAATGTGTTATTTTTTTTTTCAAAATAGCATAAGTTTTTATGTTATGTTATGGAATTCTCCTAAGGTGGGCCACTATTGGGGCACCTTGGACATTAAAAGATAGTTTTTAAATTTGTTATTATGAATTCCCTAAAAGAGATAATTGGTCGGAAAATTTTTTATTAGATGCTTAAAGGACTATATTTAATATATTAACTATGTTTGAATAAATATAAAGGTATAAACAAATTTGAAAAATAATTAATAAAAAGTGTCCCAAGGTCCCCACTCTCCCCTATAATACGGTTAGTATCGTCACAAAAACAGAAGCTAAAAACGCAAATTTTGTATTCTTTAGTTTTCCCAAGATTTTATAGCAATTTAGATGTAAAGATAATTGTATTTAATAAAATCACTGTTCCCCACAGAGCTAATGTTTGAATTTTAATTACTAGAAATACGTATAAAATATACTTACCACTAATATTTACTACACTAGGGACCTACTGCCCCCTACTTGCTATCGCTCCCCAACCCCCGTAAGGAATGTTATCATATTTAACCATTGCATAAAATTAAATCCCGCTTTACGTTTTCTTCCTTGCTTTATTTTATAAAAAAAGGACAAATAAAGTCTTTTTAAAATTTGTATTTCAATAGTCAACACAAGATAAATATTGGAAATCGATTATAAACAATTCAGGATATTTGAAAATATTTTCACTCTTTGTGAGAATTCTTGAAAACACTAAAAATGTCTTAAAATAATTTAAAGGGATTGGAATCATTGGAATCCATAGCAATAGTGGACAGTCCAAGTGTGAACTTAAAAACAAATAAGAATTTCTGTGATACAAATACAATACATGTATCGTTTAAAAGTCATTATTTAAGTATATTTTGCTTCAAATGTCCATAATTTATTAAAAGGATTGTTACACATGCTATGAATATTAATATATTATAAATATTGTATTAAATAAAAAATATATATTTTCTTAGGACACTCTGAATAAAATCCCCTTACTACTCGGTAATGTATGGTTAAGTTTCTTTTTTTATATTAACTTTAAAGACTATATAAAAAGACTAATAAAGTATAATTCAAAAAATCCACACCAATCACACTTTTAGAACTGTCGATCCACTGATCCAAAGATCCCCGAGCAATTGTATGGTTTTTAATTTTAAACTCATTTTGCAATAAATAAAGTTGTTTGCATCATTGGACAGCATCATCTTGCCAAGTCCATTTTACTTTATTAGCTTGCTCAGTAAAATGCGATTTTATTAACTTATCTGTAAAACTGTCTTTTCCTTTTTAGTGTATTGAAAATTTAATACAGCAAACTTTACTTCAACAAAATAACTCTGTAGTACTTGTTTTCCTGCAGTGTGGACTGTAAGTTTGAAAGCAAACTTTACATAAACAAAACAAACTCTGTGAAACGTGTTTTTCCTGCAGAGTTTGCTGTGGTATGTACAAAAGCAAACTTTACATCACTTACTCTGTAGAACAGGTTTTTCCTTTAATGTACTGTATGTGTACAAAAGCAAACTTTACACTGATATACTCGTTAATTGTAGAAATGTGGTACCTCAATTAAAAAACTCAATTTAACACCAAAAAGAAGTTGTTTTATGTAGGTATCAGGAAAATTGTTGATTTAGGATTAAATAGTCTAAGTATAGGAGTTAACTTTCAGAAAAAAAGTCCACTTAGATATTACAGATGGTGTGTGTATTTAGCACCTTTAACTAAACATAAACTAAAGAGCTTAAAGTTTTCTAAAATCATACAATAAGTAAATTCTAAGATGAAGTTATAAATTGATAAATTATTTTGTATTCTTCTTCCAGAGAAGTATTGAATAGGATATTTTCCTATGATTTAACCATCGTGGAAATAAAGTAAAAATTTATAGCAAGTTTTTATTAATGCAGGAAATTTTATACTTTTTTAAACTAAATATTTAAAGCAAAAATTTTAAGAGATTTTGAGTACTATTTTTGTTAATGTTAAGGAGATAATGTTATTGGTATTTATATTTTTTTTTAAATTCAAACAGAAAGGGTGCAGGTATGAAGTAAAAGTTATTTTACTTCACTGCAAAATGCTTTTTTTGCTTACATACTCCCAATGCAACTTTTTTTAATTGAAATTAAACGTATAGGAATAACCTACAATAAGTCTCAATCATTATAAAATTGGTACAATAGGTACTTGCTTTTAATATCTTAATTTCTTGAGTAACAACAAAATTTAAAGATAAAACTATACAAAAATGGGTACAATTCCGTTAGAGTCCCCGCTAAATATCGCCAATATCCAAATCGCTAAATATATTCAAATATCAACAAATTTTTCTGACTTTTATTAATAAACTGAATAGTTATTGATCTAATTAAACATTTTAATTCAGGAGTTTGAAATTATTTATGAGTATTTCTACTTTTCGTGGTCTAAAAGAACCGGGCGATATTTAGGCGGGGACTGTAACGGAATTGAACCCAAAAATGACTGCAGCTCGCCCACTTTTTTTAACTTATTTAGTACCCATAATGACGTACAGGTTTTGAAAGGAAATCACAATATACCAGTTTGAAATTTGAAAAAAAATGTTAACTTTGTATCGGAAAATTACATGCTGCCCTCTATTAGTGAAAATCGTTAAAAACTTCTATAAGTCAAAAGTTACGAGTAATTCAGCCGAGTCAACTCTGAGTACCTGATATTTGAACCTTACATGGTTATTGATTAAACAATACCCCCACAAAATCACAATAAAACTTTTAAAAATATTTCCTGTCTTTAGTTAAACCACATTCCTTCAAAATAGGGTATTTTTTTTACCTGAATAAAAGCATTTGCTATATGTTATTTTTTAAATGCACATTTTACTTTTATTTCAATTTTCCTCCGTTAGAATTATCGTTTTTTGTTCAAGTTGCGATAATTTTGTAAATGGTTTTACAAATATTATGCGTTTAAGAGCATAAATAAAAAAGAGATAATATTTTTTGCCACATTTATTCACAAAATTTAAGCCACATAAATTTTATGAAATTTTACGTCATTATTTCAATTTAAATCTCTAAATTTGTTTCGTGAACTTTATATGGTGGAACAATATATACGCTACTTTCATTATTATAAATCCCTAATCACTATTAAATCATGGACCATGTAAGAGTAGGGAAAGTATTAACGAGTTCAACCGCATAAATGTGTCTCTTTGACCAAGAATCCCTTGAGCACTTCCGGCATATTCCATAACATTGAAGATAAATCGTATTTCTGGTTTAAACTATGTAAGCAAAAATATTTATGAGATTCGTGATCGTGAGGTCACACAGTTGAACTCTGTGACTGCCGTATCCAATGAAATAACATCAGTAATAAATTATAGTCTTGCTATTTGTTTTTCTGAAAATATCGTCTAGTGATTAAAAACAGTATCGAGTTACTGCTACAAAGTCCAGGAAAATCTATTTTATACAAGTTTTTCAGTGACTAGTTGAAATCTCGTAAAGCGGCCTTAAAGTGAGTCGACTTAGTTATCAACCTTATCATTTGAATCAGATCGTTAACACTGATTACAACAAAGTTCAGTGGCGGATCCACGGGGGGGGTGATTGGGGTGATCACCCCCCCCCAACAAAGTGACCTCGCCGAATTTCCGGCAGAAAATCACATCTCCGATAACATAGCGATAAACTTGACTCGTGAATAATCTCTACTGAGAAACCGCTGTCACCATCTGAGCGAGTATTTTTTCCGGTTTCACGCAGTGCCCCTTTTCGGCAATAGTAGCAACTCGTTAAATGATAACTTTAATGCATCGATCACTTTTCAGAGGGCTCCCTTCCCGAGCCCTGATAAAAGGGTTGACAGAGTGGGGTTCGGTACTCTTTGGTCACCGGAAATTTCAGCCGGTGTTAGAAATCTGTATCGGGGTGAATTGAACCATATCGAGGCTGATTACTGGTATAATTGCACACAAAAACCAGAGCGGGCGGCTTGTTTGTATATTTTCTAATCTCACTGTTTTTCAACATCTATTTAAGGGCCAATCAAAACTTTTTCAGAGCGATTGGCAATCCTATATTGGGAGGGGATAACAGCTATTTGTTGGCAGTGGGATAGTCAAAACTTGTGGGCGGAGCATGTCGTACATATGCCAAGCTGTACTAGTAAATTTGCTGTTTTATTAAAATTTGGCGTTTTGCTATCTCAAAAAATGGATTCCGGAAATAGTGAACATGGTCGTGCTCAGAAACGAACAGTGGAACTCAGCTTTCGTTTTTTAAGAAAAAGCCAAGAAATGATTTTTTTGAAGATAAAGCTGAGGTAGTTTTGCCATTTTCTGCAACTTTTCTTTTTTTTAAACTATGTTTCGATGTTTTATAATTTTTTAAACTCAAGTATATCACTGTATCAATTATTAAGAAAAATTGCTATTTTAAATTTTCTTCTTGGTTGCTAAATTCGGAATACATATACAAAAGAAAATTGTTTTTATCATTTAGTAATAGATTTAATATTTTGTATGTACATTTATTAAGTTTTTATTATTATTTTGAGAACTTAACAGGGCAGCTTTCAATGTCATTATTACTTATCATTTCAAGGTTCTAATGATTTAATCCGGTTTACTAAATTTTAAATTGTGAAAAAGCTAAAAGAAATAATTATAAACAGCAAAAAGGCATTCGTGGCTTTGCGGTAATTTTACTTTTAGTGACTTTTCTGTTTCTCTAATTTTTCTTTATTTTGGTCTGTCTTGTTATATATTAGTGTATACTAAGTATTAGTATTAGTGTATATTAAGTAGAAGTTCCATTTTAAAAAGGGAAAATTAATTATTTTAATCATGCAT
The DNA here is from genome assembly GCA_963680715.1 of Tetragnatha montana. Lineage (NCBI taxonomy): Eukaryota > Metazoa > Arthropoda > Arachnida > Araneae > Tetragnathidae > Tetragnatha > Tetragnatha montana. The sequence goes on from OY796674.1 coordinate 40,204,439, forward strand.
TTAATGGTTTACAATTAAATCAGTAGAAAGTGGAACTTTCCACCAAATATATTTTATGTGTCTTCCTCTTACGAATTGAATGTAAAAGTGAAAATTGATTGTAATGTCGAATGCGCATGTAGGTAAAATCACCCCCCCCCCCAAACCAAGTCTCTGGATCCGCCACTGACAAAGTTACAACCGTAAGAACAAAATCTTTGAAATGGCGTAAGAAGAAATTTGCAGAGTTGCTTTTATTCCATTTTAGAAATTATATATGGTTGTTTACTGGAAAGCAGTGGCGGCTCGTGGGTATTTTAAATGGGGGTTCACAATTAAATTTTTAAAATACAAATAAGTAAAAATATCAATATTAGAACAGAAGAGGGGATGGAAGCTCATCCTGAATAAGCTGCAAATTAGAATAGATTTTTATTAGCATTTCATTTATATTATTATTGAATTATTTCGACTTTTTTCATTTTTATTGGGGGTTCACGTGCTCCTGTGCTCCTATAGAGGAGCCGCCACTGCTAGAAAGCATGCTTCAGTTACTTGTTTTATTTGTTTGGAATAATCAGTTTAAATTATCTGAGTGTCTCACGGTTTATGAGTTATCAGTTTTAGATATAGCTTCAACCCTTGCTGCAACCTGAAGTTTCAACACTCAACCTCCACAAACAGGGGAGAGTTTACGTGAGTCATAGAAGAGGGCAAGGTAACCACCCCTTACATTTTCATAATTTTCCCTTTGATAAATGTTGTTTCTAGAGAAATTAGGCACACCGTATTCTCACCCTCTAAAAAAAGTGGGACTATACTTTGATTAACTACATGGGAAAGAAATCATACAGGGGTTACAAAGGTTAAATATAAATAATATTCGGAAATGGATCCCGATTACCATTTGCATAATTTTAATATTCCTCTCTCTATTTCTTAGCTCACCAAATATTTTTTTTAATTAATGTATACCTCTTTTAACATCTACTTTTTGATGATTTTTATCAATTTTAAGAAATATATTTTGTGCAATCAGTCTTTGTTTTAACACATTTACTGTTTTTACATCATTTTGTGGGAGAAACAGAATAAGTTTAGGAGGCGGGCAAAGTGATAAATTTCATTGATAAATGCCATTGAATTTATCACATTTCCCGCTTCACATCGGGCATTATTAATAATGCCCGGATTTATCACATTGCCCGTAACATATACTTTCAAATGAAAAAGTTTTTTAAATAAAATTGGAAAGATAATATCTTCAATTTCTTATGATTCTAACCTCATTTTCAGCAATATAATCTAGCTAATGACAATTCACGCAAATGTCATACTTAGAAAATTGTTCTGAATAAACAGTACATGCATAAAATAAGAGTAGTTCCGTACATCTCAGAAGTTTCATAAAATGACCCATCAGCTGCTCAATATTTTTTATTATAGCTTTTTACCATCTCTCCATAAAATTCCTTATTCCTTATGTTATAAACAGGCATAGAGAGTACATAAAACATTCAAGTAGTAAATACTCGTTGTCATAGAGTCAATTTTAATGCTTATGTAGGTTTGTGGATAGGCAGGGCATTAAGGTATTCATTCCTACTCAAGAAACTTCTTGAGATCAACAAATTAGAAATTTGTGACCAGTTAAAAAGAGTCACTATTCCAATAAAAAAATACTTTTTTTAGGTTTTTATTATCTTTATAATTTTTCCAGTCTTATATAATGCTTCAATGTTGGGTAAAAAGTGCAAAACCTTAAATAACTTTTAAATATTTCCATTTAGGCAGTTTTATTTAAAAAAAAAAATTCAGGATGAGGGCAGTTTACAAGTATTGTGGCATCAGACATGCATTATTACAAAAAATATATTATCAAAATTACTGAATTAAGGGGATGTGACACTTTGCGAAAAGGGGGAGAGAGGGGTCAAAAGTTTGATCCCATTTATGGGCAGCCCCTATCACATGACCCCTGACATGTTAATGCAAACACCATAAACATGTCATTAATCCATCCCCCAAGAAAATATATTCTAGAAATATTCTCTCTTGCAGTCTTCCTTTGCAAAGAAATTATTATAAAAATCCTCCTATAAAATCATCCCCACCACCAAAACCTTCTATTACTATAACCCAATAAAACAAGCCGCCACTGCTGACACTTTCCTACCCCAACAAACACAGGTGAGTCCAAGAACAGGTGGTTACACAAGACTCCCTCCCCACGTCGTTCCTAGACGGCTGCCGGCTTACGTGGAGGAATCGAGTCAGTAACTTTATCGGCCTCCACGTGGAAATCGAGATAATCGGCTGCTTCGATAACGAATCCGAATGGAAAACTTGGCAGAGAAGTACGAGGAATTGAAGAAAAGTCTACCGGAGGGAACCAACATGGAGGAATTCATTGAAAATGTCTCCAAAATGGCCTCGGAATTCGTGGCAAAGCAGAGGCAGAACCCCACCGAGGTCCAGCTTCTTGTGTTCTTCGTGTTCCTGCTCATTCCTGTGTCATTGATTCGTAAGTAGCTTACGTGGTGCTCAAAATTGCATTCTTAGTGAAATTGTTGATTTAAAGGTTCCTATCATAATGTCATTAGTATTCCTCTAACTCATAACTTCACTACAAAGTCTTGTCAAATGGTATTTGTGCTTATGATTTGTTAGAGAAACTTAAAGTCGAAAAAGATATTTTAAAGATATTGATTTCTAACTGTTTTGTAAGTAAAGTTATACATATCCTGATCATGCAAAAGATTTCAAACAATAACTCCTTTTTTTTTCAAGATCAACATATTTTCCAGACTTAGGTTTTAAGATTTTAATTCGTTTCAGGAGCAATACTTTTTAACATGGTTCTAATAACTGTTTCAGACAGGAAGCAGTTTTCTTTTCATTATTCCAACTCAAGTAAACCAATTTTTCGTAGTTTTTTTTTTACCTTGGGCCCTTCTTTTTTTTTTTTCTTTGAAACTTGCGGATTTAGAGGGGTCAACTTTTTTAGAAAATTCCGTTTTTATAAGGGAAAATCATGTTTCCAAAGCCATCAGGGGTAGCTTGCAGCCCCCCCAAAGGTTTCCACTTTGCCCCCCCCCTGGTCCACCACCTAAATCCGCCCATGCACTTTGCGCATTTGTTTAAAAAGTATAAAAACTGGCATATAGGTATCAAAAATAATTATCTTTTCCGTTTTTGATTTATGAATTATTTAATTTATTTTTTATTCAATTTTTTTTTTAAATCAAGCCTAGACAATTTTTTCATAATTCCACATAAAGTCGTTTCTTAGTAAAAGCTAGGATGTCCTAATGAAGGGAAATAAACGAGTTTAAAAAATATGTAAATTGTGAAGTTTATTTGTAAGTTTATTTGAATTCGAAATTTTAATCTTAAATTACAAAAAAAGCAAAGAGATTTTATTTATCTGTATTTCAGTAACTCTCAGTGAAATTTCAGAATAGGATCTCTATATGGGATCATGTTAAAAATATAGTTTTCACTTCATGGTGCACCTCCCGTAGGTAAACTTTATGCAACTGCACATATTTATGATTGTTCCCCAAAAAGGGAATAATTACTTAATGAAATCGTTTTAAAAGTTTAAAAACTAACCCTATCAATTTTTCTGTGTGCAAAATAATTTCTGCTTTTAGATTTTATTTCCGCTTTTTTATTTTTGTTTTATGTCGTATTTTTTGTTGGTCAAAAGTCCGTTACCAAAATCTTTATTGTTGAAATTAGAAATTTTTGTGCTTTAAATATTTTTTAATATTGATATATTTAGAAGGAATATTTATTTTTATTTCAAACTTTATATTAAAATATTGTTTTATATTATAATTTTATTAAAATCAATTTACCTATATCATTGGTAAGACTTGACAAAGGTAAAAAAGTTTTTAAATGTGTTTTACCAAATGCTTTTCCCATGTACGACGACGATGTATGTACACATAGCACACATTTTCATTTCCTTCAAAAATATCAAATAAAAAAATTCTGAAACTTAAGCATACGGCAAAATTTTTTTTTCCTAATGGCAGGTAATTTTGAACAGTTACGGCTGTAACTAAAGTCCATTAACCCATGTCATGCCGAAGCCGGCAAAAATATCATGAACATAAAATTTTTGACTGATTTTTTTAAATATTCCTAACAGAGGGGTCCATGGTGAAAAAAAGTTTGGGAACCCCTGGTTTAAAAAATTATAAAATCTAAAATAACGTAACATTTTGCTCTATAATTTATTTCATTCTTTCTTAATTAGCTAGTAATCTTCATGTATGATAGAGATAAAACTGTAGAAATAATACCAGTGAATTTACGAGCCACGTTTTACCACCCTTTCCATCGACTTTCTTACTTAAAAGATAATCCTAGCAGTGAGTTAAGATTAAGATCGTATCTCTACTTCTTATCTCTAAATTCGATCTGAAAAACTATCTAGTGTCAAAATTTGTTAATGTTAAATTAAATAAAGCCATTTTCAACTTTTGCGTTCTATATTCATAGCGATTTTGTTTCTTAAAGGTTTATAACCCATGTGAATTAAAAATGTATCTTAATAACACAAGTCGATATGTAAGGTACCCCCCAATTTATCCCCTAGTAACAAAACTAAACAAAAAATTTTTTCAAAAAATATTCATTCTATTGGGTAAAAAGATAATCATCTTACTTTCATTAGTTTCATTTTTATCTCTTGCAATTAGTGTTAATAGAGTTAGATATTATTCTAATTACTTCAGTCATTCTTATTATAAAACTATATATTTTCATCAACAATTAGTTGAATGACAGAATGTTATATTGCTAATTTTCAGTGATTATAAATCAGTGATATTTTAAGAAAAAAATTTGGGCCTTCCCGAAATAACGCCTCTGTACCCAAAACTACGATACATAAACTTTTTTGTAAACCTTAAACATGCCTGGCGAAACCATTGTTTCTCCCTACCTGGGTTCAACAATGTCGTGCTGTTTTACAAACCGCAGAGAATTTACTAAAGCTGTACTATTTACCTTGGCATACTTTCACTGGACGTACAGCTGTGTTTGAAGGCTGATAAAAAAAGTTTAAATTCTTATCTTAAATTAGAATAAGTGACAATTTTCCACAGTAAGGCTCTTCCATTTTTCTAAACATATTTTTAAATTTTTTTTTATAAATGCTTTCTTATAATAAAATGTAAATTAATATCTAATATAAAACTGTACTCAGTATTTTTGAATGATAAAACTGAATTTACTGTAGGGTAGGTGGGGCTAAAAGGTTGCGTTTACTAGGGTTTTTTTTTCTTAAAAATTTCCAAAAGAAGGGAATTTATAATTTCAAAATTTTATGCGTCTTTTATAGCCTCATCACTTGAATTAAATTTTCTCTTATAGAAATTGGTATTGCAATGATATTCTAAGAGAAATAGTAATTTCGTAGACACGTTTTTGCGACCTTTTTGTCCTACCAAGTTAAAAACGCAAGGTATAATTAGTTAGATAAAATCTAAAAAAGAATTTATAAATGTTTTGCTCGAATGAATATGAAGGGAGTGACTTAATCGTAAATCCAGGAAAAAATTCTTGAATCTAGTTAAAAATATTTTCAAAAAAATCACAAATACAAAAAGATCTTTAAAACAACTTTTTTGTCTTTTTAGTCGGATTTGGTTGGATTACTTAAAATAATGTCTATGATGCTTAAAAATATTATTAAAGGAAAAATATTTGCCTCTGACTAAAGTTTTTTTTAGTTGTTAAGATAGAAACTAAACTTTTTTTTGCATAAAATCAATATCTATCACCTTTTTCATATAATGTCTGTAGAGTCAAAGTTGGGAAAATATTAGATCTAATCTTCCATTAAGTTACTTTCATTTTTTATGTGAAAATCGAGATATCACTCTGAAATTTTATGTGGGGTATGATTATAAACTATGCATCAATAGGCATTTCTCCCAAGTCCGTACTATATTGCCCCGCATATCCTATTTGGTAGGTATGATCCTTTTGGAACATTATCAATTAGTCTGATGAGGTAATTTTATGTTATGAATTTACGTTCGATTAAATTTTAAAATATTGAGCTGCTTTATTTTTGTAAATAAAGTAAAATGTTAACTTACTTTCAAAAGATCGTTTAGTTTGATAAAAAAGAAAGAAATACCAGCACAAAATAATCACCAGCACAATTATGCTAAGCAATAATGCAACTTGATGTGGCATGAGAAAGATATTTCTTGTAAATCATTTCATTTGAATGCTTTTTCCTCTGCAAATAAAAATAATGTGCTGAGAAAATTAATTAAACCAAGGTTTCAAATAAATTTATATAAAAGGTAACAGACACTATATTTCCAATTCTCATTCTTAAAATTTAGCCATTCATGTTTTAAAAAAATATGTATTCTATCAAGGATTCTGTTTTACATTATTAGAAACTTAAAATTATCCCAACAGGAATTTGAATCCATTTAATGAAAGATTTTTGTGAATGTTGAAACAAACATTTAACATAAACCGATGAAACCACATATAGCTACCCTTAAAGTCACCTTTAATAATCACCTAAAATTTCACAAATATGGTCATCAGTTTTGTTCACTTCTTGACTTTGGAAGGCTAATGAAGTTGGTTTTATCATATAAATCAATTTAATATTTCACCAAAATATATTATAAAACTGTCTTAATTTTTATGTTTTTCTTTGTTTTTTGTTTCAACAAATTAATTTGATTTTTACAGAATCTCAAAAAGCAATTATAATACACCAAAGCAGAGCAAACAAAGTTAAATAAATTATAGTCTCAAATAAAAAAAATTACCTCCTGTTTTTTTTCCTAATTTCTTAGACCAAATCATATCAGGAAGTTCCTCTCTTAAAAGGTATTCTTTTATAAATGGGGTAAATTTGGATACTTGGTACAGTATAGAAAGATTACTAACACCTAAGTCAACTATATTTGACCAAATTTAATTCTATGTACTTAGACCCTCCCTGCAGAGAAAAAAGGACTTTCCATGTAGCAAACAACAAAATTAACTTCTCATGCTTTCATTTAATGAAGGGGGAGTTGGCATAAATAACTTTTAGCTCTTAATACTTACGTTCTCTGTTTCAGTATTCTGCTTTTGTAAAATTTTGAAGAGTCAGAAAAAGCCACATGGAAAAGATAAAAAGAAGCAAAAAGAGCAGAAGAAAGAGTCTAAAAAACGAGCGTGATTGTTTTAATATATATATTAGTGTTTTGTGTATAAAAAGTAAATGCTCAAAATTGTGTTCTTTATTAGAGAAGTGTTAATATTTTATTTAAAACTGCAAACAGAAAGCAGATGGATAAAATATGTGTTGAGAAGTTGGCCAAATGGTTCATATTTATATTTCTAGAAATTTACAATTATGTTTGAAAAAGCTTTTTCTCTTAACTCTTTAATTTCATGAAGTTATTAAAATCTGAAATCATTTAGTATATTAGATTTACTCAATGAATTATTTTGTTGTCATAAATAATTGTTGTGATAAATGTCAAATAAAAAACTTATACAATAAAATTAAATGTAACTAAATTCAGTATAGAATTAAAATTTTAATTGTTTTTATTAACTTAAGCTTATTTATTGTTTTAAATAACAGTATAACTTGTATTCAAAACTGTCCTTTGAATGAATGAATTATGAAAGACTGAAAAGGCAATACAATGTAAGCAATATTATTCATAGTAAAAAAAAAGCAAGAAAAATCCCTCAATAATACAAAAATAAATTTTTAATGAAAACTATAATTTAAATAACAATTATATTTCATGATAAAACATTTTATCAGTAAAAATTCATCATTATTTATGTAAAACCTCAGTATCAGTATATCATATATTTTTGCGTATAAGACGAGAATTTTTGGGAAAATTTCCAATTCAAAAGTGGAGGGATCGGCTTATACTAGGATCTAAAGAGTTTGAAATTAGTAATGAAATAAAGTTTCATGGAACCCCCCTCGTCATTATATTAAAATAACAAATCCTGGGATACTTATGCCAATAAATAAAATAGAAATAAATTAAAAGGAAACACAAAAAGTAAAAGTAAGAAAGAAATTTATTCCAACACCACTTTGAATGTGAAAAGTTACATAAAACAAACTGAGAAAGTGACTTATATGAATCAAGGTCAGTCTGAATCAGAGTTCTCAAAATGCAAGTTTTGTTGCTACTGCCATTTTTTTCAGGTTGATGCTATTTTTTTTGCAAAGGTGGTAAAATTTAACTCAGCTTATATGCTAGTTTTGAATTTTTGGTCAATTTTTCGAATAAAAAGCATACCCTCTGTTAATATGTGGTTTGGCTTCAATATAGAATCAAAATTTTAACTGTTTTTTTAACTTAAGACATATTTATTATTTTAAATAACAGTATAACTTTTATTCAAGTATGCCCTTTAATAATACAAATTATGAAAGATTGAAAAGCAAATTATACAAAGAAAACAATATCTCTATCACAGTAAAAAAAAATAAAGAAAAACCACACTAATACAAAAATAAATATTTAATGAAAGCCATAATTTAAATAACAATATATTTCATAATGAAACATTCATCAATAAAAGTTTCTCAGTGTTTCACAAAGATTATACTTTAAAAATATACATTTGAAATTGTTTTAGCAAGACTTATCAAGCAATAAATAAACAAAGTTCCACAAAAGCTTAAAAGAATACATCAAAATTATTAACACTAAAAACAAGCAAGCAGCTTTGATACAATACACCTAAAATGTTAGTAATACTTTTTTTAACAACAAGATGCATTAAAGTAACTGTTGCATAGGAACTGGAGAGATTCTAGGTTTTACAGGGTTCCCATTCGATTTTTTGAATAAAAATCTAACTTTTCCAGGTTTTTCAGCTTTAAGTAATATAAATTTCAGGCCAATACCCTAGCTATACACAGTATGTTTACAGATATTTCTTGCTTCTAATAAACATAGAATTTTAATAAATAGTATGCATTTTTCACTTTGATAGGCAAAAATGAGTTTTTAACATTAATTTGTTTTCCATATTTCAATAAAAATAAGCAATTTTCCCTAACTATTATCCAACGTTTTTGGTTTAATTACTATTCCCTGACCCATGGGAACCCTGTTACATACTATTACATAGCAACAGCACCAAACAAGAAACATTTAAAACTTGTCTCATACATATAAATAAAATTTACAAAATATGGCTTCATATTAAAAACCTGAAAAGATACACATAAGTTAATCTTTATTTTCTTCATATGTTAAAGATAAAGGCACACCAAATATTTCTTCCCATGGGGCTTTCAAAGCACTTATTAAGGAAAACAAAGCAGACTTGGTTTCTGTTTTAATTATCCAAGATACCCCATATTGATGTCCTGGATGCCCTGAAGATTCATCAAGAAAATGGACTTCTATGCTTTTTAAATCCTTTTTTAGTTTCTGTAAATGTAAAATTTTTAATGAATAATTCCACCCATGTGTTTTAAATAAACAAAATAAATTGCAGTTGGGATTTAAGCTAGTTTAAAATGTGAAACAACAAAAAATTCATTTAGAAATGCAATTCTGTTTTTAACAGATGCAGTTAAAATAAACAGTGCATAGGTTAGAGTTTGACAGATGTTTAAATAATTTAAACATTTTTAGATGCTTAGTTTTTTCTTTGAGAAGAATACTAGAATTTTTAAAAAGTAGTTGAAGTCTATATTACAATAATATACAGGGTGTCGAAAAAGGTTGGTCTCGTCACAAAAAACAAATTTTCATTGGAACTCATGTCCGCAAATGTAAACTGTGTCCTTTAGAGGACAATGTCCATCGCAAAGGGATAACTTTTAACTTATTTATTCTATGGAAAACTTATTATTACATTATTATTAAAACTTATCATAATATATTCAGAAAGAGCACCCCCAAACAGCCCTGTAAACTAAATTTCCTTAAATTCTGCTAGTAATTAGCACTGAAAATCACCTCCTTTTTTCACTTTCAATTTCAATTCTATATTTTGTAGACTGTCTTCAAATTAGGAAGCAATTTTCTCTGCTAATTACTGGCAGAATTTAATGAATTTCGGTTCACAAACATTGTTTCCTAATTTGAAGATGGTCTGCAAAATATTGAATTGAAAATGAAAAAGTAGGTGATTTTCTCTGCTAATTTGGTTAACAGGGGTTTTGGGGGGTTCTCTCTCCAAATGTGTAATAATAATTTAAGTTTTCTGTAAAATGAAAAAGTTGAATGTTGCCCCTTCACCGATGAACATTTCCCTCTAGCGGACACAGTTTACAATTGCAGACATGAGTTCCTATGAAAATTTTGTTTGTCATGGTATGACAGACCTGCATATTAAGTTTGGCATCTAACTTTTAAGACAGCCTGTAGAGAGATTTGATAAAGAAAAGTCATTGTAAAATATATTTACCATTGATACCAGATCAGAGATCATTTGGGAACTAACGGAAAGATAGTGATAAGTGCAAAACATGGAAAGATCTTGAACACTGTCTTGCTTCTTGCAAAGTATTCGTGAGATATATAAATTTTCAGATGTCACAATAACACAAACAGGATGACTAGCATCACATTCTGTAAAGGAAGAAAAGTTTTCAATATTATTGATAGTTACTTTAAATAGAAAAGTTGTAGCATAAAATCTATACTACATGGTACAGTGTTCAACTGAGCATAACTGATAAAATTATAAATAAAACCAAAGTCTTATTAACTATCACACAGTAAAAATCATCTTTTAAAAAGAACTAAAAAAAAAATTAGCTTTTTACAGTAATGATATTGATGCCTTTTAAAGCTTTTATTCAATACTGTCCCTTTGTTTTTATTATATGTAAGGGGTAAACTTAAAAGAATAAACAGTAACTTATTACTAATAGTAAGAAATTATACTGAATTCTGATACCATAATAGATTTCTGTAGTAATAGTGAACAATAGTTTAATAGCACTATTACAATCAACAATTGTTTCTATTTTACCATCTTGTTAAGACATGAATATCTTGATTTAACTCAAAAAAATTTTAATGATGATTTCTTAAAACACTATTACATTTATTAATCAAATAGAATTTTAAGTATGAACATAAAACAAAAATCGAACCATAAAGTTATGACAACATTATCTATCCATCCTTATTTATAGTTAAGTATATTTACATTCAAATTATAAATGAAAAATATAAAATAATTCTTTCATCAAAGTAAATTTTATACAAAAACAATATAGACTTTAAATTTATCCAAGTTTTTAAGAAGTAAAATTTAAGTACTTAAACTTTTTAGAGGTGTTATTTAAGAGTAAAATATAAATCATTCTTTTTTTTTTTTTAAATCTGCATTTAAAACTTCTTTACTCTGAGCTTGTTGATAAGTATTTAATAAGGAGGAATTTTCAATAAAACATTGATTAACTTTGAAACATGCACACCAAGTGAAACAAGCTTCAACTACAGAAATTTTTTAAGTAGTCTTAAAATCTAACCTTGAGTTTGACTGTTCCAACTATAAGCAAATAAGTGCAAAAGAATTTCTGGCATTTCTTCAAATTGTGGAAATACTGCTTCTTTCAAAGCAGGTAAAGTGTCCTCGGCTGATGATAGAAACTCAATTTCACCACAAACAGAGGGATGCTCTTGAACAAAATCTAGATAAAAATATCACAATTATGCACAAAATTATTATTTTACAATTATGCATTTTTTGAAAAGCATTTAATTTTTTTTATATTGATTCGCATGATTCAGTAGACTTATATTGTAAAGAAAATCTAGTTTTTAATAATATTAGATTACTGTTAGTGAAATTATTGTTGTACTTATAGGATGAGTGCATTCCAACCTTTAGCTACCCGAGTGACATGAAAATATTTTTTCAACGACCATATGGGGCATGCAGGTTGGACAACGCTGAATTATATAATATAGCATCAATATAAAATAATGGCTAATAGTAATTTAATACATAATCTAAGACTTTACTATTACATTATCTAACTGTTTATTGCTTGATATTTATTTTAAAAGATATATCTTCAAAAAAATAAAAAACAGAATTATTAGTGGTACAATTAAATATATTTAATATTCAAAAACCCTTTACAAATGAAAAATGCTAAAAACTTAACATACAGCCCATACATAAGAGATACTATGAAAACACTGAATTTAAATATGACCACCAATGATAGCACATTAATGGAAAGATTTCCATACTTTACCTGATATAAGAGAAGTAAAAGAGTTGCAAATATCAGCATCCCTGATCATTAATGTAAACACGCGAGCATTTGGTCCAAATGCCAATGTTAATCCTTGGCTTCCAAGAATCACCTTGATTTGCTTTAGTTGATTTATAGAAGTGGAATGGATGATTTGTACAACTTTATCCAAAGATTCACTACAATGGAAATGATAAGGATTTAAGTATAAAAAAACATGCAGAAAGACACAGAGAATGTGCCCCATCATTAGTTATGCTGTTAGACACATGTCCAGGATTTAGTATATAATTGTACCAACTACAATGGGAGCCCCCCCCCCCCATTTACTTGCTACAGCCAAGTTTTTGTTATGAATGGGTTTTTAAAATTCTACTCAATACAGTTTTTGTACAAACCAATTGATTCTTTACTACTAGCTAAACCTGAGTTCTCGTTACAGTTATAAGCTTGTTATAAGTGTATTTCAACTGTATAAATGAATTTTCCTACCAAATTTTTTTTAGACAATAATAACAATTTATCAAACTTACTTAAGATGGAGGGTCAAATTATAAGCAGGAAGAAACTTGAAAACATATATCTTCTTAGATGTAATAGCAAACAAGCCTGTGAATTCATCACCCGTTAACAAAGGCACTATTGAAGTCTAAAAGAGATTTTTAAATTAATAAAACCATACTTAAACAACATACTTACACAATGTAATTAACTTTTTTAATCAAAAGCTTGAACTTTTCTCTATGTGATTGCCAACTTGAAATTTATATCAATATTTAACTCAAATAATTGCATTCAATTTTTTTACAATTAAATATGCTCGTTCAAATAAGCTGGCTTACTTTCAAACATGCTTCTAACTCCTCATCATCTCTAAATATATTGATCTCCAAGTGAAGCTTCAACCGATGATCTATTTCTGAGAAGGCCTCATGTGTAATAGTCCTCTTTTCACCCAATATATTAAGAAGCTTAGATACTTCATCCACCTCTTTTGATTCATCTTTCAAGTCTACACTTGGCTGCCCAGATGCATTACTTCTAGAAGGAGACACATAATATTCAGATCCACTGGATACAGTAGGGATTTTAAGGATTTTGGCACTGGAGTGAGCAGAAGTATTGGATAGGGAATAGAAGTCATGTTCATTTTCATTTAGTTCTGGTAGGTCCATTTGTTTTGGTTGAGTATTTTGGTTTTCTGAAAAAAAAATGAGTGTAACAGGTGTAATTAGCTAAGTGATTGAATATTAACATTTTAAAAGTGTTTGTTTCATTAAATAAAAAAGTTGGAAAGTAAAAAAATATTTCATCACATAATTTTAATAAGCATATAAACAGTGTTAAGCCTCAAAACCATAAAAAAATTATATTTTATGAAAACTGCAGTAAAAAAAATATAAGCTATCAATCATTTGAAATAAATTTTAAAAGGAAACTAAGTTAAGAGACCATGACAGTAAAATATTAAATTTTTCTACCAGGTAAAGCTTCTGATAGTCCTTCTAATTCTGAAGTATTATTTGCTTTGAAATATGTGCTGCTGTCATGTGAAACAGGAGGTGACCTAGAAAATATCCTACAATTATTTTCTTTTAAGAATAATCAAGAGTTAAATCATAAATTTCCAAATACACAATTACTTTATTTAGAATTTAATCATACAATAATATCCTGCAGTTAAACTAGTGATATGCAACTAAATTTTAACTACCAAGTAGTTCATTGTAAATATCTCCATACATATCACTTCTTAATATGAAATCCAGAAACCAAACTGTTCTTTTGAATGAACTGTTTCAATAAAAACAATTTTCAAGGGGGTTTTGTTCAAAATCTTAACAATTGTTAAATAATTTGCACACAGCCTCATAACTACATCACTGGGTAGGTGATTACGACTGGTTAGATGATTAGATTAAGGTTACAACTTGATTACTCACAATGAGGACTGAGAATGCTGCTCTAAAATTGTGTGGAGATTGAGATCAGGATCTGGAATGACTGCTATGCTGCTTTGGCTAGCATTGCTCATTATGGTCATATCGCTGGATATCCTTCTCATAGATCCAGGCTCATCCATTTCATTAGTTTGGCTTAAGTTTGCTTCATCTATTGTGGAACAGCTGGGCAGAACAAGACCTAAAGATATGGACATTAAATGTACATGCTCTTCATCTATGAAATAACATTATAAAATAAACTTAATTGGTGCTTACAGTAAAAGCAAGCATTAATACACTAGGTCAAAAACCATATTGATTAAAGTACAAGTAATATAAAAACATTTTCAATTCAAAATCATGCACTGCACAATGCTTTACATAAAAACAAGACCCATAAATTTTGCAATGTAAATAAAAATATGTTTAAAATCAGTACCTTTACAGTGTCAAAGCAATTTGTATTAAAGAATAATCCAAAGTGATAAAATTTGTAGGATTATGAAAATATCTTACACAAATTGATATTAGAAAATTTTGGTTTTAATCCCTAGTGTGACGCCGCTGTCGTCACAGTTCTAAATTATTGTAATAAGTTTTAAGATTTAAATATTCTAATTTTAAGTGCAAACCAATAATATGTACGTGACTTGCAAAGCCTAACTCCTTTAGATTAGATTAACACTTTCAATAAGGATTAACTCGTAGTGAGTGCCTTGACCTTTCAAGCGTTCTATCAAGGGGTCACTGTTCATAAAACCTTACCTCTATTTACATGTAAATAAAATAGTAAGTTTAGTTAAAAACTGAGTTATTTATTTTAGTTAGTCATTAAATAATTAAAGTAACTAACTAACTTACCCAGGCAAAAGCCAACGTAACACTAGATTAAAAGATCTAAACTAAAACAAATCCAGATAATGATGGTATACAAGGAAGGTATGAGGTAGTTTTAGTCCTTTTTTAAGTAAGAGGAAAGTTTCTGAACTATACAGAACAGAATATACTGTATGCTCCAGAATGTATGAATGTAGAGAGAGAGTATGTTAATTTTGTAATACAAAACAATCATATTTTCAGAAAAAAAAATATAGCAATTACTTACTTTGAGTTAAATCACTTGGAGCAACAGAAACTGATTTCCTAAAGATTAAATAAATAAATTGCATTTGAAACTGAAAAACATGCATTATAATTCAAAAGCAAAACTTTTTACAAAAACTAAAATAAATTAAATTTTAAAAAATAATTATAACCTAAAAGAGAAAACATGAGATTATTTATTACATATTTTAAGAGTGTCAAAATAATTCTAACAGTACAACCTAATTTTTCAAAAAGAATATTTCACCTTTTTAATATGGGAGAAATTCTCATGGACGGGAAAAGATTGGCCAAAATGCCCCCAGCAGAGGGTGACATGTTGTGAGGTGAACTGGTAGAAATGCCTTTAGAATATTCCATTTCAACTGAAGAGGGATGAATCCCAGGCATTGGGAAGGTATCCAAATTGACGAGAATGGTATTATTACAGTTGGGACATGCATCTATTTCTCGATAGTACACTATAAATATGAGTTTCATAAATATTAAGCAACAAAAGAAAGCATATATGGCCAAACCAATCTATTTAGGGGAATTGGAGAGTGAAAAAGATTTTCACACAAGATTATCTTTATTGCACAAAAGGAAATAAGAACTAAAAACTATGTTTAAATAATAGAAGTACAGTCGACTCTGCTTAATGTGATTACATATGTCCAAGATCAAAATAATAACAACATCTGCTTGATAATTAAGCATTTCTATAATAAAAATGTGGCAAACACTGTAACACAAGTATCTGCATTAAAATCTCAACTGTGTAGTCCATGAAGTATTTAAAATGATTTTCAAGCATGTATTTTGCAATTTAAAATAATTTTTAAAGAAAAATACAAGAGCGCGAATCAAATAACGCAACTAAATTAATTACTCATTTATGTTTATGTATTGAAATTGGTTTTCAAACAGGAAAAAGGAGGTTTTTAGGGGATTTAAACCAAATAATAATTTCCATATAGTGATCACATAAAACAACACATTTGCGTTAATTAAAATAGAAGTGATTGGGATCAATCAATTTCGATAACATTATCTGATTGATAACATTAACCATGCAGAGTCGAGTCGACTGTATTAGCTCTATAAGTGTCACCCAGTTTGACTGAAATTGAGAAAGAAATCCAATAGTAGTTGTTTTATTACAAAATTGCCCTTAATTTAAATGTTCAACTTAAGCAATTTGAATACTAACCTTTGTTGGAATCAAAACTAGATGAATAAGAGTCATCATTTTGTTTCTTATCTTTAATTAGCATTTTTTTGGCCACTTGTTTGGAAAATTGAGATTTGCATTTTACACACTGTAACAATATAAAATTTTATCAATGAAACTTATATGATTAATAATAAATTACTCTTGCAAGAAAAATTCAACCCTATGCAATCAACCTTTCATAAATACAAAATTACTTTCAAAATTACCTCAAGGGCACCAAGAGTAACTTCTTCCAGAGTATTTGCGTCAGCAAAAGGCTGAACTTTGATTGCCATGATCTTTAAAATAAGTAAAATAATTAGTCTTCCATCATATTATAAAGCCATGCTTATAGTTAAATAAGCAAAACTAACCATTCCTGACTTAAAGTCGTCAAATGTATAAATTCTTTTCCGCCTGGATGACTTGACAGTGTTGAACTCTAGCTCCACTTCACAGCAACAGGACTCATCCTGATAAAAAAAGTTTCTTAAACCAAATCATTCAAAACAATCCAGCATTTTAATTTCAGTAATTTTTGGGTGAATAATCTGCACGATAGTCATAAATACTTATGCCAATTGCTAAACTACAAATAAAGAAAACTGAAATGACACTCATTTAGCCTGCTGTAAATAATAGCAGAAAATTGATACTTAGTGAAATGGAGTTGAAATGCACAAGATAAATAGGAAATTTACAAAATTAGTCAAAAGTTTTAAAATAGCTTCATAGAACATTTGCTTTAAAAAATTAACATTATTCATTAAATTTTATAACAGATTAAAAAGGTAATACTTACTTTTACTTTGGAAGAAGTAATAACAGACTGTAAGCACTTAAGATCGAGTCTATCAATGACTTTTGCAGTTAAAACATCCTTTTCCTTTATGTAATTAGGTCCAACATAAATTGAAATAGCCTTTTCAGAATTCTCATCCAGTCTTGTAACAAAAAATATGGAATCTTCAGATTCTGAAAAAGTGAACCCAGAAAATATTTGTTTAACAAACATTGAAAATGGTTCTACTGAGGAAATTTTCTGATTCTATATATATAATTCTCTTACGTAGCTCACGAATTTGGCCTTATTTCTTTTCAGCCGTAGACAATAATCAGTTTGTTTACAAAATGTGTAATTTGTTTTTATTTGAAATTTTCTGTCACTGATGATATTTGTGGTGTTCAGAAGTGTTAAAATTAATTTAATGTTAGTATTTTAATGTTTTCAGTTGAGAAAGGAGTAAAATTTGTACAGATGGAACACTTATGGCATGAAAATGTCGCGGAAATTTTGAAGGCAATCGGCAAAGTTTGTTGACAAAACATATTTGCTGTCTTGATTTCGCAGTTCGTAACTGCCATTTGAAAATATTAAGGATTAGGTTAATGTTACTAATTTAGAGTGTTTTTAGGTGAAACCGCCGAAAATAACCAGCAAGCATATGCGAGATTTGAGTCTTAATGACTGCTTAGGTTTAGTTGTCTGGGCTCTTATTTTCCAGTTCTTAATATACATTATTGTAATAAAAACCAGTGCAATCATTCATTACCCATCAATAACAAAGCACAAAATGGAAACATTTGAAAGTGTGGTAAAGAGAGTACACCCTGGATTATTTCACAGAAACTGAAACTTTTTTTAGTTTTTGTTGATACTGAGTTATTTAACCATGGGCCATTATAAGTGGGATTTTCACAGCCACAGTCTTTTCAGTCAATTTCTGTAGTAGTAGTTCCAAAATTTGAATGATTTAATTAAATTAAGTTTTCTGTGATTCAGTCGTGTAAAAAAATTTGGCACAGAATAATCAAAGGATATTTTTGGATGATGGTGATGTAGAGAAATGATGAGTCCATTGCTTTGCCACTGACGTGATAAGTAGTAAATATTTTCCTGCTGTATATACTATTTCTAAAACACCAAGTTGATTTATGTATTATCACCCTATACTAATTGTCAACACCAAAAATGTTGTCATTATGTTGAAAAAAACTGCATAGATTAGAAAAACAGGGAATTAACTTGTTTTGCCTACCCCCTCTAGAGAGGCACCGCTGTCCACTATCTGTGAACGGAATCTTAAGTGCCCAGTTTTGAAAATGGTCATCTGCTCATTAACTGATAGATTTTGTAGTAACACTATAAAATAGCAATCTCATTTTAAAGGAGCACCATCTCCAGGCTCCAAATGACCATAAAAAGCCTTAAACTGTGACAGGAGTCCAGCGCTAATGACTTAACAGGGCTAGAAAATCTCGTCCGATGGACTAAAAGGTTTGATGCAGAATCAAATTTTTAAGGCTTTGATCTTAAAGGGTTAAACATTATCACTTTAACATTTTTTAGGCACACTAAAAAAGCTAACAAAACTTTTTCAAACAGTGAGGGAAGAAATGTTTTATTTTTAATACCAATGTGCCCATGAATTCACAAATTTATTGAATAAACACTAACTAGCACAATCTTCTAAGTGAACTACAGTTAATAATGCATTGAAAACCTTAGACATTCTCAAACATTACACTACCTTCTTCAGAGTTCCCTCCAGTTTCTTCAGAATATTCATCTACATAACATAGTTCATTATTTTCATAGATGTCACAGTCAGACAGGTTATCTTGGGATATGGTGCCATGATGATTCCCAGAACAGCAATCAGGCTCACAATTAGAACTCAGAATTTCTATGTCATCATTTTCTTTTTGATCTTGTTCTGCAGAAGAATCTTTAGGAACTTCTTCAGTGAGAGTTTCTATGGCTTCAACCTAAAAAATATAATTGCAGGAAATATTTTCAACTCTAAACATGTATTAGCAAACTGTAAAAATCTGACAAACAGGTACAATGACATTATAAGAGTAAATTACATATATCTACCTAAATAACTTTTATGTCAAACTTATTACCTAAAACCAGACTTAAAGAAAAAACTTTCATATAAAAACATTGTCAAAATTTATCTGTACAGTAAATCAAAAGTTTTAAGCTTCATTGTTTTTGCAGTTTTTTCATAAAGATAAAAAATCATATAAGTGTTTCAACATCCCAATACGATAAAATTTTTGATGGACATCACAAATTTTGATGAAGTCAAAAGTACACTTTAGGTTATCTCATGATTTTCTAACTCGACAATGATATGGCCACAGAAACAAGACATGCAAAGCCAAAGTTATAAACTATCTACCTGATCAGATAATGTAGGCTTCTTTAATGCTTCAGTAGCTTGGTTGGCAAACGAGCTGTTCACCTTTTCTACCAAACTAGCTTGTGAGAGGGTTTGAATAGGAGGAACACTGGAACTGGCAGGAGTGTTTGCTGGCACTTCTGGAGTTGGAAGCATCACTCTCTGAAAAGCACTGTCAGGAATCAGCCAAGTGTGACCAAGTTCTTCTCGCCTAGCTTCCATCAGTGCTTTTGTTTTCAGATGACTTGGAACTGGAACTGAATTTAAAAAGGTGAGATCAGGGAAGAGAAAAACAGCCAAACTACCAGAAATTTCTTCAAGAGGGATAAACAGAGATCATCCTTAAGTAAAGGAAAAACTTAACTGTCTTGAGAAAAAAACATTTGAAAAGTCTCCCCATAAGGAAAATTTCTATGGTTTGGTATCATTCAAAAAATAAAACATGCATGTACTGTACATTTTCTGAAGGATTTTGATTCAAGTGACCAAAAAATTTATTTAGCCCTTTTTTATTGATTATTGATTATTTACTTTATTGATTAAGCCTTTTGTATCTCTAGAAAATGTATTTAATTCCTTAAAAAAATTTTCCTTAACAATTTTGAATTTAAAATTTGGTATTTATGTATTAAGCCAACAGCCATTTTACTAGTATAAAAACTATCACCAAAAATTTTACAGTAGATCTATTCTTAACTATGTAATCTTTGACAATTTTATATGGATTTTTTCATTAATGAAATGATTGATTGCTAATTAAGAATCTTAAAATCATATTTACCAGTATTATCCACTCGATCTCCATTTTCTTTATGTTGATCACTTTTAGGATCTTCAATCATTTGATCATTAGCCTTTTTCGTTTTAGGGTTTTTAGAACTTTTCTTGTGTACCTTTTTTTTAACTTTACGAACATGAACTATGGGTTCATCTTCCCCTTTTTCATAACTGTTCTCAAAGCAGGGGTGACTCTCACAACTGCTTTGGTCAGAATAGCTCCTTCCAAAATAATGAGGATTGTATGGGGCTGACACAATACTATCTGTATCTCCAACAACTGTGTTAATTGAAGTCTGGTGCTGGTTTGGCACCAGTGTCTCCTTGTGTATGTTTTCAGACACCTAAAATAAAAATTTTCATTGATATTGAGGTGAAGTGGGGTTATACAGGGAAAGATTGAACTAGTGTGCAAAACTTTTAGTAACAGTTTTCTAAAGGGACTTATGTCCCATGCATTAAGAATAGAAGGTAAATAACAAAACTCAAAAGAAATTCAATTAAATACACAGGTCTGCAACGAAAAAGCTGTTTAAAAGTTTTCATCAAATTCCCAGGTATTTTGGTGTGCTAATAATAAAAAAATATAAAAATTCCTAGCCAACAAGATTTTGCACAATTTGCAAAATAATTTTGAAATTTTCCCATTTTTCACAGATTTGGTGCATTTCTAACTTCATTACTTTAAAAAACTAAGAGTTGTGAGCAAAGAACATTGTAAACTATTTCACCAGATTATTAAAGAGATTGATAGAAAATCCCAGGAAATGTTAAATAGTGCAATAATGACAGATTTTTGTAATATATACTTCAAAGAAACATTCTTGTTGTTACTCACAAGCATAGCGGCCAACATTTGAAAACATAAATTGGGGAGATAAATCTCAAAAATTAGGGAGATTTTCACGACATATAATTTTGGTAGAAATACAGTATACTTCTCTAAGACTTAGAGTAAAAACAAATTTAAAAAATACTATATAAAGATAAAATAATTATTCTAAATTTCTTTCATTTTTCTTGAAAATTTGTCTTTTTACTTAAATTGCCAAGACATGTGAAGTCCTATGATAAAAACAGATGTCATTTTTAGATTCAGTTCACCAAAAAACATTTAAAATGATCTTATTGAATATTTTGAGAAATTTAATTTAGTATACTGAATACATTTTCCAAGATTTTGAGGCATTTCCTAATAAAACTTAAAAACCTAAATTGTCAGAAAATGTGACAACCCAGGAAAAAACAAATTTTTTTGCAGACCTGTGATATTGGAAGAAAAAAATTATTAATATTTTTGTTAACAGAAGCACTTACCACAATGAGTTATTCAACAGCTTTACATTGGAATTTGCTCAATGTTGCTGCAAGCACCCAATTGAACAAAATATTATCCACAATCTTTTTTTATACAGTAAACTCTCGTTAGTACGCCCCCGCTTAGGGCGACGTCCTGCATATTAAGATGTTTTTCTCCGGTCCCTGGTACCAATAGGCCTTTTATCATTAAAAATTATCCGCTTATAGCGCCCCCGCTTATAATGACTTCCCGCTTATTTCGACGCTTTTCTCCGGTCCCCCGAAGAAAAATCCCGGTTATTGCGTCGTCGAGTTCCTTTTAAATAATGTATGAGCTACAGAAACCGTTGAAAACGCGAGTAGAACAACGAGAAATTGCTAAAAGTTTGAATGTAACAGACTTTCTTTGGTGGAACTGCGGGTTGGCTGGATAGATTCAGGAAAAAAATGGAGTTTTTTTTGGGGGGAATAACTTTTTAGTCTCACAAAATGAAATAAGAGACACCATTTTGTTTTGTAATGATTTTCAAGTGTTATATTTAAATAGTATACCAATAAAAGTTGAAAAGGTAAGAATGTTTGTTCTGTTTTTAGACATTGTTCTTTCGTTTCTATTTTAGTGATAAAATCCCGCTTAAAAAGGTGTCTAGGTAAGATTAGGTATTACAGGTATTAGGTATATCGCCGAAACGGTGTTTTATGGAATTCCGCATATAGCGTCGTACCGCTTATTACGACGTTTGCACAAATCCCCTTGAACGGCGTACTAACGGGAGTTTACTGTATTTATAGACAATTCAATAAAATGCATATGGATTTTATTGGGTAAAATTAGCAATACAGGTCCCCCAGATATGTATATTAAGTATGCCAGAATTAGCAATTCAGAATGAACAAAAGAAATCTTACAAATAAGTTTGCACAAATCCCCTTGAACGGCGTACTAACGGGAGTTTACTGTATTTATAGACAATTCAATAAAATGCATATGGATTTTATTGGGTAAAATTAGCAATACAGGTCCCCCAGATATGTATATTAAGTATGCCAGAATTAGCAATTCAGAATGAACAAAAGAAATCTTACTTCATTAAAAGGAATCGAAAAACTATGTCCATTGAGTAAAAATCCATTATACAAGACATTCTTATGGATAAAACCAGCAACCAAGGATACATGTCTTCGATGAAAGTAAAGGGGATTCCCTTCCAGGTTTAACTAAAAAAGAGGGAAATCAAATAAAAACTAGCATCTAACAATGGCAACAACATTAGTTATTCCCGCTTTTCTAGAACCTTTACAACCCTACATATTTACAATTCTAAAAATACTTTATCATTCATAAAAATTCATTCATATAAAATACAAATCAATCAATAATTTAAAATACAAAAAGTAAAAATGCAATACCCTTGTACTTGATGAATTATGCATATAAAAATAGTAATCATCACAAACATATATTACAAAGTGTCAAAGAGTATTTGTATAATATTAAGAGACTATTGTACAACAGACAAGATGAAGCATAAACTTTACCTTTCTTAAAGATTTCAATTTATCTAATGGCTGTAAAACATGATACTCTGAAAGTAGATTGTAACCTACATCCAATTCTTGAAGGTTAAAAAGACAATCCAAACCTAGATAAACAATAAATAGCATTACATGCTTGAAATAAATTTATGTCTAATAGTAGCAAATAGTTTTACAATTACTATTGCAACCATTGTCAATTACCACCCTTGCCCATCTAATTTTAGATACATTATACAGTTACTTTAGACACAAAACCTTTAAAATATTGGAACAAAGAAAGAATGTACCTTCAAGATCTTCCAGATTATTATTTCTGCAATACAATTTAGTAAGTGTTCTACAGCTACTGATTTCAAACATTGGTAGGCGAGCGAGTTCATTGTAGCTTAGATTAACAATAGTGAGTCTTTTTAGACCCTGAAAAGAAAATTAAAATTAACCAAGTGATTTTATCAGTAACCCATTTTATTTAAACCATAAAAGATTCAAATTCCTAATGAAGCTATTTAAAGCAATATTTAAACTTATTATTAAATCATGAATCTGATGAACTATTACTGTCATCTAACATAGCTTTCAGCTTTGAGATAAGAACTTACCCTTATTTCTGTAACATTGTTTAAATGATTATGACTAAGATCAATGGCTTCAACATTAGGAAGACTAAGCTAAAAATGAAAAAATTCTTATACAAATACAAGTATTTAGAAAAACAATAAATACATGAAAAATAACTTGATTAATAATTTATATGTACCTAATTTAAAAGCATTGTTTAGTCAGCAATAGATAGAACTTAAAAAATAAATCTGTAAAGCTACAAAGAACTTTCAAGTTAATATACTTTCAAATTTATCAAATATTTACTGTCACTTACAAGAGAAGCATCTAAAGTTTCAAGATAATTGTAAGATAAATTAAGCTCTTTTAATTCCAACCAAGTATTTGATAAGGAATCTTCTTCTCCACAGGGTCCAAAGATCTCCTACAAGACCATGAAATTTCATTATCAATACAGTTAGCAAAAAAGTCATTTTATGAACTCAAATTGTTAAAATTCTAAAACACCAAAAAATAACAGTGGAAATATGTGTATGTCAGGGCCAAAATTGTCAACTGGCTATTACTTCATCCTTTACTTCCTCACAGTTCTGTGATCTGACTCCAAACCCATTTCTCATTTTTAGAAATAACAGTCCCTTCAAGACCAGAGGAGGTTCTGCACAGTCAATAGCATTGGTCCTAACATACACAAATTTGCATCTAATTTTACCAAACTAATATCACTTTATAAATAAAAAAGTATTTCAAGATTATTTATTATCACAAGTGTCTCGACACAAATTCAAAAATGTGTACAACAAAACCTTTAAGGGTACAAAAATAAACCTTCCACTTAAAGTATTAAGAAAATTTATATTTTTTTAATAAACATAAATAAAAAAAAGAAACACATAAATAATCATAAAATGTGTGGCGAATGGTTCGAGTCCTGCTTTTGCCACTAGGATTCGAAAGTCCCGCAGTGGCGGGAGTGCGATGAGAGCTAAGATATGAACCTGAACCAAGAAGAAGCTCTTTGAGCCAAGAAGATAACCAGATATATAACCAGCGTTGTGTTACTAAGCCCCAAATTTATTATTTTCATTCTAAACCCTTTAACCTGTTTTTATCTTTGAACAAATAATTTTTGTTGCATCGTGTTGCTATCTTTCTACTAAGGTTAGAAACACTAGAACTGTGCCACTGCCATTGTTGGCGATTATATAGCATAGTCAATTGCCACAAATGTTTCCGTTTTAAAAAATTACGTTTCTCTTTTGACTAGAAGACTTCACAAAATAAGTACATAATTCAGTTGAAAATAACCATTTGCAGAACTACCTTTTAACCAAAAGCTTTTTATCCCAATCAAAGGGTTTAACTTCATTTATTAGCTTCACATAGACCCAGTAGTTCCCAATTTGTACTCTGCAGATCATTAAGAGGTCAGTAACAGCCTTCATTGTATGGGACCCTTATCCCTAAGGGAGTCAATGCATTTTTCGTACAGACATGGTAAAAAGGACATGGAGAAAGGATTGTCCATAAAGGATCCAATTTAAGGCTAAGTAGTCTGTGGAATTCTACACGTTGGGAACCAATACTTTACCCAATCTGTTATATACTGCTTTAGAATTGAAAATTTTTAAAGTAAAAAGATTTAATGAGTTGTGTGATGTCAGACAAAGCTAGTGAAATATGGAAATGAGTTTTTTAAAATTCCAAGTTCATAAATAGGAACTTAAACTATTATATATAGCTTTACATAAAAGATTATGTTAGCAACCAGCTTTCACTTTGTAAAAACAAGGACTGATTGTGCTAAGAAAGAAATATCTTGATCATATTTAAAACCACTTACTTTTAATAAATATAAACTACGAGAAACATTCAAAGACTTCAATTGGAAAGATAAAGTGTCCAATCCAATTATCAAATGAGCTGGAATTTTACGAAGTTCCAACACACTCAAGTTGGAAAAATGGGACAGATCAATGCCTCCTCTTAAAGTCTGGACACCATGAAATAACTAAAAGAAAATACATTTATTAAATTTCAGTTAATGGTCCTTCGTTCTGTTAAGAAACGGCTCTTGAATATATTATCCTCTGACGGCACACTTAATGGGCTTTGGCTATGCATTTTCGTTTTCAGCGGCAAGGTTGATGGGATAATACGGAAGTATCAAAACTTTAATGTGTGAGCTAGGATAACTAGAGCATCTTAAGTTGAGCATTAATTTTTATAAGTAACTTTTATGACAAAGAAAATGAACAAATGCTTACTTTGAGTGATGAAGTCCTTTTCATAAAATCAAAAAGAAATTTTACATCTGCTGCTACATCAGAATCTGCTACTGAATTTGAGGCATTTGAATCTAAACTGTAGTTTGCATTAGAAACTGTTTCAGCAAAAAGAGTGTTGAGCAAACACAAAGCTGATGTGGTCAATGACAGTTTACATGAACCATTAATGACTTTTTCCCCTAAAATGGAAATTCATAATATTATATCAACTAAATTAGTTTGAGGGTAATAATTTATTTCTTGCAACCTGGCAGTTATAGCGGATAATAGGTTATGGCGCCAGGATTAGCACCAAAAAAATTGCTAAGAGTGGCTTTGACTGTTCCTTAACACTGAAGGATGTTTTCAAAAATAGTTATGTTAAATTTTTTTTTAAATTATTTTCCATAGGGTATAATTCAACTTTTTTAATTGTTATACCTTATACACCTATTGTGAAAAAAAAATAATATTGTTTAGGTTTTTAAAGTATTAATGCATCTATAAGAATGATCAGATAAAAGCAATCCAACGTTTCGTCTCAAGCTTCAGAAAAAATTAAAGTTATACAAAATGAAGTAATGCTCAAAGTTTTCCTACCATTTCTCCGCAAGAATTGAGCTAGGCGAGAGGCTATGGCATACTTAGATTCATTAGACATTTCGAACTTGTCAGGGAAAATGCGTAGTAATTGCTTTTATTATCGAATGCAAGTTCACAATTTTTTTATAAATAAAGAGTTGAGCCCAAGATTAACTTCAATAAAAAGTTGAAATCAAAGACACAGGAACAAAAAAATGTTTTTATTTCAACTGGTCATCATTGCGCAATTAGTCTAAAAAACGCTTTTAAAAACATGTGATGCCTGATGCAGTTCATTGTTTGTCTACCTACGGAGTCACTCGAAAAAGTGTCAACAAGTTTCTGCTTTTACTTAGTTGTGTTTAATGCTACTTTTTGTTTTTAGTTAATAAAATAAAACTAAAGATAAGAATCCGTGGTATTAAAACAAATTTCTCTATGAAAACATATTTGAAACTTCATTTTTAATTCAAGTATTTAATATTTTGTTACCAATCACAAAATTAATGCTGAAATATTTATTTAATTACTTCTTTTGTTGGCATCAGTAACTTTGTTGTCAATTTCCTTTCCTTTTTGATTTTGATTCGCCTTGAAAGGTCGATTATATCATAAGTTAGGTTTTCAAGTGTAAGTTTATTTCCTTAAATTAAATTCTAATTGATTACCTGTTAAGTGAAAATTTTAAAAATATATGTTTCTTAAAAATTTTACTATGTTTAGGGTCATATTGTCTTTCATTCTCTGAAATGATTGCATCATGACCTGATTGATTTTGTCAGCTCCAAATAATTAATTTAACAAATATTTTTTGTTGATGGATGTTATAGTTTGTATTTTAGTGTATTGTCCTATTAGTATTAATTTTTGTAACATGCAGGTAGCATGAGGGGTACATTGATAGTAGTACTTACGTAATCTTAGTTTCATTTAACTTGACTCATTGATTATGGCCAAAAATTTGAAAGAATCCTTCTTCCAAATGGCATTAAAAAAATTCCTGCCTATTCATGTTCCCAGCTTTTTTTTTTCCTATCATGCAGTGAATATTGGTTTTTCTAAGTTTTTATTAGTGTTCGGCACTAGTTAACTAGAACTAGTTTCAACTAGTAGTTAACTACTGATCAACTAGTAGTTAACTAGTAGTTTAACTACTTTTGGTTTAAACTAGTTTAACTAGTAGTTGAACTACTTTTTTTAATAACTACTAGTTGAAACTACTTTCAAATTTTCAACTACTTTTAAAAAAATTTTGTTTAAAATTTCAAAAATACTATTTAAAATTTTTATCAAAATATACAAAAATTACACTGCTATTTATAACTAGGGTGGTCCAGATTAACATGGGGAAAAAATTTTTTCTTCCAAAGTTTCGGGGCACCCCCCCCCAAACAAAATGGGACCCTCGGTATGAAACAAATATTCTGAAAGTTTCAGCTCAAAAAAATAATATTTAGACCCCGCCCCCGAGCGTCAAAGTTCCAAAAAAACTCGAAATTTTGCACGTTTTCACCTATAAAATCCGAACCGGTTGTTGTAAAAATACAAGACTGGTTTCATTTTGTAGATTATTTATTTAGCTTCAACTTTTTTAATTGAAACTTGTTTGTAGAACTTATAGATCAAACGATACAAGGGGTTTTACTAACTCCCCCGCAATATCAATTTTTTAAGGAGTGTCAGGAAGTTCCTTAAAATGTTTCAGCTACCGTAAAATGGTTCAAAAACATAAAAATAATGGTTATTGACTGCATAGGTATAAAATTTAAGAGATTTACAAAGAAAAAATAATTTTTGTTCTTACCTGTTAATATCTTAACTATCTTAAAATAATTCAAATAAAATACATAAATTAATTTTTTAAACTAGTTAATAAATGCATAAGGTGTAAAAGTTGACAAATAAGCAAAAAAAGTTCAAATTTATTAATTTTAACCCATTTCCAAAATTTTTCTCTTCACTGAGTTAGGTGTAAGAAGACTGAATAGTGTATTTTCCCACAAGATCGCCCTATTTTAGAAGTTTTGAGAGCGGTATTTGACTTAAAAAATGGGATTAACGACAGGACCTCCACCTGAAGATTTTAAAAGTTTCAATTTAAAATGGACTGAAATCAATTAAAATAACTACGGAGCAAGAGTTGATAAAAAGAGGTCAAGAGTTAAAATTAAATGACATTGAAAATGTTGGAAGCTTATATCTGGACAATTGAAAAACCCGAAATATCTTTCAAGACTACAAGGAAGTATTCCAAGGTCCAAATATTTATAAGGCTTGATACATCAAACCAAATATCAATTAGACCCCCAGGTGCCATGCATCATTCTAGAATCGGATAGATGTCAAAAGCCCTCTACTGCGTGATAATTTTCTGAAACTATTAGTTAGTATTTTGATTAATGGAAACTTTTCACTTTCACTTTTATTATTCTATTTTCCTCACTATAGTCTTCATCTAGTATTCCTCATTAGACAAAGGCATGTTAATTTTAATTTCTTTTGTAAAACTTTCGTCAAAAATTCAAATGTCTCAGGGGACACCAAGTTCTTAAACTATGGTACTGTGGTTATAACTCTTGATACTTCTACCTTCTACATTTATTTTTCGTAAATAGTTGCAAATTTCTTTGGTGCATTCAACCAAACTTTAATTTTGATGTTTATTAAGGTAATACAAATACTTCTAATGGTATGTGTATCTATCTCTGTAAGAGTTAGAGGGAATTTGTTGGGTAGGCTCTCAGAAATAAGACTTTGGTTAAAAGCTCTTTCGTTTATTAATATCAAATCAATGAAACAATGCACACAGCAAATAAATAATCGCACACAGCGAGTCTCGTTTACACATTCTAACATCGGGAATCTACCCGGTCTTCCCTATTGACTGTGACACATTGGGATCTCCTTTATATGCCTACGATCTGAATCCCGCAGAGTGGTAGATCGACGCACGCGCAGGATTACGTCAGGAAATTTGCATTTCGCAATCCCGCACATGCATCAGAATTCGTACCCGAAAATAATTTTCACTCAATATGGGGCATTTGTCAACTATCTAGCACTAGCATGATGCATGGCACCTGGGGCTCTAATTGATATTTGGTTCGATGTATCAAGCCCCGTTATGAAGCTTCCAACATTTCCGATGCCATTTTGATTTTAACTTGACCTCTTTTTATCAACTCTTTTTCCGTAGCTATTTTTATTGATTTAAGTCCATTTTAAATTGAAACTTTTAAAAACTTCAGGTGGAGGTCCTGTAGTTGATCCCATTTTTTAAGTCAAATACCGCTCTCAAAACTTCTAAAATAGGGCGATCTTGTGGGAAAATACACCATTTAGTCTTCTTACACCTAACTCAGTGAAGAGAAAAATTTTGAAAATGGGTTTAAATTAATAAATTTGAACTTTTTTTGCTTGTTTGTCAACTTTTACACCTTATGCATTTATTAACTAGTTTAAAAAATTCAATTATGTATTTTATTTGAATTATTTTAAGATAGTTAAGAAATTAACAGGAAAGAACAAATATTATTTTTTTCTTTGTAAATCTCTTAAATTTTATACCTATGCAGTCAATAACCATTATTTATATGTTTTTGAACCATTTTACGGTAGCTGAAACATTTTAAGGAATTTCCTGACACTCCTTAAAAAATTGATATTGCGGGGGGAGTTAGTAAAACCCCTTGTATCGTTTGATCTGTAAGTTCTACAAACAAGTTTCAATTAAAAAAGTTGTCTTGTATTTTTACAACAACCGGTTCGGATTTTATAGGTGAAAACGTGCAAAATTTCGAGTTTTTTTTGGAACTTTGACGCTCGGGGGCGGGGTCTAAATATTATTTTTTTGAGCTGAAACTTTCAGAATATTAGTTTCATACCGAGGGTCACATTTTTTTTTTTGGGGGGGGGTGCCCCGAAAATAAAACGGACTTTTGTTTTTTTGGACCACCCTAATAACTACAGTGTCATGGTAGAGTACTCAAATACCATAACCATTAATAAAGCGCCGTTTTGAGCGAAGCATAAAGTTTTTTGTGAAATAGATAAGAAAGATGTATTAGAATTTGGGCAAGAAAATAGGTTATGAAATTAAATAGACTAGTTAACTAGTAGTTAACTACTTTGGGAAATAGTTAACTACTAGTTGCAACTAGTCCCAGGAAAATATAGTTAACTACTAGTTGCAACTAGATTTTCCCAGACTAGTTAGTAGTTGGTAGTTAACTACTTTTTGACCACTAGTTGCCGAACACTAGTTTTTATGTATAATTTATTACAACCTCAATCATTCACATTTATATTTTGTTTGCAGTATTTCTTCAATTTTACTTTGCTTTGTCTTCTATTAATAAGAACTACTTAAGTAAGTTATGTCATCCTTTTAATTTGTTTATCTTATCCCTTAATTTGTTTATCTTAATTTTATTTTATTTTTTCAATTTATTACTTATACTTTTTGAAAAGAGATGTATACCAAAAGCATTATGGGTTGTCAAAAGAATCTTCTAATAACCACATAAAGTATATCTTCTTTTGTTAAGCGATTGGGAGAGGGAAATCAAATTCGAGGTGGGAAATCAGGGTAGCTAGCTTGGCTACTTAAACATTTTCGAAGAAGAGGGAAGGGAATTGGGGTGGTTTTTTGGCGAGAAGTTACCAGTTTGGCTCTTTATACCTCCCTAACCCTAGAGAGTGAATGGTCTAGCTCGTTTAGTGTTACCCTAACTACCCAGTCAGAAAACACAAACAATAGTAATCTTGATTAAACTTTACGAGCCGAGGTCCTTTTTGCAAAGTTGGTGAAAAAGTCGCCAAGTCGAATTATGGTAACATCATCGGTTATCCCTGCTTGGGCATCCCTCAACCTAATGGGGGGGGCCAATCTTAGGACTCTGCCACTGGAATAGAGTTGCCAAAAGAAGAGAACAAAAAGCAGATTTGATTCACTGGGCCTGCGGGATTATGGTTTATCGGGAGCCATCTGGTCCATATTGTATGTTTTTTGTACATGTAGAATTTTAAGAGTATGGATGCAATTGAAGCGCTTGTATGGAGATGTAGGACCGCGGCTGAATGGAATAGTGAGAAAGGGCATGATTGTAGAGGTGTATGAGCATAAATTTGGTGGTTCTCTGAAAGTTGGTGACAAAATGAGATATCTCAGGGTATCCCCTCATAAATGTGTGGGTGTTACTTGTTTGTGTCCACTTAATCAAAATTCTAAGGGTGGATCCCCTCACCCTCCTTATATAAGCTTTAGTTATGCACCCATATTAAAGATTAGCTGTGTGTCACCTAAGAAATTTGCAGCATAAATGGGAGCCTGCTGCTATCTGTTGATGCAATTCGTAGTTTGAATCATGGGATATAGATTGATAGTTACTTAAAAATTATATTCTTGGCAATAAATATTCAAATTCTCAATCTCTGCTATTTACTACAAATAAAATTTCATAAAATCTACTTTTGTCTTGGTTAAGGTTAAGAACCTAAAGATCATAAGATTACTTATAGTTCTTACATTTGAAACTGGATAATTTTTCAGATGTCTAAGCATGCATTATCCCAGCCTGAGCTGCTCGTGGCACTGTGGACATCTCTCCACAGCTTCCCAAAATACAGCACCCATTTTTAGGAACTACTGGTTTATTTTTTAAATGGTGCTTGATGACAAAAAAATTGTTTTTCTTCTTCTCCTGCATTGTTAACTAGGGACTTTGAGTTTAAAACATTTATATTATGAATTGTTAAAATTCTTACAGATATGATGTCTCAGTTACCGGATTCTGATGTTACTGAACGGCCAGCATTTGATTTTAAAGATGAGAGCAGTGTTCAAAAATTAGCTAGAAAATCTAAGGATAGTCCTTTAATGATTTTTGGTAATGTATTAAAATTTTGCTTGACCTACATTGTACTCGAAAATTTTATCAGAGGGCTTTTTTTACAGTCGACTCCGCTTATTGTGATCACGGTTAATGTTATCAAAATTGACCAGTCCTGCTCACTCTTATTTAAATTAATGAAAATTATATCTTTCTATATTTTCAATATATCGCTTAATGTCAGGGCCGTATCCAGAGATATTTTGAACTCCTCTAAGAGAGTATTTCACTCCTTGAAAATTGGAAGTACTCTTTAATAAACTAGCCAGGGGAGTATTTTCACTCTATGAATTTTTCACAATTGTTTAGCTTAAAAAATGCACCGTGTATAATGTTTAATATTTTCTATTAATGCTTAACATATGCTACAATTGTTAAAACCCTAAAAAGTATCTGTGGGTTCTTTTTTTTTTTTTTTTTTTTTTTTCAATTTCATTTTGTCCGTTAAAAAGTAAGCGTAAGCTTTTAATAGAAAATTTGTCTGTATATGTAGTTAATGTTATTTTCGTATTTCACTCCTTTTAAAAAAGTCAAGAGTATTTTTACTCCTCCAAAAAAATCCTAGGAATAACACTGGCCGTATCCAAAAGGGGGTTCCAGAGGTTCAAACCCCTCCCAAAATTTTGACATAAATTTTTATACTGTGTTTTCCCTTGAAAATTCTGCAAAATTATAAAGAGCAATCCTCCTCAATTTTCGAAGGGTCTCAAAATGAGTTACTTAAAATACTACATTTTGGGTGAAATTTCAAAAAATTTTCTTGGAAAAAATCCCCTAACCCCCTTCAAAAATATAGCTCTTTTATACAGTGCCTTCTTTTTTTTATAATGGCAGGAAATTTGAACAATTACAGCTGTAACAAAGTTCACTAACCCAGATAAAATACTGAAGCAGTACTTTGCGTTACCCAGTGGGCACCTGTGGACCGAAGCCACGGAGTTGAAGTACTGTTGCCCACGCCACACACACATTCACACAGGCACAGCCCCTTTTTACAGGGGGCCATATTCATTCATCCCACACGAGGACAAAAACTAACATCGCAGTCATGCTCTGACCACTAGGCCAGTATGTCGGCATTCCCTTGAAAATTCTGCCGCTTAAAAAAGCGGTTCCCTTTGAGTGTTTCACCAAAGAGGAGGTTTCAAAGTTCAAACTGATCTAAAGGACTACTTTAAAGGGGCAAATCTCAAAAATATTTCTGGGGGAGGACCCCTAGACCCCTTGAATTTTTTACATCTACTGATAATCTTTCCCCTTGAAAAATCATCAGTTTACAAGGAGCTGTTTTGGATGGAACACAAAGAGTCTCCCAAAATGAAGCTATAAAACTATTTTTAGAGAAAGCAGGGGTAGATCCAGCCAAAAATTGGGGCCCTTTTGCTGCCCCTTCACAAAATTCCACCTTCCAAAAAAGGCCCCTTCATGAAATTCAAATTCTTAAAAAAAGGCCCCTTCACAAAATTCAAGTTCATAAAATAAACCTTCCTCAAAATTTAAATCATCTTTAATCATTATTTGCAAGAAAACATTCACAAAATCTTGTTTATTTCAAAGAAAAAATATGTTTTTTACGATAATTTAAAAAGTTAAAATATAATTTGATTTCAATTTTTACAAAAACAAATTCTTTTTTCACAAAAATGGGCCCCAAAAAATAAAACCTGGATCGACCCCTGGAAAGGGAGTATTTTTCACGATAACCACTGGTTCAGGAAAATGTTTGAAAACTCCAACTCTCTAGCATCACCTCCAGCCATGAACCAGTT
This sequence comes from Tetragnatha montana, assembly GCA_963680715.1. Lineage (NCBI taxonomy): Eukaryota > Metazoa > Arthropoda > Arachnida > Araneae > Tetragnathidae > Tetragnatha > Tetragnatha montana. The sequence goes on from OY796674.1 coordinate 40,238,792, forward strand.
TCGTCCTTGTTAGGACTCATCAGCACGGCATAGGAAGGTAACGCAAGATAAGAAGGCCGCTCTCTTGCGTTACCTTCCTATGCCGTGCTGATGAGTCCTAACAAGGACGAAACTGGTCCATGGCTGGAGGTGACGCTTGAGAGTTGGAGTTTCCAAACTATTTTTAGAGACAAACTTTCAAAAAATTTCTTGGGGAGAACCCCCAGACCCCCCCATATTTACTTGGAGTTCACATTGCAAAATTTGTAATTTAAGGCATCTTAAACTTGTTGTTTCTTATTCTCCCTGATCTAGAACAGACTAGACCAGGTCCAAAAGATTCCACACCCTCAAAAAGTCTAATCTTAAACTTAACATTAATTAAATGTTCTCGATTGGGGTTACCTTAGAAATAATGTTGAGTCAAAAAACCCCGAAACAAAATTCTAGTTACGACCCTGCTTAATGTTATCAAAACTCTTGTGAAATCCCTTTAAACTTTCTTTTTCCCCTTTTAAAATGCAAATTTTAGAGAATGAGACATTAATTTACTATTGTTATATGTTCCACTCTCATATTTTTCTTTAAGAATGTAAAAGTTATCAAACATATTCTATGTAATCGTTTTAAATACTTCAATTAGGACTAAATAGTTGTGATTTTAAGGCAAACACTTGAGTTTCACTGTTTGAAACTTTGTAGTACGTATCAAATCACTTATTGTTATCATTCTACTCTTGGACAAAAGTGATCACGTTAAGCGGAATCGATTGTACTTTATTTTGCATTGTATTATATTTTCTTCATGTTATTTTTTATTGCTGGGATTATATGAATTAACTATCACATAGTGTTGCCAGATTAGGCTATAAGTAGCGGATTGGGCTCCTTTTAAAGGTCCTTTGCGATCAAAATTTTGTTTTGGGCGACAGGCTACTTAAAAATAAAATTTGGGCTACAACATTTTTAATCAGCGACTTTTGTGTTTTGAGAAAAATTGACATAATAATTACAAATGCACACTTCTAGTTGGTAAGATTCTGAAGTTCCCCCGAAATTCTAACTTGGTGTACCAAAACAAGTAAAAATCCTTGTTTTTAGGGTAAAATTTCCAGAATTTTCCGGGGGAGGATCCTCAAACTCCCCTTTTGATCTCGGAATATTATTATTCAAAAATTATTTTTATTAAGTTCATCAAAATGCAAATCCTACCTAATAATTAATATCCGAAATTCAGACTAGATGCACCAAAACTAGTTAAAAACCTGTTATTTAGAGTCAAATTTCCAAGAAATTTCTGGGGGAAGACCCCTAGACCTCCTTTGAACTTGGAATTTTGATGCTCACAACTTTTCTTGTATTAAATTCTTAAAAGCACAAATTCTACCTAAAAATGTATTAAAAAGATACATTGGACCTATTAAATATGCATGGGAGCTGAGGAATAATTTTGGAACCCTTTCGGAATAAATTTCTATATGCCCACTGTTTTAGATTAACAATGTATCTAACTAATGGAAGGTTAAAAAATTAAAATGATATTTTATTGTAAAAATTTTATTTTATGAATATTAGTTGTATTCTATTTGAAATAACTTTGTTAAAAGTGTGTACCAACAATATTACTACTGATTTAAAATTTGGGCTCCAAAATTTTCAAGTCAGCGACTTTAGGGGCTTTGATCCGCGAGAGGGACGCAACTTTTTCATCCAAATGTCTGGCAATACTGGCTATCACATAGGGTGTTTCAAAAGTCTGTCTTATTGCTTTCATTTTGAACTAAAGTTTCTTAGAGTCATGGAAGTAGGATGTTCTCCAGGTAAGTGACCATGCTGAATCCATTGAGATGACTCACTGCACCCCTAGCGGCAAATAAAGAAAGTTAAAAAATTTAATTAAAGAACTAAAGAAGATAAAACAAAAATTTCAATGCAAAAGTTGTTTTCAAAATCATACTAAAAATGTACAGAAAATAGTTCCATGAAAATATCTTAAATATTCAAGGAGATATTATCGACCTAAGTTAGCACTTTTTTGAGCCTTGAAAAAGGAGCTGTCCACAAATTTAGAAACTTCCCCGATGTCATGTCGACAAATTTCAATTATTTTGAATTCAAACATAATAAAAGAAATACCATTTTTGAACTGGAGATTATTTTTAATTTTGGACACCCCCATTTTCAAAGTTTAAAAAAGAGCTAACTTTGATCATTATTATCTACTCGAATATTTAATATATTATCATGAAGTTTATTTCTTGGTGTTTTTTATAATTTTGTAAACAATTTTTGGACTGAAGTTTTCGTTCTATCTACTTTAGTTTTTTAAGGAATTTTTTAACTTTATTATTTTGTCGCTAGAGGTGCTGTAAGTCATCTCAATGAATTCTCCATAATCACTTACCTTACTTCCATGACCCTTGGACCCCCTTCCATGACTTCCCAATAAAATAAGTGAAACATACTTTTAAAACAACTTGTGTAACTAACTTTAAAAGCAGTGCATTATTTTTGATTCATGTCCTTTATGTAATAAAAATCCCTTTTAAATTTCACTCTCAAACTTTTCTTTGTAGGACTTACCTCCTGTTTTATCATTGCTGGTGCTGGTTTGTATGGATTAAAGAACAGAGGAAAACTCTCCATGTCAAATTATTTGATGCAATTGAGAGTAACTGCTCAGGGTGCTGTTATAGGATGTTTAACATTAGGTGTAATGAAATCCTTGTATGATCGCGTATATAAGAAGAAAGATGAGTCTGAGTAAAATAAATTAATTTATACCAGTATAGAGGACCTCTATGTTTGTATAGATTTGTCTGTTTTCTGGTTGTACATATATTTAATTTATTAAATGGTTTTAAAGTTTCAAAATGGAAATGTTTGATTACTTTTAAGCAGTTGAACTTCAGTTAATCTCTATTCATACAAATAGTTTTAATTATTTTCAGTGCAAGCTTTACCTCTGGTGTTTTAAAATAAATAGTAACAATGTTTTAATTCTTAGTTTCCAAATGTATGTTAGTATTATGATGATAATGAGTGACATGAAGAAAACAAATAAATTAATTTAATTTCTTGACTGTTATTTCAAGATGTGTTTTTCGAAACTTATTTTCTTGGGAAATACACTTATACTTACCAATTTTCACAGTTTGTCCGTAAAGTTAACGGATTTTCGTCTAGTCTTACGGATGGATCAGAAAATATTCTGGATTTTTCGTTTCTTCCCACTTAAATATCGATGAAAATGCAAAACATTTGAGACGTAAACGATTTTCTCTAATATCTTTTTACTTAAAACCCAGATTCCTCTACTAAAATCCCTACCCTTACGATTTTCTCAATTTTGATTCTTTTATTGAGCAAATCTTTTTTGGATTCATCTACGAGTCTTGGCGCACGCTCACCCGGTAAATTTGCTTCTTCCCGTGTTCCAATGCCAATGCAGAAAAAAACAACTTTACCGAGATCAGACCTGTGATTCATCATTGTGTCTCCCTCAATTAGCATTTATTCTTGTTAGTGCAGAAAAGCTTCTCCTCGCATTCAGATAGTAGCAACTTATTTAAATTCATCTTTATCACATATTGTTGAAAATGTTAATGGGAATTTAGAAAAAAAATTATAAAAGCTGTAATCATAATATTTTATCTGAAATTGATTCCAAACAGAAATTTAAATAAAATGATTTGGGAAAAAAGGTACTAGATACAGTCAAATAACCAAATTGGTTAGTAGCATGAATTTTATGAAGGGGGGATAAGTCAGTTTGTTATCAGATAAGTACTATGCAATTGAAGTAAGCTGATTATAAGCTTGTAAAAAATCTAACTTAACATACTTATAAATTTAAACAAAGAAATTTCACAATTTTCTTCAATTTTGTGAAAATGTTAAATACTTATAGTAATAATGCATCAATCTGTACCTTTTCTTTGAAACAATTCAAATTGTAGTTTTGTAACATTACACAAAAAGTTTTACTGATTATTTTTTTTTAAAGTTGGCAAGTATACACTTAATCCTCAATAATATTTTATTTTCATTATTTGTCTTTAAATATGCATACGAATTTCACTTTTCTTCTTACTAAAAAATCCATTTAAACCAAAATTCGATTTTTCATATATTCCTTTAAAAATTTTTAAAACAATTTTATTTTTATTAATTGAATGTAAATTAAGTTCTATTTAACTGCCGTTGACAATTAGCACCCCTACACAAACTTGGTGTAGCCCTGGCTTCATTTTTATAACCTGTATATTAATTCAGGCCATTGTATTGTAACAATGCACAGATAGTAAGTAGGAAGCCAAGTTTACCTTCCAATGAAAAAATAGTTTTAAAAATTTTTAAGGGGATATAAGAAAAATCAAACTTTGGTTAATAGATTTTGACACTGATCCCATTTTTGTCCCATCCTATAATTTTACCAGATTATTTACAATAATATTATCTATTCCTGTAAAAAAAAATTTCCAAAATTTTAAAAGTTACATTTCAAAGAAATCAAACTTTTATAATTCTATTTTGTTTTCTAAAATCTATTAATTTTTCAAAGTACTATAACACCTTTTACACCATTAAGAAGAACGTTTTAAATACTTTAAAAGACACCAATTTCATCTGTATAACCCAGTTAGAAGATCCTCTAGACTAGAGCAATTTCAAGAGCTTATGGTGGTCCATTTTTGACCACTTTACGCACCTGTAATTCCAGAACCAATTAATATTTTTGATGAACAAAAATAAAGAAGTAGAACCATGTGTACCATTCATATTTTAAGAATATCCGAGATGGTCTTGCCAAAAAGTGTTGATTTGATGTAGAATGACTCAAGACTGATCAGTATTCTTCATATGGAAAGCTAGATCATGGATGGATTGTTGAAATTTCACTTAGGAGAAAATCCCAAAAGCTAGGAGATTTAGATTTTATTTATATTTTTCACTAAATGTGATTGATAGGACCAGGAAACCATGCAAAAATTTAAAGTTCTAATTTTTCTATTAAACTTTTTTCAACCGGAAAACTATCAAACTTGTTTTTTTACTTTATTTTGAACATTTTTGCTATAGGAAATTAACATTTAAGAGTGACACCGTGTTAATAGATTAAACTCTGAAAAATATTGTTCCTTGGTATTGTAAAACGTTTTATGCTGTGGTGGTTGTAACATTCTATGAGCATACTTTTTTTCTTCCTAATTTCAATTTAAGGGTGTATAACCTAAGACACAAACTTTTTAAAATATACTTTTTCGTTATTTAAAGTTTTTTTTCATCAAAATAACTAGTTTCATTTTTATTCCTACCTAAAATATTCAAAGATTCGCCTTGGTTTTCTGATAAAAAACAAAAAATATTATCATTTCAAGATACTACCTTGCAAACTAAAAAAACTATTAATCTGCTTTTTTCTGTGTTAAAAATATGCATAAAGATGAAATAAAACATTCCTTTTATTCCTAAACTGCAAGAGATCTATTTTCCAATTGTATTCTTGGCAACTCTTCAAAAAGCTATTGATAGTAATGGACCTTCAGTTGAGCTAAATGAAGGATATTGTCAATTATGGCTTTATTTGGGTTTCATAAAAAAATGCATGCATTCAGTTTTATATGAACTTCTGTTCATAAAAAAATTCAACACTATGAAGGACTTGTTAGATTTTGATGAAATTTTCACAGCAAGTGACCTTTGTAGATGCATTTTCAAAACATAGTTAATTATCGAAAATCGGGGGGGGGGGTTTGTAGTCCATACAACATCCTTCAATGTGAGCCTCTACCTGACATGTCATCGAATCAAATAGGGTTTTTTGTAAAACTCATATGGTCATACTAAATGGCAAACTTTGTAAAATACTCATATGGTCTAAGCAGGGTTGGGAAAAACCCAGGTTTCTTCAATAAAACCCTGAAAAATCCCACGGGAAACTGGGGCGGTTTTTTTTTTTTTTTCAGAAATAGCGTGGGTTTTTTTCCCTCCCCAAAATTAAGTGAGTGTTTATAAAAGTAAGTGGGTTCTTTCAAATTCTTCCATATTAAAAGTATTTTTTCAAAATAAAATGTATGTTTTTTTTTAAAGTTAGGCAGTTTCCTTAAAATTTTAAAGCTTTTTTCATATTTAAATGTATCTATTATTATTGAATTTTTTTAAAAAATTTAATGGGGGTTTTATGGAATAAGTTTTATCTAATTTTACTTGATTTTTTTAAGGTTTAGGGAGGTTTTTCAAAGCTCTGTGGACTGTTTAAAAATTACATGGTTTTTTTTTCATAGGTTGTTAAAAACTAGTTGGGTTTTTTGAAAGCTCCATGGGCTTGGTGGACAGCAGGGGCGTAATTGCAGTTTCTGGTTGGGGGGGGGCAAAGAATTTTTTTAAGTGGACCAGGGCCACGCGTAATCAGACTTTTGTTTTTAGGAGGTAAGACTCAACGTCATTTTTAAGGTACCCCCTAACGAGTACATTAAAAATTAAGTTTGAGACTAAGTAAAAGAATTATTTGAATGATATAAAAATTTTTACAAAGATCGAAGTAAAAGTAGGGGGGCTGGGGGTCACCCCCAGAAAAATTTTGAAAATTTCCCTCTCAAAATAGTGTTTCAGCTCATTTCAGGGCCCTTTGGGTTACATCCGAAGAGAACAACCTCAGGATTTTCAAGGGAAAAAGTTATAAATTGAAGTCAAAGATTCAAGGGGGGCTGGGGGTCTTCCCCCAGAAAAAATTTTGAAAATCGCCCCTTATTTAAACTACTGTTTTATCTCTTTTTCAAACTGTTTGGGGAACACCCAAAGGGTAGCTTCTTGTAAGCTACAGACTTTTCAAGGGAAAACACTGTATTACAAACACCAAAATTTTAGAGTGGAGTTTCGAGGTCCTCACCCCTCAAAAGTAGCGTTTTAACTCCTTTTGGGACTTTTTGGGTTACACCCGATGCTCCTTGTGGAACTTATTACAGAATTTTCATGGGATTTGCAGCTATTTTTCACATAAAAGTGGAAACCTTGGGGGTGGGCAATTGCGCCCCCCCCCTAAATGACGCCCATGGTGGACAGGGCTGAATAGAGCATTCGCACATGACGTCACTTGGACGAATAAACAACGTTGCTAAGGCCGTTGTTAGGTCCGAGTCATGTGATTGAAAATGCTCAGAGCATTTTCAATCACATGACTGCTTGAGAATATTTTTATAAGAAAAAAATAAGCGTTTTAAAATCATTAAAATAACTGACTACTGCCCGTGCTCAATTTTGTTGCGTTATGAAATTGATTCGTGTATTCTCTGTGCCTGTATTCAATGTAAATTATTTCAAGTGAAATGATCAGTTTGTTTACAGTTTTTGCCATTTGTTTGTTTGTCTCGTTTGTCTTCGTCTTCGCGGCGCACGTTGCCGGGTTGAACATAGAAAAACTAAGAAATAAGGTTGCGAAAAATAAAGAAAATTTATCGAAGCTGTACATTATATATTTACTCCTAAATAATTGTATAACTTGTTTGCTGTGATACTATAAAATGCCAAAATGAGCAAACCCAAAATTATCGTATTTGATTTGGGTGAGAAACTGTTTTGTATCCTTAATATTTCGCTTCTATCAGTGGCGGATCTATGGGCCCCCCCCCTTGGGACTTAAGTTTACACTACATAAAATTGAACTTTTTCGAAAAAAATTTTTTAGAAAATTTTGTTTAAATTTTCAAAATTGTAAACTTTTTTTCAGTTTTTTGTAGCCTTTTTCACAATTCAAAGGGTCTACAAAGTATTAAGCCCCTTCCAAGATCTTTAGACCCCTGCATTTTTATAAACTCCATTCACTATTTAAGGATTTCTAGAGGTTTTAGCCCTTACAAATTATTAGCCCCCTGCATGTTTGAAGGTTTGATTCGTAATTTAAAGGGTCTATCCAATGAGCTTAGCCCCTAAAAGCATTAGCCTCCTTGCGTTTTTATGTTTGTTACACAAATTTCCCTATCTTTAGCCCTATGAAACATTAGCCCCCTCCATGCTCTTTAATAGCCTTTACAAAGCTTTTAGCCCTCTTGCGTTTTTAAATATATTTGGTTTACTATTTAATGAGCTTTATCCTTCCATGATCTTTAGCTCCTAGATATAGATAGATTCAATTCACAATTTAAAGGGGCCAATGAGTTTTAGCCCCCATAAAGAATTAGCCTCCTTGCGATGTTTTATAGTATTTAGTTCGCAATTTAATGAGCTTTAGCCTAAAAGCGTTAGCCCGCTCCAAGATCTTTAGCTTTCAGCACTTTAATATAAATGCGATTCAGAACTTGTAGATTTCAATGAGCTTTCTAAGCCTTACAAAGCATAACCTCCAAAATACTTAGCCCCTTACATTTTTATAGATTTATTTCACATCTTAAAGGTTATGAGCTTTAGCCCCTCTGCGAGATCTTTAACTCCCTGGTTTTTATAAGATTCACTTTTTAAAAGGGTCTAATGCGCTAAGTCTCTTACAAAACATTTACTCTGTTAAAATAGAGACGGGGTTAGGGGGTTCAAACCACCCCCATGAAATTCTTATATATTACAGTTTTTTTCCTTTGAAAACGAGTACAAGAAATCATCTTTTTCGTGTGACACTCAAAGAGTCCCAAATGACCAAAAATGAGTCAAAACACAACTTTTTAGGGTCAAATTTTCAAAAAAATTCTTGGGGGAGGTTCCCCCAAACCCCCCTTATGCCTCGGGATGGATGTATTATTCCCTAAACATTGAAATTAAGTGCACGAAAATTCACATTTGATCTATATTCTTGGAAAAAAAAATATTTGACTCAAATCATCGTTAAAAAACACCTCCCGAGATTGACACACCTTTATTATTTTGATGTATTTAATGATTAACTAATTTAATTACTAATTAATTAGTTATATTTAACAATACTAGTCATTTACAATCAACACTGACCTCAATATTTAAGACATTAATGAATATTGTAAAAAGCACGGCTTTTTACTTCATTATCATCCTCAATCAGATTAAGTTAGCCCCCCCCTTGCTCATGTTCTAGATCCGCCACTGGCTTCTATTATACTTCGTCGTATATTATCGTATAGTAAAATCACTACTTCAGTGTTGAAATTTTGATCTTTGCTTTTTTACTTGCAATTTGTATAAAATTATCTCAGTAAACAGTAGTGTTCGGCAACTAGTGGTCAAAAAGTAGTTAACTACTAAATAGTCTGGGAAAATCTAGTTGCAACTAGTAGTTAACTATTTTTTCCTGGGACTAGCTGCAACTAGTAGTTAACTATTTCCCAAAGTAGTTAACTACTAGTTAACTAGTCTATTTAATTTCATAACCTATTTTTTGCCCAAATTCTAATACATCTTTCTTATCTATATCACAAAAAACTTTATGCTTCGCTCAAAACGGCGCTTTATTACTGGTTATGGTATTTAAGTACTCTACCATGACATTGGAGTTATAAATAGCAGTGTAATTTTTGCATGTTTTGATAAAAATTTTAAATATTTTTGAAATTTTAAACAAAATTTTTTAAAGTAGTTGAAAATTTGAAAGTAGTTTCAACTAGTAGTTATTAAAAAAAGTAGTTCAACTACTAGTTAAACTAGTTTAAACCAAAAGTAGTTCAACTACTAGTTAAACTAGTTTAAACCAAAAGTAGTTAAACTACTAGTTAACTACTAGTTGATCGGTAGTTAACTACTAGTTCTAGTTAACTAGTGCCGAACATTAGTAAACAGGTAGTAATAATCAGGTACCCATTTTTAGATCGATAATCTAATTTAACATTAAAGTGTTTATTATACTTTTTTTGGTCAGCGGGACACACACTAAAAATATCCATAATTATTGGTATAAAAATGTTTTCCAATACAAAAATATTGATATTATTAATCCACAAAATTTATTTAATAATAGGTCTTAACCTGTTTATCGTACAAATTTGATAAAAAAAAAGGAAAATCTAAATTGGAAAATTTTAATGTAATTTTAACTTTTATTAATCCAATGAACCCGGCCTTGAGAGACATTCTTGGTGAAATTTGGTGTTGTCCATGGCGTTTATTGGGGAGTAAGCAATTCAACTTCTTTAGAACTGGGTTGCCAGAATACCTTATTTTATTGCCGTTTTTGGTGCCAGACCCGGCTTCTATGGATGACCCTAACTTAGAGAGGTTCATCCAGGTGTTCCTGTTTTAAGAATTTTGTGAAAAGTAAATGGAATTTTATGAAAATGAAGAGCCCATAGTACAACCACATCATTCATAATATATGGAATGGGTCCAGAACATTAACATTAAGGCCTCAAAAACCTGATTCGGCCCCAAACCTCCTCGCAAGCTGCTGGCTAGCCAAGAGGCTTTTTTACACCATAGAGCAGTGTTCGGTTTCCCACCCCCCGGTCCGCGGATCGGTGCCGGTCCGTGGATCAAATGGTACCGGGCCGCGGGCCGACAATTCGTTGAAAATGAATTTAAATTCCTAGATTTATATTCCAAATTAAAAACATAATAAATCACTTTATATTTATTTTTTGGTGTAACAATATTTTTTTTGAAAGCAAGTTTAAATACAATTAAATTAAAATTAATAAATTAAAATAATCTAGAATGTAAACAATCAACGCCCCCCAGCGGTCCGTGGTAAAATTATCAAACGTTGACCGGTCCATGGTGGTAAAAAGGTTGTGGAACACTGCCATAGAGCACTTGCTCTCTAATAGTGTTCCTGTCAGTTTATAGCTTCTCTGTGGGTGACCATATTGGGGTACAGTGGTAGTGCTCCTTTAAATGTGATCAGTGTATTATAATGCTATGGCAAACATACAATAGGAGAAAAACGAAAAATCCATTCTGGCTTTTTTGTCTTACTACTAGTGATGATTACCGAAAAGGAATTTGAAAAGATTCTCAGTGAGTGGGGGGAAGTAACTAATTTTAAAATATGCGTATATGCTGTCTCCGCACTTTAAACAAGCTTTAATTACTAAAATGCAGAAAGATATTTTTAAGTTTTTTGTGATAATTTCTTTCAGATTATACTTTATGGCCATTTTGGGTAGATACACATGTTTCACCACCCTTCAAGAAAGATAAGTAATAATACTAATTTCATTCAATTTCTATTGTAATTTACATTATTAATCATTAAGGTTTAAAATAATCTTTCTGCTTTATTTGTTTAATTTTTAATATAATTCTTTATTTAGCATCAAGACAACTAAAAGCTTCTCTACTTTTTGAGAAAAAATATAATATTTTAAAATTCAAAGTTATTGCATTTTCATTTTATTAAGGTTTGCTTTTAGGATAGTGAGACCTTTAATTTTTTCATTTAGGAATGATCAAATTGTTGATGGTAATAAAAAGAAAGTAAAGTGTTATCCTGAAGTCCCTGAAGTTTTAGAAAATCTCACAAAAGAAGGTTATATACTTGGAATTGCATCTAGGTTTGTAATTTCTCTTTGGTGTATCCCTAAAAGGATATTGTCAATCAGATTTCATTTAGGTTTGTTAAAACTTATTTCTATCTCTTTTCCTATTTAGACCCTAGATTTTGACTTTTAGAACCTTTAAAATGTTATGCATATAACTCAACTATCAATATTTGTTATTTTAAATTTTGGGGGAGATCCCTCTAAGTGTTGATGCTCCAATCCTGCTGTGTGTCCAGCCAACAGTGTGTTTTTTCCAAACTTTAACACAGTAGACTCAGGCATCTAACTTTATTAAAAAGGAAATCTAAGGTAGGCTAATCCATTAAAAATGTAGCTATTTTGAATTGGATAATATTGCAATAAAAATAATCACATTGAGTGTATAAAATCTTTTTGGAAATTTAATTTTTTAACATTAATTTATTTTCTTTAATCTTAACTATGATTTTTCAAAAGATTTATCATTCCATTCTGAAATGTAATTACTATTGTAAATCACTATTGTTCAATTAATATTAATCTAAAGATTGTTCTTTTACTCTTGGTAGATGGTTCTAAACACTGTTATTTACACCCAAACAATCATCAGTATTACATATTAATTATAAATTGTATTAAAGCAACCTCTAAGTTACAAAATCAATTATTTTAATTTTACATCTTTGTTTAATATCTGTGTTAAAAAAAATCCCTTGGTGCACAAATAATTTGTGACTCCTGATGAAAGGAATCTTCTTCTGTACTCTTTGTTCCTTTTTAATTTAAGTAATTATTATTATTGGTTTTAAAATTAATTCTAAATTTATTTATAAAGTAAGTGGGTATCTCTCCTCCTCATGGTTTAGTTTAACAAGGAACCACACAAAGGCAATGGCCAAACAAAATAATCGGGAGTTGATAACATTATACAACAATTTCATACCCTCTAAAAATAGGGACAGTAGCACAAATTTGATGAAAAAATCGGACTTTGCCTTTAAGCAGGCTTTGGAGAACCCAACAGTTTCCCTAAATATTTTTATTATTTTTTCGTTTATTAATTGTCTCTATTCTAAAAAAAAAAGGTTTTTTGTGTACTGTTTCCAGGTAAAAACTTTTTAATTACTGATCCGTATAATACATTTTTTGGTATCAAACTGTTCATATTCTTTTGAGGATATGTAAAAAGCCATTAAAATTTCTTAGAAAAATTCTAAATTTTTAAATATTTCCATTTTTTTAGGTTACGCAGGGGGGGGGGGGAATCTGCACCTAACTGCTCCAAAATAAATGCCTTACTCCAATCTACTCCAAAAACAGCAAAATTCACATTTTTGCGCCAAAAACGTGATGTTCCGTTCAATTTGATTCAATAATTTTGAAAATCCTACCAACAGGGAAAGAACCAATCTTCAACCAGCATGATTACCATGATCGGTCTTGATTTTTCTTCCTGCTAGGATTGCCATGAAACGGGGTAACAATTAATGAATAGGATGATGCATGCTTTTAGGACATTTGTGCTGGTACGGTACGGAGTACGGGATTCAAATTTGTAACTTTTGTTCTCAAAAGAGCGTCAACATCGCAACTCAAGCAAAAGAAGCTTGTGGAGTACATTAATCGATGAGCGCTTAAAATGTCCACAGTCCTATCTAACGTGGTTAAAGAAGGAACAAGGTCGAAAAAGTTTATCAATTCATGAATCCCGCTGGAGCAACGGTTAGGGTGCTTGCCTGGTATGCGGCAGATCGTGGATTCTGTCCCCAGTTCTTATTTAATTAAAATTTCCAAAAAAAAAAACAGGAAAAATCAAGTCCACACCCATGCGCAATAAACTCTTCAGGACCAGACTGTAGACTTAGGGCCGTATTCAGAAACTTTTAACTCGATGATGAACCAATACGTTAATGAGAACGATAGACCGATCAAGTTCACTCGGCCTTGACTTGGTTTTTATACTACCTAGTTTTTAAATTTATATTTTTTAGTCCCTTATTAGTTAAAATATTTTGTCTATTTTTAATGTACTTCATGTGTTCTAACAACATAATATTAATCAGCTTTTATTTCTACAGAACTGAATGGCCTGAAGGTGCAGAAAAATTACTGAAACTATTTGATTGGAATAAGTATTTTTCTCATAAAGAAATTTATCCAGGCAGAAAAACTACTCATTTCCAGAGGTACACATTTTAGGGAATTTTAATAGTTTAATAAAAATATTTATACAAAAAGTAAATTTTACACCAGTTATTTACTGAACAAAAGGAATCATGTAATATGTCTTTATTTAATTGTTTGCTTCAATGAAATTACATCTTGATATATTTTTATTTTACTGAATGTAATACTAACTCATACAAAGATAACATTTCCACTTTCAAATATTTACATATTGCACTTTTCTCGTAAAAGGATGTAGGTGATAGGTATCTCACTTTTTTTCTGTTTGTCAGTCTATAATTTTAAACATGAACTTAAAAAGGGGGTGATTTTGGAATGTACTTTTATTTCACAAATTGATTATACCTTTTAAATTTAAGTTTCTTTTTATTTCAATAGAATGCTGTAAAAACTATTTTAGTGAAATCCAAAGATGTTAAAACTTTTGTCATGCTGGCATGCGCAAGCATTGCCCAGGAGAGCGAGAATCACGATAAGCACAATGTTTTTGTTATGAAGGAAAAAAGAGGAGGATGATAATATGATTATTGTGGCTCTTGGGAGATTGGCTCTAGGGCTACTGGGAGGAGCCACGCCACTCTCCTCCGCGCATGTCTGCACGTTTATTGTTGTGTTTTATTCAAAGAATTCAGTGGTTTAAGTTTTTAATAGAGCTGGGGAGTTATATTTTGTCATGCCATGAAGAGAGTTGTTTGTCCATAATAAAGCTGTTTTTTATGATTCTGCGTGAGTCATTGTAGCGGAACCCAGGGTTGGAGCGTGCGGACAGAGGTAAGTCCAGACGTTCTCTCGCATCAAAAGGTGTGGGATTGGGTTGTCCCGCGGTCACTGTGCGTGACATCCTAGTTAACCCAATTTTCCTAAATTAATCTTCTTGCCCGGTCCAAGGGCTACCTTCGGCTACTGTGGCATCTGTGTCGGTAACACGACAATTATTATGATGATGCTTACGATATGGGAAATTTAAGTAAAAGTTTTATGCAGGGTTGGCCAATATATATTACGATATTTATAGGCTGATATATATTATGATATTTTATTATTTATCCGAAAACAAAATAAACTAAAACCTCCCTAAATTTTTAATACTTTGTTGAACTGTTGAATAAGTTATGAAAAAATCAGTACAATTTAATAACCATAAAATTTTTAAAATATCTTATTTCATCAAATCTGATTAGATCTTGGCAATTTAACTTAAGTTAGCATAGGAAGTTGTATAGTATTTTAAAAGTAGTTTTGATTTTTTTTTTCTTTGGCACATTGCATTCAACAATGTGAACAGGTTTTTATTTTCATATCTCATTGTTTCTCTCTACGATTAATTAAAAAATTATCACAAATATTTTATCTATTTTGTAATAAATTGTACAATCATCATAAAAATTAAAGATAAAATATTGATATCTTGAAACATTGATATTTTCTCATAATTACTAGTAAATATATCCTGGGTAATTAGTATTAATTAAAATACTTTGTTTAGACTAGTATTCACTTGAAATAAACAGTATTTTTTTTAGTTTAAATCTGAAAATATTGGATATATCAAAAATACCTGATATTTTGATATTTATATAAATATTATGTGATATTTGCTAACCCTGGTTTTAAGTAAATACCTTTAATTTCTAATTTCTTGTAAATAAACTTCTAAATTACTTTTATGAACGGTATTCCATTGCCCTAATTACGTAAAGAATCTACGCATCAGCACAAGACTAACAAACTCAATTCTCCTTTGTAAATTATTTTAGCCTGTAAATTCATTCTTTGTAAATTATTTTAGTCTGTAACATACCCATTTATTTTGCAAAAAAGTTTTAAATATGTTTCTTTTTTCTTGGTCAAATCAAGGATTCAATAATAATAAGGATTCAATATCAAAATGTACTGTACCTAATTCTACTAAATTACTTACTTTTTTACAGAATTCAAAAGGAATCTGGAGTCAGCTACTCTGAAATGATGTTTTTTGATGATGAACACAGAAATATATCAGATTTGAGAGCAATTGGTAGGATATTATGGGTGCATTATTAGGTTTAGGAAGTTTAAAAATAAATCTTACCTAATTTTTAAAATAAATGCAGTATTTTATATGTTTGGTGTCATAAATTATTTCTTAAAAATAAACTACCAAATATATTTTTAGACTTTAAAATCTACAATATTTTAGAAGCTTTCTTTCCTGTTTTTACCACTTTCTGTTTTTGGAATCTTTTTATGTGCTTAAATTTTTTTTGGGGTAAACCTAAATTACAAAACTTTAAAAAACTACAAAATGTAATTTTATATTTCAGGAGTCATGAGTATATTAGTGGAAAATGGTGTGAATAAACAATTGATGGAAAAGGCATTAAAGGACTTTGAGAAGAAAACATAAAACTTTTTTTTATTTAAAACTGTAATTTACATGCATCCTCCCACTCAACTGCAAATTTATATGTAGAAGACTTTTATGAAGATTTTTATTTCTTGTTTGCCAAATTTTTATATAGTTTAATATTTCACTGGTGTTTTTCCTTTAATCTGCCTATCTAATTTTACTTTTGTACATACTTGTAGGTTATAAAATGTGTATAATGATAAGAAATATTGGTGAATAAATATTTTAATAAATTTTTTTTTTTTTTTATTTTTAAACTTATGTGACATGTGTGGAAGACTCTTCAATACAACCCAAGGTTCAAAGAAATAAATTATATTTCTAAACCGAAAAATAAATTCTTCCACAAAACCAGATGTTATTAAATTGTTTGAAACTAAATTTAGGTTATATGAATTCCTTAGGCCACAGAGGTAATAAATGAGTAGAGTGTGTTGGTATGGCTACTCCATGATGAGTGGTAAAAAAATATTGTTATAAGTGAAGTCACATAGATAAGGAATTGCAGAGTAGAAAAAAAAATAACACCATTCTCCAGAAAAATGGACAATCTAAGGGATAGACAATTTTATACATTAAAGAAAACAATGAAAAAACCATCATCCAAGGTTTTTTTTTTAATTTATAAACACTGGTTTTAGAAACTATTTTCTGTCATTTCATTATAATAAATGCTTAACATCGATGTAAACCCTTCTAATACATTGGATTGAAGCTATTTACTATTAGTGTATATGGCAGAAGATTTCGCTTTAGTGATCTAGGACAAGTTTTTGAATTTAAGAATTTCCTTAGGAAATGATGGTGGAAATGCAATTTATCCCAGATTATAAAAAAAACGAGTTAAAACCCTGTTTTTAAGAGTCAAATTTCTATGGGGGAGGACCCTTAGACCCCCCTTTTGATTGTGGACCTCATTGTTGCTCCCACAATCAAACAATTTTATACGCTTAGGTTCAAGTATTTCTTCTTTAATTAGTAAAAAGTTTATAAAATCTCTAATCCTTGCATGTAATTTATTATAGTAACAAAATAGTTGATGACTAAACCCCACGCGCACAGAGCTAGTCTTGTAGGGGGTCACGTTAGAGTTTGCTTATAAGAAGTAAGTCGTGATGTTGGAAAGTTTGAGAACCCCTGATCAGATGAGTTTCGACACGTTTACGCAGCTGGTTTCCTGAATGGCTTTGGTTTTAGTGAAATAAAAATGTCAAATAAGCAATATTGTCAAGGATTTGGGGATATATCCGTATATCCCCCCCAAAAAGTTTCTGTAGTCGTAGTTGAGCCGTTCCTAGTCCCTACCGTGATTGGTTACGAAGACTAAAGATCTGAAGTAAGACATTTTCCTTTTATTTGACGTTAGAAAGGGCTAAATTTATCCCATATTATACAAAATTCCAATATTTCCCCTCCAAACCCAGTATATTTGTGTTTATTTGTTGTTAGTAATGTTAAGGATTTTCCCCCAATAAAAGCGCTCATGTCAACTTAATACTCAAAATGTCCAATAGCTTATTCTGTATATAAACTGTTTTCGATACAAGAAAACTCAACTCAACTCAAATTTTTTTTTTTTTTTCATTTTCAATTTTCATTAATGTTTGTTTACAAGCTTTAAGGTGCTGGAAATTTTCTATTTTTAATTCCCTTATAAATCACATTAAACTACAACATTTAAAGTAAAATTTTTATTCAAAAACTAATTTTCAAGACCTACGAATTCGATATGGCTCCAAAAAGGAATGTATCGTATATAAAACCCGAAGAACCTGCCTTTATTAAGAGAATGAAAGAAAAAATGGGATATCAAGAGCCTGATACTATTGAAACAAAGGTAAGTCTTTCAAATTGTTGTATTTATGAAGAAATGCTTCATGGAGATAATCAACTTGTTGATTATCTGTAGTATGTAAGTCTGATGTACGATGTAAGATTTTCCAAACAATTCGTCTGAGGAAAATGTGGTAGTATGGTATAATCTGGAAAAAAGTTTAGAATATTTGAATTTCATGGGAGATAAAAAGGTTATGAGTTTTTGGGGGATATATCTCAAATCACCCCTCTTGGCTATTCCTCTGACAACTGCTTTGTTTTATATTTCTGACACATCAACAACACAGAACATTTTGTAAATATAGTATAACCTCGTTATCTCGAACTTGGATGTATTGAAAAATATTTTCCCCCATGAAGTTATTAAGTATTTCTCTTTTTCCTTGTTATCTTAAAAACTCTGTCTCAAAAAAATTTTTTTGTCCCTTCAATTTTGAGATATTGTGGTTGTGCTGCACAACATTTTGTAATGTTAGTGATCAGTGATCCAAAAAATCATATCCTTCAATCTCCAATAGTTTCAGAAACTCAATTCTGTATTTCAGGGGTTCTCAACTTATTAGATACCACGACCCCCTTTTTAGGTCAAATATTTTGCCGACTCCCATTGTTGTTTTTAAAAATCTACTCTCTTAAGCTCATAAGAACCTTATAATATCTCGTTTTATTCTGAACTCATTTAAATTAATCTAATGTTTTACTCTTGACACAATCCAGGGGTCTGTTTAGAAAAAATTTGGGTCCGTTTTCGGACCCTTCACTTCACAATATATTTCATTGTGAAAACGGACCCTTCACAAAACATTTTACCCTAAAAACGGACCCTTCATAAAGTATTTTTGCCTTTAAACAGACCCTTTTTTTCGTAATACTTCAAATATTGGACCCTATTTTCACAAAAACAGGCTCCTGGCTGAGAAAACTAATTTACGCTAACATCAAATTCACAAAATTATCAGGAGATTTTCACAATTTTTACAAAAAACGGACCCTTCACAAAAAGTCTGGAATGACCCCTGCAATCACATATAACTCATTAAAAAACACGATTACACATCGCTTGAAGACTGTAGGTAACTCAGTGTTTTTACAGTCACAATAGTTTTATTAAAGAATTCTGATTTATTTGCATTCTGTGTGATTCTATTTTTGTTTTCTTTGCATTTTGTGACCCCCTGGACATGTCTATTGTATTGACAAATCTTATGGCATGGGGGGATGCTTATTCAGATTATTTCTTTATAGAGAGAAGTAACACCCTATGAAGAAGATACTACTGAGAAAGATGATGAAAAACCTGTCATTGTGGCTCTAAAACCTGGAGATTTAACTGAAGATGACTACATAGCTATTACTGAAAAGGGTATTATAATATTTTAAACTTTTACGATACCAAGACTAGGTTAATTTGATCTGTGGTAAACTCATAGTCAAGTCATAGTTATTTGGATGTATTTAAGTACTATCTAACTATGGACTATTTTACATTAAAGCTGTCTCCAAAAAGGTGAAATTGCTATATAGTGCTAAAAGGGTACTTTTTGTCGATGGTTGAAGCCCTTTACAAAATATATAAATAAAATTAATTTTTAAAATTAAATTTGACCTTCAGCTTTTTTTATGATGTTAGGTAGGCAACTAAAAAAAAATTGAAAGATTTCTGGAATGATATGGTTGGTTATTAAGTATTCCACAATTATTCACTACGTGACGTAGAATTAATTTGCTATTTTATTGTTCTTAATTTATACATATTAAACTATCAAGAATGTTCTTAGGAGTTATGATAACTGTTAAAAAAAGCCAAGTTAAGTATTTTAAATTGTGGTTAAAAAAATTTCTTATAAAACATACTTTTTATTTGATTAAACTTACGTTTTTTTTGTTGAGATGTAAGCACAAATTCACATCAGGTTATTTCAGAAGAGGGAAATAAAAAGATAGTGTTCTCCAAGCCACAATCTAAAGATAACGGAGAGAAAAACTCTCTGGACTTCTCCTCTAAGAAAAAGGAGTTGCAGAAGAAACTCAACTCGCAAAAAGGCAAGCAGGTGAAAAATACTAGCCTCCTCTCATTTGATGTTGAGGAAGAAGAGGATTGATTGGATGTAAATAAGAAAGTGTAAATAAGATATAATAAATTGTAAATAAGATAGTGTAAAATATGTAATGTGTTGATTGTGTGTCATCTACTTTTTTTTCTAAATAAAGCCTTAAAATAGATTTCTTTTAATCTTTTACGAATAATTGAATCTTTAGTTTGAAAAAGGGAATAAGTCCAAAAACCATGTTTTGAGAAAATCGAAGAAAAAAACTGTTTAAATAATGGAATTTTTGTTGTTTAACCACGAAATTTTTATTGGAAATTCAGGATTCTATTTAGAACACAGAACCATCTTAAGAAATATGTGCCGTTGATTTTGAAAGTGGTACAAGTCCACTTTCATTGTTTTGAGGTATTTAATGTTTTTTCGTTCGATTTAATATAAAAATATTGCACTGCAATATTTAAGAATGAAAATTTATTCTGGTTGAGATAATTAGTAGGTTTTACAAAAATAAGTAGCGTAAATTACGGTCAAAAACAAAAAAAAAACTAAAATTGGATCTGTCAACAGATCCAGCCTGGACAGTCCCAGGCAATCCAGAATATGGTCAGGAGTGGCCTGATGGTCGGCACACTTCACACAGGCTGGAAAAACCTTTTTTCCGTTGGAATACGACATTGATCTTAGGTGTCCACTGATAAGCCTGGTGATGGTCGTCCCCCTCAAGTCCTGCAGGCCGCCTCAAAGTGTGCTCTTAGAGCCGGCGAGGGGGTGTACCTGGGCGGAACGGGTGAAGTACGTCGGGAGTTTTGCTCCTGGTAGGGTCACCCAAGGTGTGAAGGCCGTTCCATTATGCTCAGCTAAGGTCTGCAGGCATCGGAGCCAAGTCAGACTTCTACAAGGGCGGTTCCAGACCAGATTTTCGGGGGGGGGGGGCATGTCAAACTCGGAGGGTATTACATTCGAAATTTTCAGTGCCTCAGAAAATTTTTTGAAGAGTGCTTGCTTTCAAGCAACTTTTTAGGGGTTTATAGTAACTTAGAGGATATTCAGGGCCCGTGCCATTGTTTTAGAAAGTAGGGGGGGTGAAACATTTTTGTAAGGCCATAATAATACTTGTGTTCGCGAGGTGTTTGGCTCCCAAATTTCCAAGTATAACATAAATAAAATGCGAAACTTCGTTAAAGTTATAAAGGTTTCTTCAGATAATGCTAGCTCGAAAGTAAATGTGGGGGGGTCTGGGGGCCTCCCCCAGAAAATTTTGTGAAATTTGGCTTCAAATAGAAGTTTTTCTACTCATTTTTGTACATTTGGTATCCATTGGATAACACCTAAAGAGGGTAACTTCTTGTACTCCTAAAAGGAGAGGAGAGAAACAAGTTCAAGGAGAAAACAGTAAATAAGTAACCTTGAGAGATTAATAGGGGGTGCCCCCTAGAAAATTTTTTAAAATTTGCCTCTAAAAATAAAGTTTCAGCTCATTTTAAAAGCATGTAAACCACAGAATTTTCAAGGATGAAGTTATAAATAGATGCCCAATTTTGAAAAGGGCCGGGGGTCCTCTTCTGAAAATTTTTGCAAATACGCCCATTTAAACTATAGTATTACCGGTTTGAGAGGGCTTGAGCCCCATCCAATGTTAGCTGAAGGGGGGCTAAGCCCCCCCCCCACAATATTTTATGATGTTTGGATATTTTCTGGTTTGGAATCCCCTTCAAGAGCGGTTATTTGGGGAGAGGGTAACCCACAAAAGGTCTCAGAATGTGTTAAAAATTTCTTTTAAGGGTCAAATTTTAAAAATTTTCTTGGGGAGAGCCCCCAAACTTTGGAATTAAGCTGAAATGCTACTTTTAACAGAGAAATTTCTAAAATTTTTCTGGGAGAGATCGCCCAGACCCCCGCTCGCATTATTACACAAAACTTTTACATTAAATGCACCTCCAAATATTACACCTTGGCGATATTTAAAGGGACATGTAACGAAATTTAATCTATACATCTGATACAAAATTAGGTAATTAGGCACGTAAACTTAATGGTTGTTTCTTTTAATTTTATGTTTTTTAATGTCTTGTACTGGCCCTCCCCCCCCCAATATTTTATAAAAGTTGGCGCCTATGGATGTCAAAATATTAAAGGGGGGTTTGGGGGTTCTCCCCCAGAAAATTTTTTGAATTTTAACATTAAGAAAGTGTTTTTTAAGCTATTTGTTAGGGTTTCTCGGGGGGGCCATGGCCCCCAGGGCCCCCCCCCCTGGACCCG
Source organism: Tetragnatha montana (assembly GCA_963680715.1). Taxonomy (NCBI): domain Eukaryota; kingdom Metazoa; phylum Arthropoda; class Arachnida; order Araneae; family Tetragnathidae; genus Tetragnatha; species Tetragnatha montana. The sequence continues at coordinate 40,260,907 of OY796674.1, forward strand.
CCCCTGGACTTCTACCTTTTGGTGCTCCAGTCATTTCTTTGACAACAGAAGCTGCCTCTATTCTCCATCTATGATTATGTCACTCTACAGTTCATGCTGCCTGCCAAATTCTTAATAAGGTAAGCAAGCAATACAGAAATTTACAAGTTTATTGACCTCCAAGGCAAAGTCGGTAAAATTTGTTTCTTTCATTTTGAATTATAAAACTTTAAATCACCTAATTCTATAGTCCAGTAACTCTACTGAAAAAAAAGAGTCAAACCGGTAAAAAATTGCAACATTTAGTTTTTCAACCGTTTTCATTTGGGAATGACCTCAATAATAACATACTAAAAATCGGTCCGCGGGAAGTTTAATTTAAAAAAAATTTCAAAAAATCAATTAATAGTAATCGAGACTTGTGATACATGTTTATAGGCTAGTTTTCACTGCTAAATACGAATATTACATTTAAAAAATTAAATTTTTAATTTTTAAAAATTATTTGAAGAATTGGATAATTGAAAAAAATTAAACATCCCTCAAAACCACAAAATTACTGTGAAAGAAGTAATTCAAACGGTTTTCCCAATCGAAATGATTTAAATAATGACATACTAAAATTAGAAGAAAAGCAGACAGTAAAAAGTTCGTTTCGATCAATAAAATTTTAATTAAACGTGGGAAAAAATAACATTTCTTGAAAATTCCAACAGATTATTTTAGTTTTAATTTTAGTCGAAACACCAATAAACTCATTTTTGGAATTTTCGGACTTGTACCACTTTTAAAATTAACGGCACTTATCATTATATTCAAAAATATTGTACAGTTGGAAAAAGTTGATGGAATTATTACTTTTTTTGAAACTTATAAACTCTAAGCTTTAAAAAAATCTTAAAAACCACTTCAACAGTTATACCGTCGGCACAATGACAAAAACACGAATCTTCTATTCATTAACATCTAACATGGCAGATTCGCGTTTTTGTCATTGTGCCGACGATATTATATATTTCTGCTTAGTTCAAAACATAAAAGTGGAAAAATAGAAAGACCAAAACAAATAAAATAAAAAATTATTAAATGTATAAAAATTGAGTCATTAAGGCAGTTTTAATGGAGTAAGTGAATATTAATGGAGTCAAAAATGTAACCCAAGAACAAGAACTGGATAATAAAAGGTAAAACCACTTATAAATTAAAAACAAATTTTGTCTTAGTTTACAGCAAAAAGAATAAGAAGAGAAAGACGAATCAACCAAAATTTCAAATTTAATAAAAAAAAATGCAATGGATGGACTGGACATTAAATTTTGCCGAATTCAAGAGTTAGTTTTAGTCATGTGTAGAGAAAAACTTGGACATTTTTGTGATCACTAAAAGTCAATTTACCATTTTTTAGCCTTATTCCCTTTTTTAAAGTGACGATTCAAATATTTAAGTAATCATTCTGAGATTGTACATTAGTATAATGACTTAAATAGGTACACTTAGAAGTAATTCAAATTTTTTTTTTATAGTGTCAAATATTTACTGGCAGCATTGTCTTCCGTAATTAAATGCATCTGAACCAGTAGGTTAAGACAAGTGGTTACTGTGTTTCTCAGGTTGTGAGGTTTTCGTAATTCTAACAACTTGTACTCAAGACCTGTTTTATACAATATTAAACTTGCTCAGTTTTGCTACTTGACCACTCTGGCTGTTGTGAAATCAATGAATGTTTTTATTGGTAAGTGAAAATTATTTTTTACTTATTTAGGGAAAGGAGAGTAAGAGTACTCACAAAAATTATTTTGGGCTATAAAATAGAGAATTTAAAAGCCAGAGCCTCAAAAATTTAGTGAACGTAAGTTTGATGACGCACAAATCAACTTACAAAAAACGAGTATTAGCTTTAACCCGTTGGGACGCGCGGGGTCATTTTATAACCCCAAGCTCTCATTGACATTCGTTTTTACGGAAAACTACCCATCTGTGCATTCCTTTCTTATCAGTAGCTGAGTTTCTGACCCTTATCTACATGTTAGAGTGAATTCATGGAATTCCATTCATTTTTCCGCCCCCCACACCCACTTTCTTTGTAACTGGGGCTGTGGAATGACCCCCGCGACGCTTTTCGCTAGTCCTGCATATCACCCACCGAGTATAAGTGGAGTACGTGCTCGTTAAATCTGTGGGTCCGAAAGTCCTGTGGTCCGTCATGGCGCAGTTTACCACGGGTCCAGGTGTCTGGAGACTATTTCCCTCCCCTTCAGAGCATGGCAAAATTGTGGAGGTGGTGATAGATGTTGGCGACATCAATCATCCGAGGCTTAAGTCGGACTCCTGCCATTTCATGGGCCTCACTTTCTCAGGAGCCAGCCGCACCCCCTTTGCCTTAAATCCTGTACGCTTTGCGGATGGAGCTTGGATATTCCAAGTGGCATAAGAAACAACAACAACTTCTTTCGCGTGCGAGATGCAGTGTCAGGGCTCGATTTGAGGTGGTTTTTATATTTTTTACGTATTTTTGGAAATGTATAAAAAAGATAAAGTTCATAAGACAATTGGCGCTAATGCTTTCGGTTTTTTTTTTATACAAAATCAACTTAGAATTTAATGCTACTCAAAGAAATTAATTTAGATTTAATCCAACTTGTTTTTCTTTTCCAAGAAAACTTTTATTACAGACAAAAAAAAACGTTACAGTTTTCTCATTGACTTTTATATATGTAGTTTTCTTAGAAAAGTATCAGTTTTTGATTGTTAGGATCATAGGAAGGATATGAGACTATAAATAAGTAACCATGAGAAATTAATAGGGGGTCTGGGGGGTACCCCCTAGAAAATTTTTGAAAATTTGCCTCTAAAAATAAAGTTTCAGCTCATTTTAAAAGCATGTAAACCACAGAATTTTCAAGGATGAAATTATAAATAGATGCCCAATTTTGAAAAGGGCCGGGGGTCCTCATCTGAAAATTTTTGCAAATACGCCCATTTAAACTATAGTATTACCGGTTTGAGTGGGCTTGAGCCCCATCCAATGTTAGCTGAAGGGGGCTAAGACCCCCCCCCCCCCAATATTTTGTGATGTTTGGATATTTTCTGGTTTGGAATCCCCTTCAAGAGCGGTTATTTGGGGAGAGGGTAACCCACAAAAGGTCTCAGAATGTGTTAAAAATTTCTTTTAAGGATCAAATTTTAAAAATTTTCTTGGGGAGAGCCCCCAAACTTTGGAATTAAGCTGAAATGCTACTTTTAACCGAGAAATTTCTAATATTTTTCTGGGAGAGATCGCCCAGACCCCCATCTTATTTCGAGCTCGCATTATTACACAAAACTTTTACATTAAATGCACCTCAAAATATTACACCTTGGCGATATTTAAAGGAACATGCAACGAAATTTAATCTATACATCTGATACAAAATTAGGTAACTTAATGGTTGTTTCTTTTAATTTTATGTTTTTTAATGTCTTGTACTGGCCCTCCCCCCAATATTTTATAAAAGTTGGCGCCTATGGATGTCAAAATATTAAAGGGGGGTTTGGGGGTTCTCCCCCAGAAAATTTTTTGAATTTTAACATTAAGAAAGTGTTATTTAAGCTATTTGTTAGGGTTTCTCGGGGGGGGCCATGGCCCCCAGGGCCCCCCCCCTGGACCCGCCCCTGATGCTTCCTATGTGTAATGTGTTGGTGGTTGAAAAGTTTGGCCAGACTCAACAAAGTTCTTTATAAAAAGAACTTGTCATATCTATAGTAAAACAAGAGCATCAAACGTACTCTTGGCAGGAGGCCTGAAACACCACCTCTTTTCAAATGGGTGACCAAAGAACAGGGGCGTAGAGCCATGGCCAGGATTACTCGAAGCTATGTAGTTTCGAAACATTTCTGGACAAGAGTTTTTTTGGTAAAAATATGAAGAATAATAGGGTTTTTTAATAACCAAATACACTTTTTTGTGTATATGGCACTTTTAATAGACTGACACTTTTCCTGGTGCACCAACACCCAGGTTGATGAACACACACACCTACACCTACTTCATATACCCTTTTAGTTTGTAGTACTATTTTGAAGAGGTATAGATGGGATGTGGTGGGGCCATTTATCTCAAAATAAACTTTGGTGTTTTCTTTTTACTGTCTTACTGTTACTGTCTTTTTTTTTACTGTTTCTTTCCTTTAAACTTTAAATGGTTACTAAATGTAAGTAGAGTGATTAAATAGTACTAGAAATTTAAATAATCATATTAAGAGCATTTTCGAGTTCATACAAATAGTGTATCTAAATTCTATTTCACCGAACAATCTCTTAAGATCAGCGGTTCCAAATTTTTCAACTTCGCGACCCACTTTTATAAACAGAATCTACCCACCTCGTCTTCATTATTTACAAAATAACTTGATTTGAGAAGAATATTTTTAAATCGGTGATTTTCAACCTTTTTCACACTATATATGCACCTCTGAAGTCCATCTGATTTCCCATGCCCCTCCCTCAGCGTACAAATTTCTAAATTTTGTGAGCAACAATGAGTCCTTATGTTACAAAGGAAGGGTCTGGGGGTTCTTTCCCAGAAAGATTTTTTAAATTTGATTCTTAAAACTGAGTTAAAACTCGGTTTTTAGTAATCTGGGGTAATTTTCAATTTCAACATTTCTTAAGAAAATTATCAAAATTTTTCCACGGTGGGGAACGTTTAGAAACACTGATTTAAATTTTTAAAAATCTTAATTCACTGAAACTTAACTGAACAACTTTTCCATCAGCAGCACATTACAATGACAATGAAGCATTTTTTACTTGCCCTTTGCTTTCGACAATGAGAAGGGTCTTTTTTATTTATTGCTCTATTTATGTATTATTTTTACAATATGGTTTGTTGATAAATGTTTAAAGCTAACATCAGGTTTGTAGAAACACATTTAGACTTTAATAAAAAGTCTTCCGGGTTTAAGGACCGTGGTCTGTTAATAAAAGCGGACGTTTCGTCTGCATCTACGGCAGACATCATCAGCAAGACTGCGATGCCGAAAGAATGTAAAAATGAAGAAAGCCAAAGCTGACGGAAGTCACATGATGCATCCAGAGGAGAAGAGTCTCATTGGTCAACGTCACAAAGAGGCTTGATTCTCGATTTCCGCAGGGCAGGGTGCCAAATCCGTGGAATTGTTAGCCCCTCCTCTTTCCGATTAAAATTATTCCGATGCAGCGTCCCGTTTTTCTGCGGGTTACCATAACCGCCAAGATCTCGCAGCCGCATAATATTACATTTAGACTTTAATTCAAAATCTTGACCCGGTAAAAATCGACTTGCTACCCACAGTTTGAGAAACTGAGCCCTATCCCCACAGCTAAACACCTCGATCTTATTGAGCCCTCCCCTCGTATACACATTCAGATGTAATAACGCTTGCATAACCTTCCAATCCCACCACCTCCCTTCCCAATTCCTTCCACCCCTTAGCTTTTCCAAACATCTCGAATGTTTCGAATTGCTATCCTTTTATACCAGCACACTGTGTGGGTCACTGTATAAAAGCCCGATCAATAATTGAAGCGGCGCTGTAGTGCAGCGCGATGTAAGGGCAACACGTGAGCATGCGCAGAAGGCAGGGTCACGACCCCTGGCGAGAAGAGGGATTTTTGAAAGACAGTCAGTTCGGACTAAGCACGCAGGTAGGATTCGGAAAACCCGTTCCCTGCAGACCTAGACAAGAAAGGCCCTGATCACATGCCGCATCGCTTTTGTATCTGCCCTCGGTAAGCGTAGGCCTAAAACCTACACAGTTATTATTTCTCTCCCTCTACGGCTCCATGCATTAGTATAGTAAATTTTTAGTGTAATATAGACTGTATTTAATATATTTAATAACCAAGAGCTTGATGTGTATGTAAATAAACGAAAGTGTAAAAATGGTAAACTTTAGTGTGATAGTTACTCACTTAGCTAAATAATGAAGAACCAGCATTGGTTCATCTGGTGCCGTGACCAATTCGATCCCTGGTAATTCTTGAGAAAAAAAAATACTAATGAAATACTGTTGATAGAATTGTGTTAAATAAAAAGGACAGGCGGTAACAAAGGCACGTGGTTAGGTTTAATCTGTTTACATCCTAGTTGCATTTACTTGAATGTCTTTCTTGCATTGTCACTGTAATATGACGGGGTTTAGGGTTATTTTGTAGTGTTTATTTTGTGGTGTTTATTTCGCAATAATAATAACTAAAAACAATGCCGCCTAAAAGGAACGTGAATAGACAGGCTGACCCGGTTTTTCCCGATGTTAGTTTACCCTCTAGACAAGGAATGTCTATAAACACTACTATGTTGAATTTAGTGCCAAATTTTTCCGGTGAAGGGGTACCCTATTCGCACTGCACGGATAAGGGGCCCTTTATTTTCCGCTCCGCCCTCTATCGGCGTCGAACCACCCTTTAGCGGAGCCAGAAGCGTCCCATCCTAAAGGGTGGTCCAAAATCGCCCTATCCACTCCAAAGGGCCCTTAACGCAACAAAGATGACGGCGAGATTCGAATCTATGCTGATTGCTTTTACATTTTTGCGGTCCTTTAAATAGTTCCACAAACACTAGAACAGCTACTTATTATCAAAAAAGTCTTCTGTCATTACTTTTTTGTGAAAGTATTAGAAATAGAAAGTGTAATGTATAATTATTTGGAAGTGTGTGCTTGTGCTGCCATCTGTCACAATCACTAATAAATAATTATGCACTTGATTTTACAAAATGTTTGTGGCACTAGATGTCTATTTCTTTCATGATATTTTAAAGAATGAAAGTGTTTTTTAATAATGTGTAGCTGTTCTAGAATTTTCGGGACTATTTAACGGACGATAAAAAGTGTAAAAGCGAATCGAATCTGGGTCATTTGCCCCTTACCAGTGCGAACGCCGTTTGCACGAAAGGGCCCTATCCGGGAAAGTGCTCAATGCTATAAAGGGCCCTTTAGGTGCAGTGCGAATAGGGTATAACAGTTGCAAAGTTTTTAGCTAAATTGAACGAGGTAGGTAGGTTAAGTGGGTGGACGGAAGAAGAGAAGTATTCTATAGCTAAACTTAAGTTATGTGATAAAGCCGAAAATGTATTTCTAACAGAATGTAATGATGTTCGAAATTTGACTCAAGAATTCCCCCAAAGCATTCCAGTCTATTGCTCAGGAGGTGTTGGGGGATTTATTACACAAAGGGGCACTAGTGTACATAGATGATGTGATTCTACATACAAATACAATAGAGGAACATTTTACACTTCTGGACAGAGTACTAACACGCTTTGAAAAATTCAATCTTAAGTTCAACCCTCAAAAGTGTCAATTTTTGACTAAAACGTGTAAATTTTTGGGATTCATAATAACTCCAGGGGGAGTAAGCATTGATCAGGACAAGACCGTCAGTGTCAATCAGTTTCCTGTGCCTGAGGATCAAAAAGGGGTTAGGTCTTTTTTGGATTGCGCGTTGGAAGTTGGCACTGGAGGAATTTAACTATGAGATTTGCTATGTAAAAGGGGAACTGAACTCAGTTGCGGATCATTTGTCTCGTTACATTAATTCCGTCTCAATTGTGTTTCCCACGACAGCGGAATTAATAAAAATGCAAAACGAGGACAGCAAATTGAAGGTAATTATAGACGGGTTGAAAGAGTCTAGCTCAGATCCAAGACTTTGTAAACTATCTCATAGATGAAAAGGGGGTTTTAATCCACATGGCTAAGCGTCGTAGTAGGTCTCCTAGGAGGGATGTCCGGGTACAGGTGTGTGTACCGCATTGCTTGAAAGGAAAAGTTTTGGAGTCAGTACATTCAGAAATAGGAGGGCATCTAAGATTTTTTAAGACTTACAATAGGTTAGGGAAATTTTTTTTTGGCCGGATATGTATAAAGATACTAAAAATTTTGTACAGTCTTGTACCACTTGCCTCGAACGTCGCAGTGCGTTCAAAACTGGGACAGCCCCCAACGAACCGGTCGACCAGAGTATGGTACCAGGGGAGAGGTGTCACATGGACATATTTGGACCCTTAAAGGTAACCCAAGCGGGAAATCGGTAGGTTTTGTCCATGATTGATGCCTTCTCCAAGTATATACAATACACCTTGTACCACTGGACGACATTAAGTCACAGACAGTGTCGAAGGCGTTCTTCGAAAATTATATTGTACACAGGGGTTGTCCTCGTACATTAATAACAGACAATGCATCTTACTTTAAAAGTGCTGAATTTTCGGAGTTTTGCAGACTACATGGCATTGAAAAGCGCCATATTTATATCAGCTTATTCAGCCCATGTGAACGGTAGAGTAGAAAAACCAAATCAATCCATTGCAAACATATTGGCTGCAGCTTGTTCGGGCGCAGAGGATTGGGATATACAACTACCTCACACAATGCTGGCATTAAATTCAGCAATACATGAAGCAACGCATGCATCTCCTTTCTTTTTAGAACATGGAAGGGATATTCGGCTACCCTACAATTTGGGAGGTAAAATACAGGGGCAAATCGAATCGGATTATGTAAAAAAAATGATGCAGTCTTTGGACGGGGTTTTTGAGAATGTGGTGGAAAATCTACGGGAACAAGAGGAGAAAAACATTAAACGCAGTGAGATAAATAAACATGAAGGACAGTTTGATTACGCGGTAGGGGCACTTTGTTTTGTACGGAACCCGAATTTGAAGTCAATGGCATCAAATAAACTAAGATCAAAATACGAAGGACCATTTAGGGTCTTGGAAAGGTTCTCAAAAGTAAATTATAAACTACGTCATGTGGAAAATGCAAGAAAGACCCTAAACGTACATGTAAATCGGATGATTCCATATACTCAACGTTTTAGCTATTTACATTTAACTGAGAAAAATTTAGATGAGATGATAGTGCAGGAGCCGAGGCACAAGTATAATTTGCGCGTGCGTGAAAATTCTAGTTAGGATTATTGGAGCTGTATGGAGAGAATTGTGGGGTGTCGGGAGGCTCAAATGGACGTTGAAACGTCCAGTAATTTCCAGAGAGGCTATGGAGGGAGCTGTGCAATGGCAAAGGTCAGGGCTTAAATTGCACCGGAGCGGAGCTCCGGTACTTCTTGGTTTTCAGTAAATTTTTACATTTTAACCGGAACGCACCGGAGCGCACAAAATCGCGTTCCGAACCCTTTTCGGAAAGACCAAAATGTACCCCTCGATATTTTTCGATTACCGAAAATTACAAACGCCTTTCACCTCACTACCCGACTACCCCCGGTCAACAACGACGAACGACCTTGTTTTCCTCACCCTCAAAGGGAAGGACACCATTACGGGACAAGAGATAAGAAGCCCTCCTGAATGGAGAAGTCTCGCTTCTGTAAAATTTCGCTTGTTAACCAGATGTGTCCAGCAGTCCATTCTTCTGTAAACATTGAAAGTAGTCTTTAAGATAACAGTGGGGTCACAATAATAGGTTGAAAGGGGATGGGGCAGGTAGGGGGGATTTTAATTTGGTCAGTGAGGCATGCCGTGAAAGATTTACGATTACGAGTTTTGGTTGTGTTTGTGTCCACCTGGGTCTGGGTGTGTACTTCCTGTTCTCAAAGGGAGCGTTGCTGTAATAACAAACATTTCATCTTGAAACTGTAGATTCTGTGAGGGTTCTTGACCAGAGAATTCCAGAAATTTTTGTGTGCTTTGGGGGGGGGGAGGGAGCCTGTCCGAAGGAGTGATTCGTAACGCATCTTCTTGAGCTCTTCCATTTCATCAGCTATTGGTTCATATCATAGTGCACGGTGAATCTCCATAACAGCTCTGTTTTGCCTGAAATTTTCTTCGACAGATACGATACGACATTGAATTAAAGTTAAAGAGAATTTACTGTTTCTGGTAAGTTCCAATTTGTTTTACGTATTTTATTGTAATCAATGCATTTTAAGAAACTAATTTGATTTTTCTAAGTGAAATTTTTCTGTTCTGTAATAATTACCTTTTAGAGGTTAATTGTGAGTTGAACTTAAGCTAATATTGGGACCTTTTCCTCCAGAAATACTTTGTTTTTCTTTCGCTTCTTATTTTCTTATATCATTTCCCATTCCCTCTTATTTAAGTGAAAGAAGGTTATAAAAAAGGAGTAAATTATACATGAAAACACTGTTTATCAGATCTATGCTTTAATCATGAATTTTTGAAAATTTTCCGAATGAACTAAATGCTTATTATCGGTACTATTTAAATACGTTTCGACGTTTTAAAAATATTTAGAAAAATGCACTAGACCCTCGATTAACCCGGATTAGATTATCCAGGGTTATCCCTCATCGCAAAAAAGGACTGAAATTCTGGAGTGAGAATATGGGAAGACAATTAATATGTAATTGTCCCAAAAAGTTGTGTAGTAATTATTTCAATATTTTTTACGAAATTATTTTCAATTTCTTTTTCAAATTTTCATGAAGTTGATTATTCGAATTACATTATTTGCTACTTAAGGAAGGGGTATTTCTGTCCATCTGGGTTACTTGAGAATTTACTGTGCATTTATAAGGTAATACATAAAAGGAATTTTTTTAAAAGCGCACTCTCAATCACTTCTTTGGGAAAATAATAAATGTACGCTACGCGCGCTATACCATATATTCCCTAAATGACGTATCACGGAGTATACGTATCATGAAATTCGTTATTCCTATAACCTTCTTCTTCAAAAGCTCAACAGCCTTTTACAGGCCAAGGCTGACTCGCAGATTCTCCTCCATCTGGCCCTGTCTCGTGCGACGGCCCGCCATCGGTTAATTCCCAGTAGCTTGAGGTCCCCCTCAACATCATCCATCCATCTTGTAGGTGGTCTTCCCCTTCGTCTAATCCCTTCAATTCTGGAGAAAGTCACTTTTTTGGCAGGGGCGGCATCAGGATATCTGAAGAGATGGCCCAGCCACCTAATACGTGACGCCTTGATAGTTCTCACAATGTCGGTCCCACCAAATTTGTCATATTTTTTTGTAAATTTCGTGATTTTAAAGAATCCTCCTCACGTTGTTTTCTTGAATTGGTCCAAATATTTTCCTCAATATTTTTCTTTTAAAGATCAGCAGTGTTTCCTCCTCTGTTCCTATAACCTTCACATCTCAAAATAAGTATTATTCCCTGGATATATTATTCTTCTTAAAGAAATTTCTATTTTTGTGTCGAAGATTTTTGGTTAAAAGCCCAAGTAAATCGAAATATTTTTAAAACAAATACGAATTTTTTCAGATATTTTTTTGGTCGTTGTATTAAAAATGAAAAAAAAAAAAAAGATCAATAGGAATTCTTTTAAAATTTTTCTTTAGAACTTTAAAAAGGAGTTAAAACACTACTTTTGAGGGTCAAATTTCAAAATTTTCTGGGGGAGAACCCCAAAACTCCCTCCAGACCTTTGATATAATGTTTCTCCCTTGAAAATTCTGCCACTTACAAGAAGCGGTTCCCTTTGGGAACCAAAGAGCATGAAACCCCAAAGAGTTTGAAGAGGAGGTAAAACACTGGTTTAAACCGGAATTTTCAAAAATTTTTACTGGAGGATCTCCGCCCCCCTTTGAAAATTTGATGTTTATTTATAACTTTTTTTTACCTAGAAAATTCTTTGCTTTACAACTGTTATTTTTTGATGTAACCCAAATGGTCTCAAAATTAGCTGAAACACTACTTTAAGAGGCAAATTTCAAAAAATTTTCTGGGGGAGAACCCCCAGACCCCCCCTTTAAAATTTTTCCATATATATTTTATACAGAGTACCTTCTCTTTGGATGTACCTTAAATGTTGTAAAAAGAGGCTAAATTTCTAAATTTTTCTGGGGGTGAGCCCCAGCCCCACTTAAAACACATTCTTGCCCCCTACGACCAAAAACTGAAATGACGCCGACGCCCCTGTTAAGCGGAATGTTGAAATACTAGCGCTCCGGTACTTCTTTGGTTAGAATTTAAGCCCTGGCAAAGGTATACTCTGAAGGAAAGAGGGCACCCCTCCAAAGGGAAGCCAGAACCACGGAGCAACATGTCCAACTGGATGGAAGCCAGAACCACGGCGCAACATGTTCAAAACCAGAACCACGGCGCAACATGTTCAACTGGATGGAAGTCAGAACCACTGCGCAACATGTTCAACTGGATGGAAGCCAGAACCACGGCGCAACATGTTCAACTGGATGGAAGTCAGAACCACGGCGCAACATGTTCAACTGGATGGAAGTCAGAACCACGGCGCAACATGTTCAACTGGATGAAAGTCAGAACCACGACGCAACATGGCCGATCCTGACGTATCTGAAGAATCGCTGGACAATTAAAATAAACAAATTTCTTATTTTGCGGGACGCAAAATTTTTGTAGGGGGGGGGAGGAATGAAGCGGCGCTGTAGTGCAGCGCGATGTAAGGGCAACACGTGAGCATGCGCAGAAGGCAGGGTCACGACCCCTGGCGAGAAGAGCAGGGGCGTCATTTCAGTTTTTGGTTGGGGGGGGCAAGGATTTTTTTTAAGTGGGGCTGAGCCACGCCGTAACCAGACTTGTTTTTTTTTGGGGGGGGGTGACTCAACATCATAAGTTCTAAGTAAAAATGGGGGGTCTGGGTTATGATTTACTTTATGATTTACGCTCTACTCATGAGTGCAAAGAGGGGAAAAATAACTATATACCCCTTATCGGCAGATATAGCCCCTTAAATTTGCGAAATCGATGTCCATTCATTGTATTTTAATTTAATTTGAAATTAAAGTTAATTTTTCTTCCTTTTCTTATTTTTTGTGATGTAAACTAAGCCAAAATAAACTTTATTTTGGGAATGATTGACTCTATTCATATTACTTCATTGATACTCCTTTATGACTCAGTTTCTTAATAATTTTGAATTTTTGTTTTGTTTTAGTCTTTCTTTTTCTCCCTTTTATACTGCGAACTAAGCAGAAATACAGTTGCAATTTCAATTTAAGTGGTTTTTAAGATTTTTTTCAGTTAAAATTTCATAAGGTTGAAGAAAGGAATAAGTCCATCATCTTTTTTTTTAACTGTGAAACATTTTTAAATACACATAATTTTTTCTATGATTGTTCTGTATTCTTAACAGTGTCATGAATTTCCTGTAAAAATTTGGTGGCTATAGGATAAAAATTCCATTACAGTGTTTTTCGATTTTCTAAAAACTTCGTTTTTGGACTTATTCCCTTTTTCTAACTGACGATTCAATTACAATAATATAATTATAGAACACTTCTCTTCTTGCATTTGGTTTGGCTTATTTTAATAGCTTGTATCTTATATCCTTAAAATAATCTGTAGGCGAATTCACTCTGACAGTAATTGCAAGGGAGCTAAAACTAAAATGTGCCCCGACCCGTTTTACGGTATATAGTTTAAAATTGTGTGGGAAAGTTGTCCGTTTGTATTAAGAAATTTATTATTTCCCTCGGATAATTGAGTTCTTGATTTAGTAATTATACAAGTAGGCACAAAGCAGTTGGTTACCACATAAAAGACCCAAACGAAAAAAAAAGTAATACATTTTTTTTATAAATTAAGCTGCGATTTGGAATAACATAATAGACCAAAAATGTTAATTATTAACTAGCGAATAAATATAATGAAATAGATAAATATATAAATTAATTTTGTAATTACGGATTACTAATTGATATTTAATAGTAGTTTTTTATCGTTGGACCCCCCCGTAAAATGAAAATCATATAGTATGCGCGCTTGCCCCTGCATTGAGCCAAAGTTACCCCCAAAACTAGAAGAGGAACCTTTCCTTATCCGAAGAGATCACATCCACGCTAATGTTGTTTATTATTATCTTCTGCCAGTGGAAAGATTTTTTGAAATAAATACAGTAAAAAATATCTTCTTTTCATTTGCTAACTCATGGGTTATGTAAATTAGTTGTCAAAGTTAAGTATTACGTTTTTTATAAATGTAAAACAACCAAACCAAATGCTCAGGATTATTTGAAATATTTTTTTCTCTGCCTGGAGGTTACATTGATTTACCTTTAGTGCATTCGAAGGGTTGAACTCTTTATGAAATAATTAAGGTATTAAATTAATAACAAAAATAATAACCATAGCAGGGGGCGAGGGGGGCCGACTTCCCCCTCTTTGAAATTCGGACAAGGTATACCAAAACGAGATAAAATCCTGTTTTTAGGGTCACATTTTCAAAAATTTTCTGGAGGGACCCTAGACTCCCTTCTGTACTTGGAACTCTTATTAAAAAAATATATTGAATATAAAAGTATATATGAAAAAATATATATAATCAAGATGCAAAAATCCTGCCTAAAATACATTAAAAAGCTACATTGAGCGCATAATTATGCATGAGAGGGGCTTAGAAAAAATGTAGGGTCCTGTTACCTGTCCCCCGGTGCAAAAATATAGCTTTGGGCCTCATAATGACTGAATTTTAAGAGGCTAATTGGGCCGCTCTTGAACTAAATTTCTTTATACGCCAATGACCATTGCCTTTATTAAAGTAAACTATTACAAGGACGTCTAATAAAACATTGGTATCTCTAACCATGACTTGTCTCGAAATTTTAAAATTTTCATAAGCCCCAAGCATACTTAAAATCTTAGTGTGAAGTAAAACTGAAAAAATCGAAAGGAAGAAATTTCTTTTTATTTACTAAGTTATAGTTGGCAGGTTGGACATTTTAGGGACACATATAGTATATATTTAACCATATTATTGAATGAATCAGTATCTGCTATAAACGTTTTCAGTTTTAATATAACTCTTTTGTGTGTGTGCTCTAAAAAGGTTTTTATACTTATTATTCTTAACAAACGCAATTTTGTTCCTATGGTTTAAAAGTCTTGGAAGATATTTTAGTCTGTTTCGGTTATGGTCGAGTCTCAAAAGTAACAATCTGGAACTCAGTGTAACAATATGCGAAATATCTCTTTAGACTGGGTGGACAGAATAACCTTCTTTATAAGTCTGATGAAAATTTGTTAAGGGAACTAATTTCTGAATCTTTTAACGAAGTTAATTTTTACATACAATAGCGTGATTATTTTTTTATTGGAACGTAAATTTTATTCTTACAAAAAGTTTGTGATTGGGGATAGGGCTCTTATCTACATTTTTATTCGGTTGATTGCGACGAAAGAGAGAAAAAAATGGTTTTTTGAACTGAGCGGCAGAGAAACTTTTCTGTTCTCTCCTCTCGATGGCAGCGCCCTCTATTTGGGTGATAATTTTATTCTATCCCAGTCCCATTTTCTGTGGTCTCAAAAATAAGAGTGGTCTCAAACTACAACTTTGGTAATTTGATTTTTCCCTCTACCCCTGCCCTGTTCATTGGTTGTATGGATAATGGATTATCATTCTTATCTTTTACCCCATAGATTTTTATTCCTGAGAAATTGCTTTAATAGCATTGTTTTGTTGTTTGTAACATAATGAGCAAAAATTACTCTCTTGTGGGTCTGGTCTGTCTAACTTCTAAATCAAATTTATTTAAGTCTTAAAAAATAGTAATCACTATCTACTTTAGACGAGTTCAGCTAGAAGTTGACCAAAGTCCTGAGCACTTCCGGTGTATATTCCATAACATAAAGATAAATCGTATTTCCGGTTTGAACTACATAAGCGGAAGTCTTCGAGGTTTTTTTGACGTCACCCAGTTGAACTCGTCTATTGTTTTCTGGTAGTTTCAACTCTAGAAGGTTTTTTTTGGGTCTGTTAATCCTGTTAATTAATTCGTAATTTTTGAAAATTTTTCAAGAAGTGCTGAAAAGTTTAATGTAAAAAAAATTAGGCACTTGTTTTACAGAGGAGGATTTATATAATATGAACAAATGGGACATATTCATAGGAATGAGTCACTTATTTGGAACTTGGAGAAAAAAAGTAATAAAAAAAATTTAAGTTTCGCAATAATTTTCTAACCTCGATACCAGAAACTTCAAACTTGCCGCCAACTGAATAACTTTTGGTTTGAGAGTATAAGTGTTCGGTCCAAGTGGTTCCGGATCGAGTCCGGTTTCTCGGAACAGGATTGGAGGAAACCGCTTATATCACGTGGCACGCTTAGCGCGTTCCCATTCGTTTGATATAACCAGTATAATTAGAAGGAGGTTATAAAAAAAGTTCAACGTTGGTCACGTGACGTCACAGCGCCATGTTGGTACAACGACAGAGGTTTATGTTGTGTAATATTTAAATATGAGTTCGCCGGTATATTCAATGACATGTTTGAATTTTTAAATAAATTAGTGCGTGACATTAACGAACACCAACTTGGTAAGTTTACTGCAAATTGGTTGCTTATAGTAGTGTTGATGAGTGCTGTTTAAATTGTTTGGATCGTTCGGTGTACATCGTTTCTCCCGCGCACTTTCCTCCGTTGTGTACCGTGTACCGCTCCAACAGAGTTGCTTGGGAGGGGTACATTGGAGGAGTGCTATTGAACTGATGTAGCACATAGCCACAAAGCATCGCGCGTTCTGTCGAATTACAGAATAAATCAATTTTAATTTTTTTTGACAATTTTTAATTACTTTAAAGAATTTCACTTTGCTTAAATTTATATTAAATTTTAAAGCACTCCAGTAGTAGGTAAGTAACCAACTAATTGTGATGATTTTGTAGGCCTACTTATAAATATTGTAACATGATCCCGAATTTTTCACATTGTTTACATTTGGTTCGCTGCATCATTTGACTCTTAATTGCTTATTAATGTAAACATTGTGTGAAATGATCAAAATAAATGTTTTGAATGTGAATGTACATTATTAACATTCATAGGACATTAAAATTTTAAACCTAGAGTGAATTTTAAAGTACTGATTTAGTACTTGTGTAATATGTGTGTACTTTCATCCTTTACCGAGTCGATAGTTTTTTTCATTTTTTTTTTTGCTGTAATGGTAAATTTTAACAGCCACTTTCATAACCTTTCATTAAAATTTACTACTCTCTTATCACTCGTTTAGTTTTTCTCATTTACTTATCTCTTAACTTCGATTCAAATGGTATTGATTTCTATCATCAGCATATGTTCATTATTTGTGTCGTGTTTGTTTGTAGATAGTTTATAGACCCTGATTGTAAGTTCACTGAAGTTTTAAGAAATTTTATAATAAAATTGATAGTTTTTTTTTGTTGGAAAATTTAGCATGTAGGGTTTTTAATTATTTAAATACATTACTTAACTACTCTCTTTAGCATCTTGCATTTTTTCATAATTTGGGTCATAAGTCATAACATAAGTTTATTAGATTTTAGTTATTTTCATTCTACCTATTATGTCAAATATAGTGATAAAGGTTATTTTAACTTAAAATATTGTTTGGTTATTGATTACCTACTATATAATAATTGATGTCATTATTAGTTTAAATTGGCAATGTAAAAAAGCTGTATAAGTGCAATATAATTATAGGAAACCATCTAGACAAAGGGTTCTCAAATTTTTTAGCATTGCGTCCCACTTTTTATAAAAATCTCTTGCGACCCACCTCATCTATAGTTAATTTCCCCTATGCCTCCTTAAAAAGACTAGCATTGTGTGTGTGAGGTTTAGTCCCCAACTATATTTGTTACAATGATAAAACATGCATGTATTAAAGGTTAAATTAACTTTTTATAAATTAAAAGGAAGGATTATTTAAACCCAGAGTTGGCCAATGTATATCACTCAATATATAGTATCATGATATTTATAGGGGGATGGTGATATATATCATGATATTTATCCAATAACAAAATCAGCAATTTTCAAGCTAAAACCTCCCAAAGTACATTTTTGAGTTCTTTGTTGACTTGTTAATCAGGGTTGGAAAAAAACCAGGTTTTTTTCAAAAAAACCTAAAAAACCCGGTTTTTTTGGTTTAAACCAGGTTTTTTTGGTTTAAACCGGGTTTTTTTACTGAAATTCTTCCCTAACACATAAATACAAATATTTCTGATTGTTTTCATTTATGAATGCATTTAATAAATAGTTCATCAATTCAGCTATTAACTAAGTGACTTAATTAATTAATTAAAATTAATTTTATTTAATTAAAAAAAGTTAAAATTATACATAACCATAAAAAACCAAGGGAGTCTGTTTAGAGCATTAAAAAACCATCTGGTTTTTATAATGCATATTATATTTAAAAATCCAGTGCTTATTTGATTAAAAAAAACAATTGGTTTATTATGCATTCAAATATCATATTATATTTAAAAATCCAGTGCTTATTTGATTAAAAAAAACAATTGGTTTATTATGCATTCAAATATCCAGTTCTTAATGAATTAAAAAAACCAAATAGTTTTTTTTATAAATAAAACCAAGGGAGTCTTTTTAGAGCATTTAAAACCAACTGGTTTTTATAATGCACATTTAAAAATCCAATGGATTAAAAAAAAAACAATTGGTTTTTATGATACATTCAAATATCTAGTCTAGTTCTAAATGAATTAAAAAAAAAAAACAAATTGGTTTTTTATAAAAAAAAACCAAGCGAGTCTTTTTAGAGCATTAAAAAACCAAGTGGTTCTTTATAATGCAAATTTAAAAATCCGGTGATTAGTTGATTAAAAAAAACAATTGATTTTTATTATGCATTCAAATATCTAGTTCTTAATGAATTAAAAAAAAACAAGTTTCAAAACCAAACCACTCCAGGTTTTTTATAAAAAAACCAGAGGAGTCTTTCTAAGAAAATTTCAATTGGCTAATTGTTTTCAAAAAATTGCATAGCTTTACAGCATTAATGTCAGAAGCATTCAACATATTTTGTTCAAAAGACAATATTTGAATCAATAAACGACTTTAAACCCAAAAGTTTAGCTAGGTTTTTTTTGAAAATAAAAACCAAAAAAAAACATTTGGTTTTTTTATGAAAAAAACCATTTGGTTTAAACCATGGTTTAAACCAAATGGTTTAAACCGTGCCAACCCTGTTGTTAATTAAGTTATGAAAATTTTTTAGCCATGTAATTACAATTTAAGGTTCAATTCCGTTAAGAGTCCCCGCTAAATATCGCCCGGTTCTTTTAGACAACAAAAAGTAGAAATATTCATAAATAATTTCAAACTCTTGAATTAAAATGTTTAATTAGATCAATAACTATTCAGTTTATTAATAAAAGTCAGAAAAATTTGTTGATATTTGGATACATTTAGCGATTTGGATATTGGTGTATTTAGCGGGGACTCTAACGGAATTGTACCCAATTTAATGCCTACAAAATTGTAAAATCATCAAGGTAAAGTATCATATTTTATGAAATTGTCCGATTTATTAACAATTGCTGAACAATCATCTATAAATAATGAAATATATAATTGAAATAAACCATTGATATCTTTCAAGTCATGAATGAATAAATTGTTCTTCAAATTATTAGTTATAGTGAAGCTCAACTTTTATAAGTGCAATATTTTCTTTAAGGCAGAAATGAAATTGTAATATACGTGGATAAAATTCTTGGTGAGTTGACATTTGCTGTGCCAGAGCATTAGAAAATATGCTCTGGGTAATTTAGAATTAATTAAAAATGCTCTTTAAGTAGTAATACTTTGGTTTAGATAAGTATTCATTTCTAATAAACAGTATTTTTCTAGTTTAAATTTAAATATGAAAATATCGTATTTTTAGAATGTATCTGAATTAATTTTTCGATATGAGAAAAAAGGAGTTAAGTCTTCTAATCTAAAAACAACTTCTGAGCAATGAACATAAGTGAAAGTCCATTGGTGGATTACGGAAAGCATCTGATAATAGGACAGATGTCAGACAAATTTTTGATAGCACATCATATTGAAAGTTACCAACCCATTTTTACTAACAAGATAATTATAATTTCGCCAAATAGTGCTACAAATGTAGAAAAATTGGTTTTGCACTTTTGGGATCATTTTATTCTACAAGTCATCTTTTCTGGACTTAAATCATGTTTTCTTTGGAATTTTTTTATTACTTTTCAGTTCTTTATTGGAAGAACTTTTTTAAGTGCCAAAATTACAATTACTAACATTAACCATTCTAATTTCTTTTTAACTTAAGCATAAAGCTAAAAATAGTGAATAAATATCATTATTGAAATGTCTTGCACAGTTTTCAGACTTTTCTCTCTTTTATCTGTTTTATATTCCTGTTTATGGGAATTTCTGAAGCAAGGGCCTTGCATTTTAGAACCATCAAGTGAGTGGTTTTGTGCAGGGGTGTTAGATTACAGATGTGGGTTCTTGTGTATTATCCCGTCAACAATCTAGTTTTACCGACATGATTAATGGGCTTTGGTTATACATTTTCAGCGAGGGGTATGGGCATGGCCAATCGAACAGGATAGTACGGAAGTACCCAGATGTAGAGATAGGAATGGCCCTGAAAACTCACAAAACCTTTGGGGGGAAAACTTGTTTTTTTGTTCATTAACTTGGAAAATATAAGCTGCAAGTAATAAACTAATTTCACTAAACATAAACAAAAATGTACATGCAAAATTATATTAGTGAACACAGAAGAGTTACACAGAAAAAAATGTTAAACTATATTCTTGTAAACAATTATTACAACCAGTAATACTTTAAAAGTAAAATTTTAACGATATAATGACCATATTTTCGTTTTTTTCCCAAATGGCTTTATTTCCATTTGTTGGAAAAAATTTAATTAATGATAATTGATTTGTTTTCTATTCGATGAATGGTTATTTAGTTTATTTAAATGTGTGAAATTAAAGGTTATTCAGTTTCTATAAGATATGTGTGCAAAAACCCTTCTGTTACATGTAAAAAGTCAATTTTTTCCAGGCAAAAACATTTTTTCAGGTTTTTTCCACCTTTCAAAATCTTTAGAAATTTTCTATCTCTACCCAGTTGTGCATTAGACATTAGCAAGTGTTATCATCATGGCCAGAAAAAGTTTTGGAAGGGGTATTTGTAATTTTTCGGTAAATATGGGGCAAATTAAGTACTTTTCTATGGTTAAAATAAAATATTTTCTGTCTTACTCACATTTTCTGAGTTATTCTCAAATCATTCTCCTTTTGGGTACATCCCTGTAAGCATGAATACATTCTTAAATGATTTGTGCTCATAAAATATTTATAACTGCTTAGTGCACCCCATAAAACTTAATTGGTTAACCCTTTCAGTCCTAGAGCGCTCGAGATATGGGAAATTAGGGGTGACTAGGTCGGAAAGGTTTAAGTAAAATTGTCACATCAGCATATTTTATGAGCATAAATATATTGTAGTGAAAAATTTAGTTAAAAACATACTACTGCTGTTGCTTGAATGAGGTTAGACAAAATATCTTGTATAAAATTTGAATTATTTATGAATTATTATCTCATTGAATTATTATCTCATTCTTCACTTTTGTTTCAGCTTAAGCTATGAGCTGTGTTGGTACTGAACAAAAGGTGCTTGAGCCAACAAAAGAGAAAACTAAAAAAAAAGATGAACAAGGAATTAAAAATGGAAAGCCATGCATAGACTTTCAACCAGATGACAGGTGGCAAATTAAAGATGATGACTCGCAGAAAAAAGATGAAAATGCTATTACTTCAAAAGTTATAGATGCTACGTGTTCAAATGGCCGTCAATCAGCACGGTCTCGAAACAAGAACTGTACACCATTGAATGGTGAAGCGAATGATTCTAGTTCAGACAGTGAGGCTCCAGTCACGAATACTATACAAGCAATTGTGCACACAGAAGAAGCTGAAAAGTCTGAAAATCAGAAAATTCGCTCCAAAAGAAAACGAGCTGTTGAAATTGGAAATGGTCAAAACCACAAGGAGATGAAAGTGGGCGAAAGTGATTGTGATATTAAAGTTGAAAATAGCTCTGATCTAGAGCAGGGAGATGAAGTTAGTATGAAAGATGATTCTTCAAATAATTCTGACTCTGTTCACACTTTCTCGGAAACTAAAACAACTTCAGAGAAAGCAAAACTTGACCTGGATAGTATTGAAGTTATAGAGGAATCAAAAGATGTGTCAAATGAGAGTTCAAAATCTCCAGACCTGGATGATGGAGATGGAGAGATGGACATATCTCCAGACTCTGAAAACAGCAGTGAATCTCAGGCCAAAAGTATAAAAGAATGTAAAGATGAAGATATTGAAGTAATTAGTGATGGAGAAATTATAAAGAATTCTGATGAGGAAAGTGACTCTGAAGTTCAAATTTTAGGTTCAGAAGAAACAGAGTGTAAGGTGGAAGCACTGGAGAGTCAAGAAATGCCAGAATTTAAAACCTCTTCTGATTTAGATATACGTCTGTCTGCTGGTTACATGTATTATAATTCACTTAAAGAAAAAATTCCTAATTTTAAAGCTGGTGCATACAAACCTGTTAAATTTCCTCATACTGGTACTTTATTGTTAGCAGAAAATGAAGTCATCATTGAAAGTCCTTCATTGCTAGTTCCATTACTCATTAAAGAAACGGATGAGTTTCCTAACCTTGAAGGAGAGGAGAAGAAGGTTAATGTTAATAAACAAACTCTCTTACATAAAAAGAACTTTTTTCAAAGTTCTGTTGGACAATTTCTCATAAATTTGGGTATGAGTAGGGCTCAGGAGTTTTATCATAGAGACATGAAGCGTATAGTGCAAAAACAATTAAAGTCTGTCAAATCAGTGCATAATGCAGAGAAAGAAAAGGCTGTTGCATTTCATGACAGACGTAATAATGAGCTAAAGGAAATTAACGCTGTGTTTAACTCTCGAATGCGTCATTGTAAGCATTGTGATTATAAGACTGAATCTGCAATTGTGTTAGAAGGACATTGCTTAACACCACATTTAAGTTCAAGGAGAGAATTCAGATGCAGCTTTTGTGATTTTATGACTAGAGACCCTAGTGGTATTGCTTTTCACTATGAAGCCATGCATGCTAAAAAGGTAATATTGGATTCAAATATTCCTCTGCATGAGTGTATATTTTGTTCATTTTCATCAACTTTGAAGAATAAAATTAACATGCACATGAACCGGTGTCGTAAACAATTTATATCTTCTCAAAACCTGGCTCCAGCTTTTGACTTTGAATTCCCTGGTGTTACCACAAAGCCTGTCACAATGGCTGATGTTGTTGGTCACAGGAGACTCATATTTAACTCTGCCAAAACTCGTGGTATACCTGATGATAGTGCCTACACCAGAAAGAAGCTTGCATCTGTCTTAAGCAAACTGTCCGGTCAGCCAAGTTACGATGACAAATCACAAAACCTTATGAAACACTTAATCTCACCTATTGTACCTCCACTCTCTTCAGGGTCTACCATACAACTACCTCCTGGTATAGTGATCACTAGGCCGAGGGGCCAACCCATCCAGCAAATGCGGCCTATTGGTAGAGGATTTGGAAGGTTTTCACAGCCAAGAGGAATGCAAAATATCAGGGGAGCAGTGCAAAGAAGAGGAATTCATTATGGCATTCCTTCTGCAGCATCACACTTGGCCTCCTCTGGCATCTCAATCACCCCAGTATCTAGGGGGTCTGCTCCCATCCGTGCCAGCACAATGTCAGGGGTCAAGAACATAACATTGACACCCATTAGTAATGCCTCAAATCGGACTATTATCCAGAAACCCAATACACCTCAGCCTGTGGCTCTTTTTTCTAATCTTACAGGTAATCCTCGGGCATCTTTGGGTAGGGGAGGAATCACGCCCACTCTTCGGACTATGCCACCTTACCAGCGTACTAACACTCCCCCTTCCCAAGTTGTGAAAGGTAGCTCAGGAAATTCCTTTGTTGTGTGTGAGATCTGTGACTCTTATATCAAAGACCTTGAAGAACTACGAACTCACATGAACTTTATGCACAAAGTAAAAATCCATCCCAAAATGCTGGTTAGCCGGCCTCCTCTGAACTGTCAAAAGTGCCAGTGGCGCTTTTTTACCGATCAAGGCCTTGAGCGGCACCTTTTAGGTGCTCATGGTCTTGTCACCACCAATATGCAAGAGATGGCCAACAAGAACCAGGATGGTGGTAGGTGCATTATCTGTGGGGCAGTTTTCACCTATAAGTTGGTGTCTCACATGACTCAGGTGCATAAGGTTACCCTAAAGCCTGCCCATCTCTCATATAAATGTACAGTTTGTACTGCAACTTTCACCCTCTATAGGCTTTTTGAAAGCCATGTATATAACGAGCATAGTGGTTCAGCCAAGCGTTCAGCTGAAGAGTCACCGGCTGAACCTCCACTTAAGAAAATGGCAGAGGAGCTTAGTGTGAGGCGTTGCAATGAATGCAATGTGATCACGGATAATATGCAAGAACATTTGATTAAACTTCACATGAAAGACTGCTTTGTTAAACTGTGCCGCATTGAAAAGTGCAAGAAATGTTTGTATTCTTCCGATGAAATGCTTGTTATTCGAATGTCAGATTTTGGATTAGATGATGAGATGGAGGATAGCAGTGAGGAATCTGACTCATCAGATTCTCAAGAAGAAAATGAAGGTAAGCTAATCAAATCTTGGCAGAGATCTACCTACCTGCAACCTACTTTAATATTAATTTCTTGAATTTATAAAATTCCATCACTAGTTTGAACTTATCATTTCTTTCCATGAAAATAAGTAAGATTAAGGAATTAATTATGATAGTCGCTGAAAACTACTTTGTACCTCTTGAAGATTTGAAGTCAATGATACACTGTTCAACAAATTGTACCTACCTTCAAAATTTTTTCCTTGATGAAAATAGTCATTTCTTATAGATTTTGGGTCCCTGAACTGAACACGAAAATCACCATCAAAATTCTCAATTGGCTCGGGATTTTCGGGGAACGACCCCTCCTCTTTTTACGCTTTTTGATGCCTTAATGACTTTGAATTCGATTTTCAGGGTCAAAAAGGGTACAATTCCGTTAGAGTCCCCGCTAAATATCGCCGAAATCCAAATCGCTAAATATATCCAAATATCAACAATTTTTTCTGACTTTTATTAACAAACTGTATAGTTATTAATCTAATTAAACATTTTAATTCAGGAGTTTGAAATTATTTATGGATATTTCTACTTTTAGTTGTCTAAAAGAACTGGGCGATATTTAGCGGGGACTCTAACGGAATTGAACCTCAAAAAGCATTAATCAAGTCTTTAAATTACACCCAAAGGGACAAGGAAGGTTGAAATTTCTAAAATATGAAATGGCGGAAAGCTATCCACAAGAGCGAACAGCTTGAAACATCGAATACCCCCATAAAACCAGCCAGTTACTAACGAATAGAAGAATTTCCACTTAGGAAAGACTTATATGTAAGAAAAATGTCATTTTTAAGCTTTTCCAAAGCATTTTTTGCAGATAGCTATCCGTCATTTCATAAAACTAGAGCTGATGAGCAAAAATGGATGCCATATTCTGAATCAGGAGGTCAAATATATACAAAATCAGCTTTAATATTCCCAGCACCAAAATGAATGTTGACCAGTGTAATTTTCCACATTCTTTGAGAAAGGGTTTTCAGTGTTTTTAATTAAATTTTTCAATTTTGAGAAAATTAATTTTTTAAATACTGTATAGTAAACAGTAATTTGAAGTTTTCCTCCCACATATTTGCCCAACTGAATGTCCCCAAATTTTTTTCATTGGGTTTAGGTCTTGAAAGTAGGTTGGCCAGTTCAATCAATTTAATAATTATCTTATTATTGTGTGGTGCTATGTATATATTGCTGTATAAACTGTGGTATTGGTAAACTGTGGTTAACAACGTTTATCTTTACAAAATCTTCTATATAACAACAAATCTTTAAGCACTGTTTGGTGTCCCACATATGCTAGAATTACTGTTTCATCTACGCAAAATGCATTACACACTAAGGTGGAATGGGAAAAAAAAGCTTTTCGAAGTTTGAAAAGGTACTCATGGCAGAAGTTGTGATGTAATGAGAAGAAAAACCGTGACAAAATTTTAAATCAGTCCAATGATATCATTGTCCCAAGATCTTATAGGAAAAACATTCAATTGCGCCTACTGGGGGGATGTTCTCTGAGGTTAAAGCGCACTCTCCTTGGAAAAAAGAGACGGCTCACTGGCGCTTGTGGCGGGGGCTAGATAAAGGCCACTTGAGTGTTTCATTGAACGTTTTTCCTAGAGTGCTCTCTTCTATCCTGTTCCTATTAGTAGAAAATGAATGTATATTAAATTTTAGCTCATTTGTTTTGACCTCCGCTCACTTAAATTAACTGATTTCCTATACAGGGTGTCCCACAAAAAGTGGCCCAACCCCTTTAATTTTTGAATTTTGAACCCCTACAGACATAGTCATGAAAGTGGGGTCTAGGTATAGTAAAGTGACCATGCCCTATCGGATGAGACAACTTTCAACGCCCTCTAGCGGAAACTTTAGGAGTTGTAATTTTTATTTTTAACCCTTTCACTCCCAGTGATGCCAATTGGAATCATGGTATTTGGGATTTTTTTTCGTCTTTCCTAGAAATACCAAAGACTCCAAATGAATACTATTAGAATCTTCATCCAACTCTCCTTTAAAAAATATTTTATTTTTTTTCTTACCATTAAATTTTCATTTCACAATAAATGATCAAAATAGAGCTTTTTGGAAAAAATTTTTTTTGCTAAATCTGTGTAAAACAATTTTAATTTTGAAGCAATTTAAATAAATTAAAGTAAAATAATACTGTTTTATTTTGTAAACTAATGATTGTAGAGAGTATATTGATCTTTTATAATAATATTTCTCTAAAAATTTTGGTTTTAGAATTTATTGAAAAGTCATGATTCCAAATGGCATCATTGGGAGTTCAAGGTCAATCAGCATCCCTTACTTTCCTGTAGATAATATGTTAGAAAATGCTATAAATCAAATGTAAAGCTATATTTCTGATAAATTACTTTATATATTAGTTAAATGCAACCATAGAAATAAAAAAAATAAGATAATTACGTTATACTCTCGATATCTCGAAATTCGTTATAACGAAAACTTCGTTATTTCGAAAAATATTTTACCCCATCGACCAATTATGTTATAGAAAATGACTGTTTTTATCTTAAAAATAGAGCATATCTATTTACAGTATATCCTCGATACTTCGAAATTCGTTATCTCGAAAACCTCGTTATTTCGAAAAAT
Source organism: Tetragnatha montana (assembly GCA_963680715.1). Lineage (NCBI taxonomy): Eukaryota > Metazoa > Arthropoda > Arachnida > Araneae > Tetragnathidae > Tetragnatha > Tetragnatha montana. The sequence goes on from OY796674.1 coordinate 40,287,957, forward strand.
TATTTTCGCTAATTTTGTATCATTTTTTAAAAAAATGGATAAAAATGTTAAAAAATAGTCTTATAACAATAGTTTATATCAATATTTACCTATATTATCATTTATGAATTCTCTGAGGATAAATATGGCATTAGATTCAGTACCACTTTTATACCCCTTAACTCCCAATGATGCCATTTGGACTCATCAAAGATTTTAATGAAAAAATTAAAATTAATTTTTTTCCTTTGAACCCTGTTGTTCTGACTGGTAAATAAGCATGTTTTCAAAATTTTAAATTTTTTTGATGAAAAATAAAATAGTTAGAGTGAAAGGGTTAAAACTATGTGAGGTATGTGAAAAAGTCAATGACTAAGTTGTAGAGCAGCATCGATTCATTATAAATCGACACCTCTACCACAAAAATGACTACAATAAAACTCATTAAACGCCTGTTTATTTAATTGTGATTTGGAACACACAACCTCACGAAGAGCTTAAAACGCTTGCTTGTTTATTTGAGGTTTTGAACACTTAACCTCATGAAAATGAACTGTTTACATTTACCGCTGATGCTCTTAGTGCTTCCCGTCCATGACAATGCACATTAGGACTCTGAATTGAATATCGAGCTGCACATTTTACACCTCACTCACAATTACGTACAGTGAAACGATAAAACCCAAAATTCAATAGCCTCTTAATTATTATATCCAACAAGATAATGCAAAAGCGTTTCGTGAGGTTAAATGTTTGAGATGTTAATGTTCGAGACCCCAAATAAACAAGCAAGCGTTTCCTGAGATTGAGTGTTCCAAATTACAATTAAATAAACGGGTGTTTAATGAGTTTTATTGTAGATATTTTTGTGGTAGAGGTGGCGATTTATAATGAATCGATGCTGTTCTACAACTTAGTCACTGACTTTTTTCACATACCTCACATAGTTTTAAAAATAAAAATTATAACTCCTAAAGTTTTTGCTAGAGGGCGTTGAAAGTTGTCTCATCGGATAGGGCATGGTCACTTTACTATACCTAGACCCCACTTTCATGACTATATCTGTAGGGATTCAAAAGTTAAATGGGTTGGACCACTTTTCTTGGGACACCCTGTATAAGCCATTGCATATTTGCAGTGCGTTTTTAACCCTCGGGAAACATCCCCCAGTAGGTGTCATTGAATGTTTTTCCTATAGGATCTTGGGAGAATGATATCCCAAAGGTGATATGATCCCAAAGGTTAAAGTTTTTTTCACAACTAACCACAATTTTTGTTCAATTTAAAACATCAATGACAGAAAAGGGCAGTAAATAATTATCATTGTGAGATAAAATACATTTTGTCTTGCAAAAGTATGATTAATTCAATACTGGAACTGTTGGTATGTGGTTCAAAAGATATCGACCTTTTTGTGTAAAAAATATTAAATATCTATCACTTGCATCAAAATGACCTATTTTCTGGGAATCAGGTGTTGATTCTGCAGCTGCTAGTTTCTTTAAAGTCTTCCTTTTTTTTAGGTTGAATACACCAAAGTTATACATTTTTATTAATTCATCTGTAAGAAGCTGTGAATTCATCTTTAAGAATGACTGGTCCAAGCAATGTAAAGTTATCAAAAGCACACAGATCTAGTTGTGGCTTCAAAAGTGATATTGCAGTGCTTTCAAGAAGATAGTGAAGGGAAAAACATTTTTTCTTTTTAAAGAGAATTTGAACTTTCTCTTATGCAAGAGCTGTATATTTCACTGGTCATTTTATTATTGCCATAGTCCTTTAAATATGTGATATCTAAAGGAATACTTTTCAGGCAGTTCTCAATGTGTTCAAGTAAACTGTCTACACTTTCAGTGTGGGGTTCTTTTGAATGGTCCTTCCTATTTTGTAAATAGTACCTCATTAGATGGTAACAGTGGATATTTTGGATGTTGTGGTGAATACTATTCTTTTTCACTTGTTGGTTCTTTATGCGATTAGCTGTGAATTAAAATTCAGACTGTGACTTGTTTCGGGTGTATAAAAGGTGCCTTTATTCTTAAATTTAAATATTGCTGCCATGTGATCTCCCAGTTCTACCCATTTGTTGCAGTTGTAAATACTAAATTGTGTGTGTGTGCGCCAGGCTGTTCAAGTTTCCGTCATTACTCGTGCTGTACACATGACATTCTGTTAATATTTTTTTAAACTCGTTTTAATAGATTAAAACATCGTTCATCGCCCTTTTATCATTGCAGCATCCACTTGTTAATTTTTTATTCAAATTGGAGTTTTGTTCCTTTCTTATATGTTCATTGATTGGTTAATCTAGAACATCGCAAAGGTATGCAATCATCCCTTCTACCTCTATAAAAATTTCCTTTGTCATCATGGAGAACAACATTGTGGGCAATATTTATGCAAGTCGAATTCTGTAGCAGTGCAGTAATTTTATGTGCCTGTTTATACATTAGAACATGCTTTGGCAATGCTGAACAAGTGTAATTTATTTATTTATATGGAATATTTATAGAAAATTTGAAAAAAAAAAGTCAATTAAAGAAATTTAAAAAATATGTGTTAATAATTTCTTGTGTACTCTTAATATGCAATCAAATGTAATTGAGATAGTTATGTTCAGATATAAACATTAAAAAAAATAACATTCTATAATTGTTTCTAGTAGTTGTATTGTATTTTTATTTCAAAAAATTAAATAGTTTATTTCAATTTTGTATATGATTTTTTTAGCTTTGGATTTACTTTGTATCATATTTGTAAGATTTTCAATTGTAGACAATTTTTTTTTCAATCTTTTAACTTGTAATTGTTTAATTTGCATGTTTAAAAGATTTTTTCCTGAGAAATTTGGAACTGTGCATTATTCTTAAATCTAGGCCATCCATGTTTTTTCCTCAAGCCCAAAAAAGACTCAAATTTAAATAAGCATTACATTGGCTTGGCAAATTAGGGCGGTAGCACTATAGACTTAACTATAACTTATTAATTTGTTAAACCCATGTATATGTACTATAGCGCCTTTTTATCACGATTTGCGTACCGAAACTCCTCCTAGCAACCCAACATGCTTTGTGTACTCATTTTCTCCTTCCGCATAGTGACGTACTAGGTTCAGGAAACGTTGCTGTCGAGTATAGCAATTTGTTTCTTTCTATAAACTTATCATTTCTGTTTTTCATAAGGTTTATCAAGACGCCCTCAGGTTCGATAAAGTATTTTTACTATATAATATAAACATAGTAAAACTTAAAAGAGAACCTGGAAAGTGTCAGTTTTTGTCTTTAAAAGGAGATAAATTCACAGAAATAGCCTTAGATGTCTTACGTTAGTATAAATTGGTTATAAATTCAACTTACGAGTAAAAATTTTGTCATATTTAGTCATAAACGAATATCGCCGTTGTAGTCTGCCCTTGGGTGAAATACACAATTTAAAAAAAACAATCTGTGATTTTAGATTGTTTAGGCCCTGGATGTTAGTATGGCCAGATGACATTTATACAAAAAAAAATTGAGTTAAGAAAACTAATTGAGGTCGTCTCGAAATTTTTCTAAAGCATTGGTTCCCTAACTATGCGCCGCGGCGCCTTGAAGCTGAAATTATGGTATTCCCTTGCCTATACCACGTTCTGATTTATCTTTTTACTAAAAAAAAAAAAAACTTGTAATATTCGAAGGCGTTAGAAATATTAATTTAAATTTTGAGAAGGAAATTTTCGAATTCTAGGCTCAGTTTATCAGTAGAATTCAGCCTATTTTATTATCATTAATTGTAAAATTTATTGAAGGATGTTTGGAAAGGCAAGGGTGGTTGATTGTGAAAGACAAATGGGAATGAAAAGTCTAAATAAAATTCAGATAAAAGCGTTTTGGAAGTTGTACCTCTGGTTTGAATTTAATTGCATCAGTAAACAATAGAAAAATCGTTTAATGACGCCAGTCCAAAAGTGAAAAAACTTGCCAAGTTTTTTTTTTCTCCTTAGTTTACTTTTTTTTGTATGAGAGGGGCCGTGAAAGAATTTTTGATTAGCAGGGGCTTCGCGAGTCTCAAAAGTTTGGGAACCACTACTGTAGAGTGATATAGATGTTTTAAGAAGGTAGTGTTATGATTTTAAAAAAAAATAAGATGCTAGGTTTTTTTTATTACCCCTGTCCACTATGCTAAAATCCTGATCCAGAATGGGACAATGGCTATGCAACACTTTTACTCCATTTAAATTAGGAGGGTACTCTTTGACGAAGTGTTGCATGAAATTTATTTCTGTGCTCAAAAGTGGGGGGAAAATTTCTTAGAATGGATGTGAGAAAAAAATCATGAATGGAGCATTTCCATTTGAGCCTTACTTAAAACATTGATGTTATTGACTCTTGGTTAGGTTTGATAGTTCCATTGGCACGTGGATTTGTATCTGGACGACTTTTGCGTTTACTTGCCTTTGAAGCACAGAATCAAAACATCTTTGCCTCATGATGCTTAATACGGCGAAGCGTTGCGAAGGTGGGTGACACTCTTCAAGGTCAATGAACTAGATTTGACACAATCGTTCATCTGAGAGAAAACATGGAAAACTTGCATTTGGACTCGAGATTAACTTTTTTTTTCTAAATTCGTTCAGAAAAATACTCGGGTCAAAAACAGTACCGTACTGGTAACTTAGAAAGAAATATTAAAGGGGCTCACCTTTTGTATTTTCTTTAATTTTATCTTTTTGTCATAAACCACACATTTTGATATTAGCTTAGTATTGTAAAAAATCGTACTTGTTTTCTTAACTTCGATTTATTTAATTTCCGATCTGTATACTTGAACACCTATTTCCTTGCAAATAAAATGAAAACCTTTTTAAGTTTTTGAAATAAAAGTGCGGTTGATTTTTTTTTTATTAAAATCTCCAAGTTGTGAAGTAAATCATAGAACTTCTTTAACGTACGTGGAAAGTGGTGAAAACTTGTTAAAGAATAGGGAGGATTTTTTCTTTCCATATTTTGGGGATTACAAAAATTCTACGAATCCCCATTTTTCAATTTTGTTACAGGAAATAGAATTAAAAATAACTATAACAATTTAATCAGGGTTATTCCCGTTGATCTGGTTATTTAACTTGAGTTTGGGAGAACTAATCAATTAATTTTAAGTTCTCTAAAATTTCTGGAGCTCGCCTTATAACTGCTCGCCGGTGAAACGAGGAGCACACTTTTCTCAACAAAATAAACCAAACAAATTTGGGCGCGCAATTTCATTGGCTCAAGTTCCTTGTTGCCAACCCAGCGGTTGGGTTGGTTGGTACAGTGCCGGATACGCACTGCAGTGCAGAGTTCTTTTCGCTATTTTCTTTTTTAGCTTTTTTCAAAAAATGCGTGACGTCACAGCGCGTAATATAAAATGGCGGCCGAATGTAGAGGTAGTGTAGGGTTTATGATGGGGTACACTTGGCCATCGATTCGGACGTGCTCTCCCAGCATGCATTGCGATTGCGCTGCAAATATTGTTAAAATAATGGTTGAAAGAGCAACTCCCGCCTCATAACGTTCTCAGCCTCTGCCTCCCGATTAAAAAGTTCATTATTCGGGATCCTATTATAGCTCCTTATAAAACTCCTGCTCTAATGTTTCTTTTTGGAACCTTTCTCCATAAGAGCTCGGGAAATTTGGTTCTGAGGCAGAAACTTTTTGTTTTTAAATGTAATTTAATTTTTGTTGAAAAGGTTTTATTCTTAATTCTTTAAAAATATAATAGAGCGATAATAATTAAATAAGATACAATTACCCACAGAATTGGAGGGTACTGCGGAAAATGAGCATCACAAATCAAATTATGTATTCAAGTATGACCTTTTCAATCAGGAATTGACTGGACATCATTTTTCTCAATCGGTGGTACGCGAACTCTTGGTGGTTAGCGTAAAATTTCAATAACAAAATATTAAGAATGTTGGTAAAATGACGAAACATTTAGTTTACTAAAATTTGTTGCATTCGTAGAAATTTGGAAATGAAAAAAAAATATTAATGGCTACAGAAGGGGTTTGCCAATTTCTTTCGGATTTCATAAGGAGTTCTCAGTAAGAAAAAGGATGCAAACCACTGCTGTGCGTCATTTATCGGCTACCCTTCCAACTTTAGTCCGCTAAGAACAAGTTGTGTTTTTGTCACAACACCATTTTTTTAAAATTTAATACAAATTAAGTCGACCAACTTCAGGCAAGCGCCTAACAAGGTTGGTCCGGTCCATTTAACTCAAACCACCCGATTCCCAGTATCTGTCAATTTTATTCTTGAATTCGTTCACTCACTTGAGTTGATAATTTCTTTAATTTCGCGGTTATTTGATCTGTATAGCATTAGAAATTGTTCATTAATATAAATAACTCAAACAGTCACAATTCCAACTGTAAGATTTCATCGCTTCAAAACTTGTTAAAATTAATTTCACTAATTAGCCATTAAATTTTCGTGGTTAAAACAGATGGAACATCTCCAGCCCCCCCCCCAAGTGTTTTTGCTACCACAATCTGGGCTCAGTTACATCCCATACGACGTTGTTCGTACACACTGTGGCCTCTCCAGAAAAAAAAATTCGAAGAGGGAGGTTGGAATTCGAGGGTGGGCTGGAGTATATGAGATATTTTTAATTATGTTCTACGATGATGATCGGAAAAAGAAACTTTTTTTGGAACAACAGTAAAAATATAATTTAAGAGTTAATTTATCTTGATACTTATAGTGTTTTCTGGTGTATTATACATAATACACCAGAAATTATAATAACAGAACAATCTCAAAAACTGGGCGATGTTTTAAAATTAGTAAGTGTTTTAGTATAGATAAAAAATAGTTTAGCTGGCCCTATTTCTTGCAAGAGATTGAAAATGAAACAAACTTGATTCGCTCACAAATGGTATTAGCTATCGCCACTTACATGAGATCAAATCATTTACTTTTCGATTATGGGGCAAACGTGAAAATCTAATAAGGAAAAAGGAAATTCATGGTTGAACCATGGACTTGTAACAAGTTATCTCCCAGGTTGATAAGGGATGAGATGTTTTGAAGTTAGTAATACATTTTTTGAAAAATTGATGTCGTAATCATAAAAGTTCTATAGCGTGGTGTTATAATATTCATCTCCTAAAGCTATTTTTAAAAAAATGTACACCCTTTTTTCTAAGTCATGCAGTTATTTTTAGAGTTCAATAAAAACTTAGCTTTATCAATGCCTGATTTTCAATGTTTGTGTTACTAACTGAAAATGACGTCCTAGGTGACCCTCAAACTTTTAAGCCTTCTCCAAACAAGTACATGTCTTTGATTCACCTGGTAAATTTCTTGCGGTAGACCACATAAAAAAGAATCGCATCATGCAAAAACCCTCTCAATATCAGCGCGTGGACTTCGGAAATGGTCAATGCTCACAGCTACGTGCTGGGTTAGGGTCCAGAACGTGCCAATGTTGGTTTCTTTTTACTTGCCACTTTTTTTTCTTCTTAAATACATTTTATTTTTAGTCATGATATCTGGCATTGATAGACGTTTCGGATGGACAGAAACAACTCACAAAAAAGCATCGCACAAAAGCAGGTTTGACTGCACTTAATACTTAATAGTACTCGATACCAAGAGTATAGTGTTGGTGCTGTATGCCCCAATGGGGGTTTTGTGCCATTAAACTCTTACCATACCATACCAAGAGTATAGAATATTCTCATTGAATGCTGAGATTGGAGATCCCCCAGATATTTGAACTGTCCCCCAAAATATGTGGTTTTTGACAAAAAAAAATTAGAAAAAGTGAAATAAACAAAGGCGAGTCCTGTCCTCCCAAATATTTTTTCCAACCAAAAAAACAGTTCATGTCACTAGTATCTAGTATCGAACGTCTACTAGTACATCTTTCGGGACAGAGCTGGTTGTGGTTATTCGGGGCGAACACGAATATTGATTTTCTTCACTTACCTCACTCAGTCCCTTCCAGTGGGTACGACCACGACCTCGTGAGGGAGTATTGATTCCACGTAAAATCCCTAATCCCGATTTTTAAATAATTTCCAGAAGGAAATTGTCCTGTATTTTTCTAGAAATCTCCAGTTTACTAATTTACTTGCAGTTTCAATTTCGCGCTCTGATGAAAAATTGTCCTTAATTCCGTCATTGAAATCCCCTGATAACATTTCCCCCTTTTTTACAAATCCAACTAATTTTGATATGAAATAAGTCTAAGAACATAAAAAAATACATTTTAAAGGGAAAGGTTTTCCCAGAAAAATGTTTTAACATTTTTTTAGTAGTACTTTGCGTTGACCGACCGTTTCTCAAACTGACGTGAAACTCGGGGTGAATCCTGGTTTTGTACAACTTGGTATTTGAATAAATTACCTTTAATTAAACAAAATTAGTGTAATCCCTCACACACATAACTTTCAAATTAAATATAAATTGTACGAACATAAAAAATTCTATAAAAGTGGGTAGTTACTTTTAAATTTCTATACACTATACAGCCTATTCCTTGTTGGGACATGTATAATACAGCAGGGGGTCGGCAAGTATTTTTACTCGGGGTCCAAATAATTTCGTATCGAGGTCCAGCGAAAAATACTTATTACTATGTATTTTTAAATTCTCATCTTCAGATTTACATAATTCATGTAAATTGATTGCGTTACCTCCTCAATTAAATTTTGTTAAATTAAAAAAAACCCTGCAATTGAAATAGAATAGACCTCAAAAAAAGAAAAAGTTCAGAAATTTACAAGTTTTTTTGATTAAAATGTGTCTTTATTTACCTAAAACACTCAAAACTACTTGAATCAAAGCCCTAAATGTCGTGGATTTGAAATTTTTGGAGCCCAAATTTTAAATCAGTAGTTTAAAGTAGTTGAAGTTTAAATCAGTAGTTGTTGGATAACACTTTTAGCAAAGTTAATAAATTATTATTATAAAAACTCATACTTTAGAACTTAAAAAATATTCTTTTAAATTTTTAAAAGCTATTTCAAGTTATTTAATTTTCAAAATTATCTTTCATAAAATCAAATTTTTACAGTAAAATATTCGAATTTTTTAACCTTTCATTGGTTTTTAAGCATACATTATTAATCTAAAATTATTTCCGGGAGGGGCCCAAAATTATTCCTCAAGCCCCTCATGCATATTTTAGAGGTCCAATGTAGCTTTTACATTTTTAGGTAGAATTTGTGTCTTAAAGAATCCAAAGAGGGTCTGGGATTTCCTACAGAAAAATTTTGGAAATGTGACCCTAACCCTAAAAACAGGGTTTTAACTTGTTTTTCGAATTTCGAAGGAACAATCGGAACCTTACCACACTACCCAGATAGCACAGTAAGATTGAATCAAGCTGGAGCGCTCAAGCTTGATAAACCTGTATCGAACTTGAAAAATACCGTAGTGTAACTGTATTTAAAGTAGAAAGTTGTACCACGTCAAGCTTGAATCCTATCTAAAAAAGGATTGAATTATCAAGCTTAAAGGTAAGCATTATTCAAGATAGAAGTTTCAAGAAGATAAACATTTTCCCATGTAATAGCAACAATATTATCATTGTTTTTGCTCTATTTTCTTTAGTTTTTTTTTTTAACAAGGTAGGGTCACTTGGGGTAAGTGGGGCCCCTTTTTGGAACAGTACATTTTTGAAGCTTATTAAAAAATTCTTGAAGTGCTTAAATTTGAACTTATTGACATATTTTATTTAAGACTACATTAATAAACAAAAATGTATTATTAGATTCTAAAATAACGTGTTACATATTTCTGAACTGATCTTTTTAAAAAAATGAGAAGGGTGTCCCACTTACCCCATAAGAAGGGGTAAGTGGGTCACTCCCTCTTTATTTATATTGAAAGAAAAACTTAAGAGGGAATAAGTGAGTCTTACTCGATAAAGTACGGAAGTTTTCTGTACAAAATATTTTATTGTAACTTTATCCATGTACGAGATATATACTCACATTTAAATTAATATGGTTGGTTGGGGTAAGTGGGGCCCCTTTTTGGAACACTACAATCACAGAATGTTTATAGATTGTTTTCTTCAGGTTCGAATGGTTCAGGAGATTTATAAAGAAACCCTCGAAACTATTCCCCCACCCCACTGTGTGTTTTATAATTAATTTCTCGGCAACGTGAATAAAAAAAACCCAACTCAATAGTTTACTTTACTTACCACAACTTAAATTAAAACCAAAAAATTAAAATAAAATTTCAATACATTACTTATAAATGTTTCAATAAACATTAAATTAAAGTGGTGAGTCTAGGGTGTCCAACTTACCCCATAATGAGGGGACCCACTTACCCCTACTAGGCTAAAATTACGGGGTAAGTGGGACCCCTATTTGAAACATTTTTAAATTAGAGATTTTGTAAAAATTCAAATTGCAGTATGTATTTTAAGTCAAACTTTGCACAACAGTTTAAAAAACATTAAAATGTAATGAAAACTTAGCTGGGAACACTTCTCGGAAAAATGTAGCTTTCCCTTCAGTGTGACAAAATGTAACATGATCAATGTGTGTGATATGTCCTGTACTGTACATATTTTAGTTTGAGGGGGGTGACCCACTTACCCCAAGTGACTGTATATAAATGTAATCTAACTTACTTTAACTTGTTGCTTTTATATACCTTGTTTTTTTAGTTAATTTTGTTTAACTTTTTCATCTCACTGCTAAGGTCGCTGTTGTATAAGTCATCTTGACAATGGCTATGGTCACTTACCTAGGGGTACCAGTGGCTTACCTAGGGGGGTGGCACTCTGGAAAGTGCCCCCCCCTTGGACTCAAAAAATCACTCATAAGTACGAAATAAAGGCCCAAAAAATACTCAAAATGAGTTAAAACCCTACTTTTACAGGTCAAATTTCAAAATTGTTTCTGGGGGAGGACCCCTATACTCCCCACTGGTACCAAAAGGGTACCTTGAGTGATACTTTTTAGAAAATCCCCAAAATTTTGACATTTTTCTCAAAAGGTAAAGGTCTGAAAAAGTGCCCCCCCTTGGAGGCTTGCTGGATCCGCGCCTGAGGGGTACACTTTACTTCCATGACTCTCGGAGACGTTGGATTCAAATAAAAGCCGTGAAAAGGGCTTTTTAAACACCCTGTATAACACTGTGCCTTAAAAGTCTGAAGTTTTCCATGTGGGTCATTACATGACTAATCAACCAAAAAATCTCATTTCTCAACCTGACCCTCATGGATTTCAATGAAATTTTCAGGAACTGTTCCCTATTAACGAGAAAATGCTTTTACACTTCCAATTTTCTCTGTAATTTTTTTTTTTTTTGAAAATAGAAAGAAAATCCAACTTTTGACTCTTTAATCTTACATAACTCCAGTTCTATTTGGCTGAAAAAATGTATAATACGAAGAGAACAATTCCTGAAAGTTTCATTGAAATCTGAGGGTCAGGTTGTGAGTGTCTTGTTGATTCCCAGGTAGTTAGTTTAAAAGTGCATATGAGGCACAGAATGATTAAATGATTAATGACACAGCATATGATTTAAATGTACAGCAATTGGTTTTCCTAAAATATAAACAGACAAGAAAAATGAATTAAGACTTATACAGATGCACTAACTAAAAAAAGTGAGCAAACAATGTAAAAAAATAGAACAAGATGCAAAAATGGCACACCTGCTCAGAACTGCTCTATAAATACTTTGACTAATTATTAGTTAATTAGAGTTTTAAAAGTTATTTATTTCTCTTAACCATATGTTTTAAAAATACTTTAGTTTTAATTTTCATCCTAAAATATCGAGTTATATTAGAGACAAAATAAATGAAAAAACAAAACCTAATAATCTGGGGGCTTTTTTGACTTTCCAAATATTTGCATTGTGTTTTGTAAAAGCTCTCTCTATGTTTACTCAAATTTAAACAATCTACTTTGTTTAACCAACTCTCCTAGTTATATGCATGAAGAACTATGATTCAACCTAAAACCATCTCCTGGATGAATCATTGAGTTATGATTAAACTAAGTTGAGCTAATTAGGATAGTGATAAATAGAGTACAAAGTCATATAATACTGTGCATATAATACTGTGTATTATATACAAAGTCATATAATACAGTGCTACTGACTTCAATTAACCGGAATAATTGTTAAAATAATCCGGGGCTACCCCAGAGAAGTAGCACCCCTGATAATAGGGCTAATAAGGATTGTAAAATCAAAATATATCCAAGATCAGTAATATGGTAAGAAAGAATAAAAAAAAGTTTATGTTTCAAAAGATGATAAAAAATGCTGGATAGTCTAAGTCAGTTTTCTGGTGGAGGTTCCAAATATACTCTGGAGGTAGCAAACGGGGCATACGCCCTGGGTATCACACAAGAGGTTTCAGTATATTCAAATTTTGTAAAAATGAAGAGTTGAATTATTATCCTAACCGTTTCAAATTAAATTTTAAGGTGCATAGAATATTGTCCATTTTCCATCATCATCCTTTTGAATATTGTCCATAATAGCTTTACAAAATTGTATTTCGCTTGGTTATAAATTGAATTCTTTTTATAACAGAAAGTTGGCATAAAATTCTATGAAATTTAAGCAATAGGGGCAAAAATCTGGAAGGGGGCGGTGGTCCCAAAAGTTTGGGAATCTATGATTTAAACAAAGCTGATATTTCAACTACTAACTGCAACTGCATGCAAGGGGTACGCAGGGAAATATATTTTTCCTTTGGGGGTACAATCGTGAAAAAGGTTGAGAACCACTGGTCTAAGTTTCCCAGAAATGAAATGGCAAAAACCTCTAGATAGTTGAAGTTCAAAATCAATTGCAACCAGCCCCTCCTAAAAACTTAAAATACATCATATTTCAAAAATATTTTTAAGATTTTTTAATAATTTAAGGTGTTTGCCGACTTTTATAATAGAATAAACTGCAGGAAGTAATGTTCCAAAATTTTAACAGGGATATATCTATAAAATCCAAATAATTGCTTACAAATTGAATAAGCCTTTAAAATGACAAAATATCATAATGAATGTTTTTATTTCATCCAATTCAATATTCGACTTCTTGATTGAGTAGGTGATTGTAGGCATTACAGTGTTTTTTTTTGGTGTTGAAGTATACAGGGTCAAACATTTCTCTTTGCCTTCACATAAAAGCTCTTATTTACTTTCTAAAGGTCTCACGCTTTGCTTCAGAATATAAGTATGCTAAGATTATCTTAGTGATAATTATTGCCACAGATTTTTGTAAAAAAAGTACAAATCATGTTAAAGATATGTTGTGTATTTATTATACAAACATACAAAAATTGTTATTTACTCAATACAATACTTTAGAGGGGAATAGATAATAATACAATAGCATAAATATTTTTTTTTAGTTGTATCACCTGGTAAGATTAATTGCTAATAAGTTTTGGCAGAGGGTCAGTCAATAGGGTAACCAAAATATACAATATAATATTTAATAGTCAACAAATGAAAAAAACGCAGCAAAAACTCCCTAGTGTTTTTTACTGAAATCTAAACATTTAAAGCTTGACATAGAGCAAAGATATACTGAGGAGCGTTTGATTAACGGTAGACAGCTAAAAATTCTAAAATAACTAATGTTTTAATTATTTACGTCCAAATTTTTCTATTTTCAATAACATTTCCCTATAAAACTTAAATGTATAATTTAATAATACTTCCAAGAAAAATTAATTGACCTAAGTGAGATAGATGAATAGGTACAAAACTGATGCATTTGAGACCCTTATGCATGATGTAGCACTCTTTTGAACATTGGACGTTGAAAGTTTTCATGAGTGTTTAAAATTAAAGATGATATAAAACTTTCTGAATGATTGGAAGATCTGGTCATAGTAGGTCCTAAGTCATTTATAAGGAAGATAGATTGTTCAAGGCTGTGATAGCTCAAACAAGAATAAAAAGCTACCTTTTGTACTAATTTATAATACTAGGTTGAAAAAAGCTTCAAGTCAATTTGAGATTCAATGTAACAAAGACAAAGGCTTTCCGGTAAATATTTCATTATTACAAAATAATTAAGTACATAAAGCCAAATCTTGTAATTTTAAGCATCAATATTTAGATTATAAAAGCATTAATTTTAAAAACATAACTTCATACAATTTGTAAAATTATATGGATATAATATTGAGTTCTATAACACATTCAATGGGGTAAATAAAAACTGCTTAATACAAAATTGGATCATTGGAGAACATCATAAACAAAATCATAGAGCACTTCCTACAAAAAGCTACAGTATTGCACAACTGTAAAGCAAGTAAAGCAAAAGAAAAAGTTTTAAAAAGTATAGTTTAGTTTATTTTAGATTTAGTTATTGTGGATTAAGAAATGAGAGTAACTGTAATTGCACAAACTAGTAAAACAAGATAATAAACAACACAAAAACATGAAGAATAGAACAGAACACCACACAAATAAATGCAGAATTTATGACAGAAATGCAGAAAAATGTAATTTTAAATTTAATGGCACACAGGGCCATATGCAGCAATGTTATGCGACGTTGTAACCGGTCCAACTTCTTCAACAAAGGAAAATTTCGCAGCAGTGTCATAGTTTCACCCAGTAAGCAGCCTTAATCAGTGGCCAGGTGCCTTCCACACTCTGCTGACATCATGGAACGTTGGATAGTCATGGCCATTATCGTTGCTCAGGAGCAGACGTTTAGGGTTGCACCATTCTTGGGCGAAAATCCGGTTTTTTAGTATGTTACAAAATGAAGCTGCATATGGCCCACAGTAATAGTATAGCTGAAGGGAGCTTTACTAAATGCTTTTAAATATGAACTACTTAAAGTTCATTATTAGATGCATCTTTGAAGAGTTGGTTATCAAAGGTTTTTGACTAGGCCAATATGGATCCTATTTCAACAACTGCAGAAAATGTTGACAATTAAATAAGATTTCATCTCTTATTTTCATTTTTCGTAATTCTTCACAGAGTCCTTAAATGTAAGCACTCAAAAGGTCATTCATATTGGTAAAATTGTAACTTGATAAACATTTTCAATATATTTCAATGGTAATAATTTCCAAATGATTACCAAAATATATCAATCTGAGATTCACAGCATTTGATTAAAAGAGTAGATTTCTGTACAATTTGAAAAGTTTTGTTCAAACTGAATTATTTCTGATCATATTTACAAAATTTTGCATTAGTCAATCATAGTGTTTGTATGTGTGTGTGAAGGGGGAAATAAGTATGTAATTTTAAGTAAGCATTCAAATAGGGTAAAATTATAAATCAATGAATTAGTTTTAAAAGCTGAGCCAAATTTCTTAATACCAGCATAATTTCAACAGTATAAAAAACTAAAATTATCTAGTACAGGACAACTCCAGCCCACAATTGAATAAACTTTTTAAAATTTGTTCATGAAAATAGCTTTAAAGGTGTTTTAATGTTCATGTACATATTATTTAAATAAATTAAATAGAGAGGAAATGAATTGTTATTTTTGTGGTATTCTTTTTGATTAAATTAAGTTTTACCTTTTTAATACCCAATGATTGTAAAAAGCAATATCAACTGACATTTATAATGTTTTGGTGACAGAAGAATATATTTTTATTAAATATTGGATAGCATGGCTAAATGATGTAAGAAATTCAACATGAGATCAAAATATATTTTAATGATGTTTTTTAAGTGCAATTTAAAGACTTTTATGGTTATTAAATTCTGTTTTAGGCTAAAACTGAAAATGATGATTTGATACAGATTAAAATATCTTAATCTTATTACAAACTATCAGTGCTTTGAATGCAAAGTATACACATATAAAAAATAATGAAAACTAAAGAGACTACCAAATTATATGATTCAATGATAGGTGTTAAAAAGTACAAATGTTATATTCAGAATAGATTTTCAAAAGGTAAAACAGCTGCACAACCAAACACTTAACCATTTTACATAAAAAATTAAATAACAAATGTATTTAAGAGTAAAACAATTAACACACCTAACATAGCTTGGCAAACCTTTAGTCCACTTCAAAACACTTCTTTCAACAACTTTGGCATCGTTTCCTCAGTTAAAAACATTTCACAGGATGTCAGTCATGAAACACGAATGCAGGACTTGAAATGTTAATAAGATAAACAAAATTATGGAGGTGAAAGTCATGCTTTAGAATAGTTTTTATAGTTGTACATTAAAACAATCCTTTTTTCTTCTCTTTCTTCTTTTCTTTGGAGTCATTTTGGCTGGAAATAAATTCACCATTTAAGTATGCATTTGCAGAAGTATGAGCAAATTGGATAAAGTTGAATATTGCATCAGCAGAAGAATAAAGTAGTAATACTATTTTAACAATGGTTTTCAATTTATTTCACAACTTTTCTTGTAATTTGAAATTAAACTGATATTATTTGGGTGTGAATCTTTTTGAAAGACTGTTTAAAGTAGGGATTTCCAACTGGCTGCATGCAAAGTTTCCTGGAAAATCCCCCAAAAGCAGCTTCAGAACACTTGTTAGCATTTAAAATTTTTTTTGGGAAGGACCTCTGAACTTCTTAGGTTAGATTCTATCGAAGACCTCTTAGGTTAGGGAGTAGCTTTGGTCATTTTCAATAGGTGAAAAATTTAAAGTTTGAGGTTACGGGGGGAGTATAACCCTGAAATTCCCCTTGGGCATAGCAAGGGTTTATGTGGATTAGGTCAACCTTTATCACAAGGAAGGCTAAAAGGGAGTATCCAAAAGGAGGTGAAACACTATTCTTAAAGAAATTTACAAACATTTTTAGAAGGAATAGCCCATTTTTAATTAATATTCAGCATTAAAAGATGTAAGGTAAAAAATCTATATATCCTCCGAAAGTTTTAAAAAAAAGTAAAGTAGTACCTTTACATTATATATATAATCTTTGTCCCTCTCTTGCCAGAAAAGTTCCATATTAAAGACTCTTCCCCACAAAAAATATATCATGCATAAAAAAAAGGAGCTGAACCTGATTACTTTTGTGGCCTGCCACTCGACTTGTGCTTTCGATTGTGGCCCATGAGCACTTGGAAGTTGGAAACCCCTGGTTTAGAGGTATTTGGATTAATCTCTATTTATTAATTTAATGTAATATTGATTCCACTTATTACCATCAGTACACAAATGTTGAAAAACAATGATATTGGGTACTCAAATATTCTCTTAAAGGGACTTTCTGAAACATGCTTAAAAACCATCAAAGATCAAACATTCAACACAAATATGTAGGTTTTTATATAGTGTTTGTAGTACTTGAGTAATATAAGTAGTATTATATTTCAAATTAATAGTAAGTATGCTATTAAAGCATGGGCAGATTTATAGGGGGCAATGCCTCCTTCAACTGTTTTTAGGAAATACCATTTTCATATCGGTGATTCATGTTTCCAGAGACAGGGTGTCTCATGTAAATTTGCCCATGCACTAATGATACAAAAGCAAGAATATCAGAATTTTTGTTACAGTTAAAAAGCACTAGAAACCACTGAAGCCTTTTAAAAAACTTATTAACAAATATACTAAAGTAATTAAATATTATAATACAGTAGAACCTCTTTACAACAAACCCCCTGATACAGTGACCCCTACGCTACAATGACCAAAAATAAAAGTACCGATAATATTTTTATTAATAGTAATAAAAATGGGATAATAAGTTATCCCACATAAGTAAAAAAAAACTTACTCTTTCATATTTAAATCTGAAGACATTCTCCTAAGTACTTCCTCGTCTTTATTTGCAGCATCAAAGCTAACTTTCTCTGTTTCAAAAGTTTTCCTCTTTTCCTCTAACTCCTTTCTTTGAGCCTCTAAGCTTTTCTTCATTTGCTCATTTCTCCTTTCCATCTAAGGCAATAAAATAGACTTTTTATAAAATTTGCTACAAAATTGTCAGAATAAGAACACAAAATAAAATTCTCAGAGAACACCACAATAATTGACTTGAACAGAATGACTTAATATAAATCATAATAATAATGTAAAAAATATTCTTCAAAACATACATTAGGAGTGACACTGAAATACTACATTATAAATAACCTTTGCTTAAAGTACGGTATCTGTCAAAATTCTTTTTTTATATCTTTCATTGACTGGCAGGTATTTTCTGAAAATTTTGGTTTTGGTATACACAAATTAAAAGTTTTGATACATAAGAAATTTAGGGATTTCAGGATAGAAAAGGTTTTTATTAGTGTTTAAAGCATGAAATTTGTTGTGCTTAATTATCTAATCACTGCTTTCTCTTGTAATGAAGAATCCTAGATACAAGGGATACATCCTATAAAGATGCCAGTTAAATTTGCCTGAATGAACTCTCTATTCTTATGGCATTTTTTTGTTGTTGACAGCTTAGTAAATCCATGACTTTCCTTCAATTTTTCCCAAAATCAAAGACTTTTTGATAAAAAAATAAAACAATTACTCCAATTCATTAATTTCCCTGACTTTCCAAGTGCACGAAAACCCTGTTAAAAACAGTGGAAAAAATACTTACTTCAGCTTCTGAATCATGTAATTTCTGAAACTTTTCCTTGACTTTTTGTTCAAAAAGCTGCTCCCTTTCTTGTTCCATTTTTTTCATTTTCTGCTCATGCTCTTTCTTTTCTTCTTCCATCTGAGCCAATGGATTCCTATGAGTAAAGTGATTGGTAAAAAGCTATTATACTCTTAACAAATTTGTAAAAGCATTCAAGAAATATCTAAGAATATTTATCAATTCACATTGTTATGAATTATTTCACAAGTATTACAATATCCAATACATATAATCAAAATTCACGATGCAAGTTTTGTTTGAGAAGTAAACATTAAACATGCTTATTACTCAAGTAAAATTTGAACAAAATAAATAACTTAAGCTAATGATCAAAACTAAATACTTGATGCCAATGAAAAAATGCATTAAGTAAATAAAAACTAATTACCATTCCAAAACACACACAATCAAATCTATAATAAAATTTACCAATTAATATGCAAAATAAACTTACCAGAATACCATAAAGGTATTTATTATCCTTTGTGGGCAAAAACTGATGAAATGTTTAATGAGTTTTAGCAAAGTGAATATTTTTATTAAGAAAGCTAAACTAATTTTTAATTTAGATTAAATAAAAATATTCAAATATTTTCAATCCAAAAGATGAACAGGTGTAAAAATGAAAGAACTATTTTAAAAATAGGTTTTTATTTATGTTACATGTATAATTAATTACATTATTAAAAGTTACAGACTTTTGTATTAAAATAATGCATACCTTTTAATTTTAACTGATAAAAGACCTTTATTTAATAGAAAAAAAACCCATATTTTAAAAGGATGTTGTTATACCATAATTTAAATTAGATTTATTTTGTACCATACAGAAAAATAATACTTATGTCCATATATCCACTATACTACAATGTTAGTAAATTAAAAAAAAAATGCTTTATTCTGTATAAACCAAACTTTTTTTTTCTTTGAAAAATTTAATATGTTTGCCTATTTTGATGTACAGGATTAACTAAAAGGAAATTTTTGTGCTCTAATTTAAAATATATTTATTCATAAAGTTACTATTACCCCCCCAACAGTAGTTTCACTAAAATTTTATCAACTAAAAATTTGATGCTTAATTAAACAAAGCTTGAATTGTTTTCCTAGTTGAAACAATATTTTTGAATTTCTCTTAATACAAGTTAAAACCCAAACATGATTGAGTTAAAAATAATGGATCTATAATAATAGTAATAAAAATTTCAATGTTTACTTAAAACTAACTAGATACTAACAGCTAACTAAATACTTATTTAAGGAAACACATAATAAATTAGAAACAAAAGATTTAAGGAAAGAAAGTTAAAATTTCACCGGAGCATTGATTTGACTTTTAATGAAAAAAAATCTCTGGAAGTCAAACTCGCCACCTCATCTTTAGAACTTTATCTCATTACAAAATTTATTATGCAAATTTCATTTTATGAAATCTTAATAGAATTATTGGATATTTATATATAGCTGCCATGACTTCTGTACAATACACCATTTTAAGCTTTTACTATCCTTGTTAATTTTGTTTTAATAAAATGTTTTGTTCCAAAATTTAAGAGCACATACATATTAATTCCTAAACACGACTACCACCATAAATACATTATTCCTTGGTATATATATAAATATATAAAAAATCCTTCAACAACTAAAAGGTAAATTTTTTAAATGAACACAAAAACATTTATTTCCTTAAACTTACTTATTTGATATTCTCATTGGTTTTCCATCACTTGCAAAGGCAGCTAATTTTTTACACCTATAGTTTTCATAATGCACATTGTTTGTAACATCTTTTAAATCTTGCATGTGTGTTCTGAAATTTAAGAAAACAATACATTTAATGTAATTCCAGTCATTTTTATAATTGATGCATAAAATAATTTAATAACTTACCTTATTAACATATTTCTAAGAGCTAGAAAATCACAGTGTTCCATATTTTCAACTGAAACAAAGTTTTTAAATGCATGGTTAAAAATAAAAATATTATTCATACAGTTAGGTTTGATAATAGTATTAAACAGAATATAAGTTAAAGTAAAACACTTTTACTACCCCAAAAGAATCATAACGTTTAAGAGTTATTACCTTCAGCTATACCCCATGGGTACCTTCTTCCTCTTAATCTTTTCCCATTTATTTCTATAACAGTATTGCTACCAACAACAGCAAATGGCATTCTGTCCTACAAGATGGAAATTTTAATAAATAAATTAAACCATCTTTGAAGAAGTGGGAAAGATAATACAAACAATGTCACTGGTTAAAAACATGTTAGTTTAGTTTAATCACATACTTTTAATCGCTTTTGTAGTTTGTTCTCTTCTTCATCATCACAGTCAGGAAAATCATACAAATTTATCTTGTGTTTGGCCATTTCACTTAGCAGCTGAAATTGAATTGAGAATTAAGAAATTGAATTGAGGGCTTCAACTGACATATTTTGCAGAGGTGTAGCCAGAAAAAATTTTGGGAGGGAGATATTAATATTAAGGGAGGGGATATGGGGTAGTTTTAGTGTTTTTCTATGGTAAAAAAAGTCAAATTTCTGAGTTTCGGGGGCCCTAAATCCCCCCTCTGGCTACACTCTGATATTTAGGATCTATGAAATTTATATTTAAAAATTCATTTCCTTATAGGCTAGTTTATACTGTTTTTATAGGGAAAAATAGACAGAGGTCTTGTTTTTCATTGAAAGTTTAAAACTGGACAAATTTCGAGTTTAAGACAGAATTTTCTCTTTTTCATAAACACATTCTATTTTTCTTAAATTAACTTAACAATTTTCTTTTTAAAATATTATTTTGTTCAGTAAAACTACCTATCTGATAATCAACGAAAAATTATTATAGAGGTTATAAAAATAAGCTTGTGACCTAACATAAAAGTTTAATATTTAAAATATGGACAAAATGAAAGGCAAAATGAACTATTAAGTAGTTCTCCAAAATTGAGTTCTATTGTGAAACAGAGAAAAGTTTTATAAAATTAATACATATAGAATACTTAAAAAAATAAAAGCTAATGTTAAACTGACTGTTTTCTTGAATACAGCACACTCCTCAGGTGTCATGGTGTCAGCTTTGGCTAAAACTGGGACAACGTTTACTTTGTCATGAAGCCTTTTCATGAATTCAACGTCTAAAGGTTTCAGTCTAAAAAAAAAACAATGATAGCTATTTGAAAAGAAACGAAGCATTTCAGTAGTTAGTATGAATACATATAAAATTAACATTAAAAAATTGAATATTTTGCTGCTTTCTAATCAAATTAATGTATAAAAAATTATTTAATAAATTGAATATTGTCTGAATATTTAATTAAATAAATTGAATTGAATAAGAATGTCGGGAGAGGGAACATAAATTTGTTAAATAGTTATAAATTAAACGATAAAAATGCTGTAAGACATACCCATGTCCTGAAGGAGCAATAAAATAAAGACAACAATGAACTCGAGTGTCAGGAGCAAAACTCCGCTGAACTCTAGATTCCCCATTTAAAAATTCTTCATATTTATTTTCAATATAATCGATTATAGGCTGCCAACTAAAATAAAAAGTAATTCATACAAAATAAACTTCACTGAAAATAACTTCAAAAAGGAATATTAAAGTAAACAAATAAAAATAGAAACTTTATGCATGGTAGTTAGTCAATTGCAGTATTAGAACAGTTAATAACAAAACTTACAAAAAAAATAAATTATAATTCAATCAATCATAAAAAAATTACATGTTTTATTATTACATGCTTACCATTCAGAATTATCAACAGCATCCCCAAAACCAGGAGTATCTACAACAGTTAAGTGTAAGTTCACACCGTTTTCATGCAGTAAAACTTTAGTTGCCTCTACCTGTAAATTAAAAAGGATTAAGAGTGCGCGCACAAAAGCGAATGATTGGTAAAGAACGATCAAAATGGGGGGAATGTTCAAACCTGAGTTGTCTTTTTAGGTCGAAGAGATGGACCAGGGTATTCACTTGAATAAATATCTGTTAGGAACATGGAATTTATTAATGTAGATTTTCCTAAGCCTGCTTCACCTGAAAAAAAAAATAAAAATTATAAAGACTCATGCTTCATTATCTCTTTAAAAACATCTTTTAAGCATTGAAGGCTTTATGAAAAAATGGGTCTAATAAACAATTATGCATTTATCTTTAATACTTCACAAGGACTTCTAGGTCTGATCACCTATTAAATATTAGGGATCTTAAAATATATTACGAAGCAAAATTTAAAAACTCAATAACTCAATCAGGAGCTTAAAGTAAAAGTATATTAATTGGGAGGAATCATGACCTAGCTAGAGAATTACTAGAATGGAGTCTTTGTATGGGAGTACTTTAACACTTAAAAGTTTTGGAGAATTAATCCCTTAACAATAAGAACATCTAAAAGCAACCTTAAATGGTTGGAGGGGTTCATACAGGTTTTTCTGCCAGGGTCCTGTTTTAGGAATTTGGTAAAAAACTGTTAGGAATTTTGTGAAAATGAAGGGCATATAGTACAACTGCAGCATTCATAACTTTTGGAATGGGCCCCAAACTGGCAAATTCTATCCCAAAATGATAGAAACACATTCTGAAAAGCATTTTCAAACCACTTTTGATCTTTGAAAAGAGTCTGCTTTCTGGGAATTGGAATTTTGTGAAGGGTCCTTAAACGGACCCAATTTCTTTCTAGATGAACCCCAGAGTTGGGAATACAATCCACACAGCTTGTCTTGCGATCACAATGCAACAGCTCACTGATATTTTAATTAAGAAATTAGACTCAGACTTACCAACAATCATGAGGGTAAACTCGAACCCCTTCTTGACGGCTTTCCTATACACTTGGTTGGGCAGGTTGGCGAACCCGACGTAGCCCCCCATTTCCCTGACGGAAGACTCTTTGGGGAAGGTCGGTGGCGGCGGCGCGGAGAAGGTGGACCCGCCGTTGCTGCTCTCTTTGTTGTTGGCGGGTGTAGCTGCGGCCGGCGTGAAGCTGTTCACCGTCGCCGGCGTGAAGTTGGGCAGGTTGGGGACTGTAGGGGGAGGCGGGGGCACGGCGTTGTCTTTGAAGAACATCTCCCTTTTTTGAGACAACTGGAATGGAAGAAAGGAAGCAGATCGAAATAACAGTAAATAGAGTTGAGCCATTGACTCGATATAAGACGATTATACTTGAGACCTTGGGCAATATACGAGACCTTGGGGCAATTTGTTTGAAGGAGCATACTGTATGTAAAGGTGATATGGTATGAAACAGCAAAAAAGGGTTCTTTTTTTGTGATGGGAAATTTGACCATTTTACTTTTGTTCCTTAAATAAGAACTGGAAATAAACTATATTTCTTGGGGAGACAAAGTATTCAATTCTTAACAAATAAAATTTTAAAAAATCTATAAAAACTCAAGAAGTAGATTAATTACTTCAACTTCAATACATGATGGCGACGAGTAACTTAAAAAGTATAATTTCGTCCATGAATAAACTTCAAATTTCGCGGTATCACCGAAGTTCGTAATTTTGATAAAAACAAAGCCTGCAAAGAGGCAGCTATTTCGAAACGAAACGTGTCTGTTATCGTAATAGATAACTAACTCATTCCACTAACAGGCAAGGATTGACAAATCACTTATCAGGACATTTCTAACAAGTTAGTAATGCTTTATTTGATTGTGTATGGAAATGTGATTTCTAAGCCACCTAGCACATTCAAATTTTCAGGTCAAATAAAGCAGGGCGAAAAGTAGAAACCCCCCTCCATTTGATATATATTTATATCACTTTGGAGAATAGTTCCTGAAATTATTATCAAGTAAAGACAAATTTTATTCCAATGTCTTCTAATTGAAACTGCACTGTTTTAATCTCACCGATTAAATTACTATTATTGAGATCCAAAATTGTCTGATTTGATACTTTTATTAAAATACAACTAAGTTATTTTAAAATAACTGTAACTGTTATTAGGTAACCAATGCTTTAAAATAAGTGTATTTAATAAAACTCCCTATTTACTAAGTAAAAGCTTCTTTGTCTTGTTTTTTATTTTTTTAAGTGCAAAGCAGCTTTAAAATTAAGTAATGTTATTTTTACTGCAACAAACGTCTTGTGAAGGGAAAACAACATTTACATGTCACGTTTGTTTCCTTACAAAGTTTATACAAGCGGTTTCACTGCAACAAAGGTCTTCTAAAGGGAAAGCAACATTTACATGTCACGTTTGTTTCCTTACATAGTTTATACCTACGGTTTTCACTGCAACAAAGGTTTTCTAAAGGAAAAGCAACATTTACATGTCATGTTTTGCAAGGGAAGTAGTCGGAAATATCGGTCGTATTATTTTTACACTGATGTGCAAAATTAAGGACGAAACAGTTTTTTTTTAATACAACACCTAGCAGAATTATTTTTCATCCATGAAAATAATACCATGAGAAATTAGGTGGAGGATTAGACCGATATGTCTCAATAAAACCTAAAAAATACCATTCAAAGGAAACACACACGTCTAAAAATATGCATTGAGTTCAGGTAAATGTCAGTCAAATGGAGAAACTAAACTTTTTTGAAGAATGGTGAATCGAAAAAGTTTAAGAATCTATGTAGCTTGAATGATTAAACTTTATATTTACAAGAAAAGAAGAAAATTTTAGAAATAAATGTAAGTTGCTATTTAGAATTTAAATTATATTTATTAAAATACTAAAGATAATGAAACATAATGAAAAAATAAATCTAGTCAAAAAGAAAGGGGAAATTAAAAGAAATTCTTAAGTATGCATTTTATAAATGTTTTTCTATAAAAACAAAAAGTTTATTAACATTTTTGGTTCAGGGCTCCTTATTTCATAATAGCAAATAAGAAACTCTCTATATATGAAATATCCTTTCCTTTAAGTGTGTGAATTTCACAGCACAAAGAAAACGTAATTTGAAAATAAATCAACATATTATCCTCCTATACATTACTCTTTCAACCTTTTTCAAAATTAGATACTCCCGCTTTACTTAAAAAAAAACACACCCACAATTTTTTTAAAGGTTTAAGTGAAGATTAGATAACACCATTAAATTTGTCATCCCCACTCTTAGTTAATAGAAATGTGTGCACAAACGTCTAAAAACCAAACAATAAAGGGAAACCCAATACTTTCTCCACCTCTCAAATAAACCTGAACTTCAAAATCCACGATTTGACAGCATATACCTACACAAGAACGTGGTGCTAGAAGTCAGTTCTCTGAAAAGTTGACGTTGAGCAAGCTGAGCAAACCAACCCGGCATGCAGTACGCCACGGGCGTTCCGTACAAAGTCAATGATCGCATTATTATTATACGATGCGACGCTACAGGCCATCGGAAATGAATCTCGACAGGAGATATGTAAGGGACCGTTCGCTGTTTTACGAGAATCAAAGAAGGAAAATAAGGTTTGTGCTTGAATCTCCATAAAGGACCTTTACTAGGTCTAACAAGGGAAAGAAATTTCTTTTTACATAATTTTAAGCCAATATCTAATTAGAATCGAAATAAAACGTCTTAATTCGGGTGTTTAATATAGTTTTAAAATACTGGTTATAAAGATCGAAAAGGTAAGAAAAGGAATCCTTTCACTTCTAGCTTTTTTCAGTTTCTAAGAAATCAAGTAGGTAAACGGGATCAGTTGAAACTTCAAAAGGATTATAGCTATGAGGTGCCATATCCCTACTCAAAGGCATTAATTCCATGGGGCGACACCCACACTATTTTTGAGATCTTCAATGAAAAAAAAAAGGTGAAATTTTCCTAATATATTACCCAATTTTTAACTTCCGTAGGGATCCTGTAATTTTCCAGTGGTTTACCCCTCAACTTTTAACTGGTGATGACGCCAATGACCTTATTACAATTACATGGTTAAATCTTTGTAACTTAACCCACGTATCTGCCTTGGGAATATTCAATCCAATAGTTTACGAAGCACCTAAAGCACTAGAAACTCAATGAAAGATAAAAACAAGGCACTCTCCTAATGGTGGATTCAAACGAATGTACAAAAATGTAAAGGAAAATGAACCAGACATAGACCTTGGAACCAGACAACTTTAAAAAGCCCCGACCTGAAATTATGAGATATCCCCTATCAAGTCTGTAGTTGTTAAGTGCGGCAAATAGCAGCTGGATATACGCTCACTAACTCAAAGTATTTCATCTTCCATGCTTCGTTTTCGTATTCACGATTTCCCAATATTTTCCCGCCGTACCGTACGCTCGCTACTAAACATGCTGCATTGCGCATGAGATGCAATGGAAATTTTTGCATTCATTAATTTCAAGGCCAGAAACGACACCACCAGACTATGGTAAAAAGAACCCAACGATGCTAGATCATATCATTAGGCAAAAGCTGAAAATTAATTGCATAACTACACCTACTATTAATTGGTAAACTAAAGGGTAGTAATTATTTTTTAAACAAGAAAACAAATTAAACTTTAAAACGCAATATCAATATACTTAGTAAGAAACTACGAGGGGAAAGGACAATTTTAATATCCCCGAATCCATGAAGAGGACGGTAATTTTAATCTATTTTTAACAAAAGATATCATTCGATGAAAATTAAGAAATTTAACTAAAACGAAAAAAAAAATGGAGCGTTTTGATTGACTTTCCTTCTGAACTTGAAATATTTCTTAGACTATTTTAACGATGTTGAAAACAAACCTGCCTGGAGCTTGTTCTACACATTGTTCTATGGCTACAGTAGATATTTTGATACTACTTATTTTCGGGAATCCCGAGCATAATCGGGAATTTGCTACACTCGATCCAGTGCTATACTAATGAAAGGCGAAAAAAAAACACCCAACTCCTGACTTACGGAATACGAATACTCGATCGGTGACGACGGCTCGTCGAAGTTGGCTACCACGGGCAGCGCCCCGCTGTCGTATATCTTCTGCCGGTGCACCAGGCGCTCGATGCTGGCGAAGCGGTAGGGCAGTTTGGGGCCCTTGCCCCCGTGGAAGGGGGGAGGGCCCCCCGAAGGGCTGCTGGGGGCCGTGGTCGCAGAGTAGGGCACGAAGTCTGGGCTGGACAGCAAACGCATCGTCTTCTCAACGTCCTGTTTAGGAACGTACACAATAGTGCGGATGGTCGCGCGGGACCTCGGCTGGGCGGCGTGGAACACTTCTTCACCCATGGTCTCGTTGTGCGAGTCCACTTGGATTCAAGAAACGCGAATAACACTTTGAAATACGATTCCCTGTGAATCAGAGAACTATTACAAGGGCCAATGACAGACTGTTTGAAGCTAGTTGAAGGCTATACCGAAACAAGCAACGGACGCAGGAATCTCTTTTACTCTTAAAAAGCGCAGGATACTAGTAGTACCAAACTTCAATGTAATGCAAATTAAGATGTAAAATAAATGTCACCAATACTTTTCTTAGAACTTCAAACAACTCCAACGAACTAGCATGCAAATGTCATCATAGTAAAAGAAAAAAAAACGTGAGAAACAACGTGTTCAAAATGTCTATTTGAGAGTGCGAATAATCGAGAAGACGAGAGAGTCTTTCCCAAAGCGCTATGCCGCCACCCTCAGCCCGGAAACGCGTAACTAGAAAATTAAGAATAAAAATTTGAGGCAGTGAGTGATATTCTTAATGAACCAACACCATGGAAGGAAAAGGCTAAAGCACTTTAATGCATTGTTTTAACTTAATCGTAAGTAGCTTAGAAGATGGGTCGCTGAAATTGGGTAAAGACGTTTCATTCAGCTCTTCAAAACCAAAGATGACTGTTATTTTTATTTAGCTAAATATTACTTCAATGCTTGATTTACATCGGTAGATTTAAGTCAAGCTGATATATATATTTTTTGAAAAGTGGGTTTGTCATTAGAAAAAGTTTGTATTGGAATACAGAAAATATTGAGTAAATTTAGAAATTTAAGGTATCGAAATAATAATTATATAACTGTAATAAAACGATTTATCCACAAAAGCTACTGATATCAAGAAAATATGAAACTGAATAAAGTGTGTGGGTGAGTCTAGATTCGGCAGAGCAGAAGCAGAGTCAAACAAGGGAAACAAGCACTACTTCAAATTGAACTATAAGTCAGATGTAGATGTCGGCGCAAACAAGGCAAGTAATTTAACCTGAATGCTGACAATGCCCAAAGCTAGATCAAGGTCACAAAAACAAAAACGGACAGAGAAAAAACACAAGGAATGTCCTTCAAACAACAACAGCCTATGTCCATTCAGAAAAATACTTCATTGACTAATTCACTCGTTCGGTGTTCTTCTCAAAGTGAAACAAACACGCAAGGTATTTTCACAAAATAACTCTTAAACAAAAAGTGTCTTCGAAAGGAAAACAAATATTTAAACTGTGAAAATTTTTCTTCCCAAAAAGAATCACCATGAAAAGAAATAGAAGGAAAAAAATAGCGGTAGTTCTAAAGACGCAGTACACAACGAACCGAGACTCTGGCAGTTGTTATGACGGGTGCAGCAAGAAAAGGATAATGCTCCCTCGTGAAAACAGGAGACACAACTGTCCCTTGTCTTTATAGAGAGAGGGTTGTTTAGGAAAAGTCGCCAAAAAGAGGCCCCCACAGAGCCAAAGAACATAAATCATTCGGCCAAGATATTCCTCTGCGATCGATAGGTAGAGCGCACCTCTAAACTTTATTTTTGTGTACTTTTTAGGGAGGGCTCTGACATGGCAGGTTGTAAAAGATGTGATAAAAGCACATTAATAACGAAATGCATGAATTCAATTATCCAAATCGCGTTCTTTTGAGAAAAAGGCGCACAGGTACAGTGTGTTCTTCTCAATTTGATTAATGCGAGATAGGTTATCGCTCGATGTTCACTTTGGAAGGGCTGTATTAATGTTGCAGTATATTAAAGGGAATTTGAAGTAACGAACTGGGATGCTGCTTTTGATTAAAATGAAACATTTCTAAAGAAATTATATCACAAAAGTACTGGAAAAAAATTCTCCAATTAAACAGTTGACGAGATAACGGGATTTTGAGTAAATATTTTGAAAACGTATGATAGATTTAAAAAAAAATAAATAATGACAAGAAAATACTAGCTTACGATAAAATATTAAAAAACCCTTAGTTTTCATAAAATTAAAACATGCCAAAATAGAAAAAAATACCTCTTTATAAAACAGCACACATACAGATTGATGATATTTCAGCATATCTTAATGTGTCACCAATGTGTTAAAAATTCTTACATTCTCTCACTACACATAACGCGACTATGAAACTATTCCCCAACTTTGAAAATTCCATTTCAATACTTGTCAGTGACGTAAATGCCTAGTCCACCAATAGGAACGACTCACAAATATACAGAAAAGTTAGATGATTTTTTTTGCTCATAACCCAACTAAAAGACGGGCAATTGATATTCTCGGATTCATACACTCAAACATTTTTGCGAATAACTTTATTATTCAAACCACGATAAGTATTTGAAAATCGCTGCGCAAGCACGCGAAATAGCAGTTTCAGTCGAACATTTACATGAGTGTTCTAAGACGAAATTCAACTGTACCGTTTATGTTTCTACGAAGGGGATTTATAAAATACTGAAGAAAACGTACATTTTTGGAAGTATGGGAAGAGCATATAGAAAATAGGATTTTAAATACTCTAAATTACTCAAAACTGAGACTCATTGAGTGGTTGGAAGGGATGGGTCCCTTTCAAATTGATAAGGACCTTTAAAGAGGTAAAATTTTAAGCACTAGGCAGATATTACAGAGAATATTATTTTTATTCATCCAAAATACTGTCTAAGATAATTTTGATGAGTATTTTTTCTTTTTCCATTTTGAAAAGAATTTCACAGCCTTATAAACGGTATAAAAAAAAAACAACTAGTGTATTAATGCTGTTTTAAAGAAGGATTTCGTGAGTGCACATTGGTTTGTCGAATTACCGATTTTACAAAAAAGGAAGATAAAAATACAATAATTTCTCGAGAGAAACTTTCTGGAAAGGTCGTAAAAAATTCGACCATTGATTTAAAGCTCGTAAATGAGAACTCTACTTTGTTAAATGTTGAGTAAAAATGAAGTTTTGTAAAAACAATGGCCATGCCGAAATGCCGATGGAAACAAGAACAATGAGTTCGGCTGAATGCGTTAGTTAAGTTTTAAGTTAAAAAAAAAAACATCTTTGAGTTTTGGCAAGGACATTTTTTCCCACAATAGGCCATTTGTAGACAAAGCACAAAAATATTGCTTCAATGGTATTCACAAGAATAATTTGTGAAAAGCGTAGATTTGGGATTTTGATTTAAAACGAGATTCTGTCGGAAATCTCAGTCGGACACTGAAAACAGCCGATCGTTCCTTCCCCTAACCTGAATTTAGTAATAAGAAATTTTATTATGCAAGAGTAAAAAATATGTGGTTCCTTAAAAAAGGTATGGTTAATTTAGCTTACGAAATAAAAATAAAAGAAAAGAAAAATCCTTCCAATTTCCATCTCATCTTTCATGTGTCCGCAAGAGTAAGAAGCAGACAGGCAAGATATACACAAAAATCATTTGCGTGTTTACATAAAGCCAAGCAAAGAAAAAAAAACCCAAGAAACTTTCATGAGTTGCGTGATGTTGAGGACATGTGATACCCAATCTCCAAAATTATTAAAGACCCTTTTCCGAAAAAGTAGGCCTGGCCCGATGATGATTTCGTACACCTGCGTCCTTGCAGGGGTCGATATAAGCACCCATCTCATACACCCAGTGCGTGCGTCGGGTGACTCACAATAAATAAAAACCCCGAAGAGACAGCGATATGACCGATCAGCAAGACGGGAGAGGAGTTCCTGTCAAGTTATCTGATGAATAGGTACATGTCCCTGAACACCATGTTTTGAGTCTGCTGTTCAATTCCATAAACCAATGCTCGGCCCCATGTGTATCAAATTTGAGCGGATATGTGCCGGTAGGAAATTACTGTACCATGAGCCTAATAGAGAGCCCGAATTAAAAGTGGACATGCAAAGGAAATGGACAAAAAAATGCTTTGTCACACCATGATTTTGAAACGGCCGACGGATTTGGGACCTGAAGCCAAACCAAGCGCGCAACCGCTTTGAAAAGTTTCGAACTCAATTATGCAACTAGTTTTACAATTCCAAAATGTAACATTAAAGTTGCAAATTTCATCAAAATAGCAATTTATTTCGGTACGAAATAAACTTATTAAAAAAAGACTGATATTTTTTATTAATTTACCCTTATTTTAACGTGGGAAGAGTCGATCATAACTATACGTTTTCCTCTTATTGCCTTTTAACTATATGTAACAGGACTCAAAAAGTGAGTAGGAAAAAAGTAGGCAAATAAGAATCTTGAAACTCTTCAAGGACAGGGGGTCGTAAACTAGGGACCCGAACTTTCAAAAGAACGTCGATAACTCATAAGTTGCAACATCCATCAAACTGCCGACAGGTGGAAGCAATCAGTTTGGAGAGGGTTGTGCAATATAGAAGTTGTAGGCGGCAGGTTAATGAGGGCTTTTCTCAAGCTACGGTGTGAAGGAGGAGGGTCACACACATTCCGCCGAGAAATGCACCTGCTGTCAAAGAGCAGAGGCGCGTTGAAAGGTGAAGAACAGGATCCTCGCATATTGGTAACGAACGAGTAAGGTTTGTTTCTTTTTCGTTTTGGAAGCTTCGAGAAAAACTGTAAGTTAAAATCATATGGGAGAGAATATTTTGAAGGGTCTCCTTTGAAATTACGAGGGGAGAAGATAATGGGAATCAATGAGAGGGAGAGAAAGAGAGAGAAGCGAATGATAGAAAGTGCGAAAGGAAAAGAAATTCCTCTGTAAAGTAGAGACCCAATAAATTTTTACTTGTTATCAAGCATGTAAAGCATAAAATTTAAATGTAATAGATTCTACAAAGAGAAAAAGATAGGCCTTTTTATCTTACCATGCGTATCATTCACAGTAAAATACCTTAAATAAATGGAAATTGAAGTATGTAAAATTGCCATAGATTAACCCTTAACCCATCAAGGTACAAATATACTTCGAAAGAGTCATGTAAAAACCTGCTAAAGCTTACACCAACTATCCAGAATCCAGAGTAACTTTCCAAAAAAATTGAGGTTCCTCGTACCTCATAGAAAAATGAGATTCTTTACAAAATATTACTGAATAGTATGAAATACTAATGCAGGGGTGCTACTGACTTCAACTCCAAATACCGGAAAACTATTAGAATTAGAGTAACGAACCTGATTTCCGGGGAGTACCCCGGAGAAGTAGCACCCCCCTGTTAATGCGTTACTCTTCTTACGAATGAATGAAGACGAAATAAGAAAGCTTACACCTGAAAAAGGAATACCAAGCATTCTACTTTGAACAAAAAAAGGATATAACAAGAATTTTCATGGTCTCTTTCGTGTTTGTCTTCCCCTTCAACTCTCCTTGGAAAGCTTTTCAAACAAAACCACAACTACCCAAACCCATCCTGCAGGCCCCATTTATCCCCATCTTTCACACAACTGACCAATCAACGAAAAAAAATTGGGTGGATATGGACATTTCTCGCCTACTCCCTCCGGAATTCTGTCATCTCAGCACTGATCCCTTGATAGGTGACACTATTAGGGAAGGATGACAGTACAAGACTCACCAAAAGGAAAATAAATAAAAAGCCGTACGGGGGAGAGAGAGGCTAAAAGCGGTATCACGCAATGGTTTAAGTGTGTTTTTCGGAGGGAGAACATCTGGTGTATAAATGACAGAGGATGGGCTTTGCCAAAATGGCTTTTAGTGCAGCTGAGGGAAAAAGTTTCCGGGCCGCACGACACAGGGATGGAGATGCTTTAACGACGCAATCTGCTGGGCACGCAGGGGTTATCACGGCCCTTTTATTACGTTATTTATCCGAAACCAATCTCGGCTGCGCAAACAGAATAGGGCGGTCACTAAATGAGGGTTTGGCTAAAAGGACTTAAGGGGTATTGGAATTTTCGGGATGAATTTGATAATAGCGCAGTTTGATGGGGAATTGATAGCAACGGCATATATGATTAAAAACTCAAAATAGCCTCTTGAAAACTTGACTGATTCATTCGAAATTAAAGAATCAAGTGGGTAAAAAAAAATAAGCCAACGACAACATTGACGAATTTCTCAAGCAAAAACTATTTGGATCGGGAAAATGAGGCATTAACACAATATGTCATCTACTTTTAACAAATCATCATCACTGAAATTAAACCCTTTTTTGCTGTCCAGTGTAGCTGCTGCTCTTTAGGTGCAAGAACAGGTGGAGGTAACTGAGTCAGGACTAATAAGTGAAAATAGTCAATACAGCTCCAAAATGTCTGCAGCGATGTTGTTCGACCATTAATTTTCTAATTTTGCACTCAGTGACCACCAGTTCTTGCACTTAAAAAATGGTGTCTTTCAGACCATCTTTTCTTAAGCCGACGTACCTACAGTCAACTTTGATAGACTGACTCCATTCTTCAGCGGCACTGTTTTATAACACTACAAGTATACTAAAACTCATCCCACAGTATGAAAAGTGTTTTTAAATTTTCTGGTGATTATGTTGAAAATAGCTGACACACCTATTTGATAGTATAGTATTTCTTTTTCAGTTGATTATGTGTTGTTTATTTTTACAGGCCTTGAGAAACTTTCTCTACTGTCACAATTTCTCCCAAGATTGAAGCGAAACATAACATAATGAGATTAAAAAAAATGTTTGAAATTATTTGGTTCCCCGGGCATTTTTCAAGCAGCCGTCAGGCCTTCAAGTCAAAAGGTTTGAGGAATCTTGATGAACACAAATTGTAAAAATAAAAATGGATAAATGAAGGTACTTACTATTTTCACAACATCAATCAGTTAATTGAAGAGTCAACATGAAAAACAAAATAAATATTTTAGAATTATGCATATAAATACAAAGCATATACGCTTTAAAATATGTATAATTAAAACAATATACGTATAATATTAGTGGTACTTTACTATTTACTTAGATTTCAAGAAAATTCTGCAACCAGTTGATATGTATGATTGCAAGAAAGGGAGTTGGGGTGTTTTTGCTATTAATGGAGTGTATTATTTAGTATAACAACTCAATGAATGTAACACACTCTCCACATTTCATAATTCAAGTTATGGTATGAAGATATGCGCATTTTCAATAGCTCAAGTAAAAAGCATATAAAAACATCGGTTTTCACACAGAATTTCAATAATTTATAACAAAAACCTTTTTACAGCTAAGTGCCAAGCAACCGAGGGCCCTAGAAAGATGATGGGGAGCACTCTAAACGGAAAAACATTTTTTTTTCATGACTTCGAAAAAAGAATAGTAGTCAGGGCGATTTATATTAATAATGCTAGCCTAAGCGTGATCTATTAGCTGAAACCGTACCAAAATTGGTACTATATACTGGGTTTAAGTACAAAATGGAAGAGCATAAAGAACAGTCCCAAAATTCATTGATTGGGAAAAAGAAAATGGGCTACGTCCGTAAATTCAAGAATTCGGGGGAAAATACGCCATCCTCCTTTCATGCAGAGGCGCATTTTAAAAATTTAAACATAGTTTTAGAAGTTTTCACGTGTTTATTAAAGTTCCAAAGCAAAAAAAGGTGGATTTCAACCCTTCTGAAATTTTGTTAATTATTTATAAAACGTGTTAGGGTTCAACTCATTGCATTTTTAACAGTTCATGGGAATTAATGAGGTTGTCAATCACAAAACGGGCCAAATATCCCAAAATAATTAAAACCCCGTTTTTAAATGTCTAAACTCCAAACATCTGGAAGGACTTTAGAACTATTTTTTGACGTAATTCTGTGTTACCAACAAAATTTAGAAATTTAAATGCACCATAATCAAACCTAATGTTTCTATCTTTAAAAGCAGATTTAAAACTCGTATTAAAATATTTGAGATGCATTGAGTTTTACCCCTATATATAATACTATATGGGTGACATGACAATCCGGATGGGTAACCCATGTTGCTCTGCTTTTAGTAGACCACCATCTTCACTCATTGAATTTTAAATATAGCTCATGAGAATTAATGAGGGTGCAGTGCCACCATTTGATGAAGGTTTACAGTTTTCACTTTGATATCTCCATGTTTGATATACTGGTTGCATTCTCGATGAAGTTTAAAATTCCCTCTCCTAGGGTCCACCCAATATTTTTGAAAAAGGAATATGTCTGCAAACCAGCCTGAAACTCTTGATACTAAAGCATTACATTCTAAATTGGCATACAGTTCAGATCAAATAGATTTTATTCGAAAATTTCCGTGGATTACATGTAAAAAAGAGAAGCGAACAGCATTCCAGTCGACAGCCCTCTAACCACACGTCTTCCTTTGGAATCAAACAAGCTTCTCAGGACTTTGACATAGCCACTCTGTTGTGGATCAGCACCGGTCTCCACTGGTGAGGGATCAGAATCGTCACTGTTACGAAGCAACAGGTGTAGGGTGATCATACCCGCACACGCGGCCAGTCCGGTCGACCGCCTGAACTTGCCTAGCGCAAGACCAGTCGCGCATCCGGATACAAAAGAGGACAAGACTTGAAATCCAGGCAGCGAGATCTGGATTAGTAAGTCAACCTCCATCGAGCTCCAACTGTTCGATAAACTTTCACAGAAATCTCATTCCTTCCAACTATGATATCACGATGAGTTAGGATGTTCAATTGATGAGCCTACAAATTTCTATTAATCGTTAGCTATTTTTTGGACTTCAGTTTTGAAAATTTTTCATAGTGTTCACTTCCATGCGATTTAAGTAAAAAATATTTGTCTTGTTCATATGTCTTTGAATAGAGGCTAGCTTAGACGAATACGTAAAAATCAAACTATTTTTAATTTGTGAAAAAAAATTGTGTAAAATTAAAGGCAATAGATTAGCACAATATTGAAGAGAAGAGACACCACAAAACGATGATGGATTACCTAACAGCTGTAATGTTTTCATTATGTGGTAAGTTAGAAGCCTTATACTGAAAAAGTAGCAGATTTTACCGCACATGTAAACATTTTCATATAACGGAACAAACACGAACCAACCATGAGAACGGAGGTATGTACAAACGAGTGCTGGAGATGGTAATCTACCTACATTAATTGATAAATACCTCTGCCTCTGTGTCGATGACGGCAAATGGCATAGCAAGAACTAAAGATGATATCGTCAGCACAGCGAAGCACCAAAAATCTAGTGAAGAGCGAATTTGATGAAGAGGACAAAGAAACTCCTGCACCATAGAATTCCCATAGAATTCTTATACGTATTGACTCTTAATAATATCATCCGATGAGACATCTCTATTTAAATCAGTATGATAAGAGAAGTAGGAATTAATGCTGACTGTTCACAGATCGTTCCTAATGAACCTGATTTCATCAATGAATTTTCAAGAAGGAGAGCAAGAAGTAGCAGAAAAAGCCATATGTATTGGTGATTTTAAGAGGAGTAGGGGGAAGAAAAGCCTTCTACTTTTCCCCCGGGCAATTCCTTTTTGTTATGAAAGGGTATTTCTAATACCATTTAGAAGACATGGCCTTCAAATGTTTCCCACCCATATCCTCTCAGACTAAATGAAGATTAGTTCATATAATAGATATAAGGAGGTAACTCTTCAATTGAAAAACAATCAGAGGCAATGAGTTAGAAAAAAGTATAAGTATGCAAGGTTGACAAAGTAGATGACAACCAGCTGAAGGTTATAACACAGGGTTTCCAACTGGCAGCGAGGTTTTCTGACCCTCTGAAAAATACACCTTACATTCCAGAACAATTGCGTTAAAATAAACTAAAGAGAGGGAAAAAGATCCTCAGAGTACAGATTTCTTTAAAAAAAAAAAATAAAGTTTCTTCATCAACAATCAGTGTCCACTGTCATGGGACTTGTTGTCCCATCAAGTTATATACAACTTGATGGGACAGTAACATCTGTATGTGTTGTCAAACGCTGAATAACCACACCAAGAATGGAGTACAGTTGGCTTCTCTGGTTTCAAGATTTAGGTAGGAGTAACTTGGCAAAAGGCATAAATAAACTTTAAGTCCCAATAAATGTTGCAGAGCACAAAGATGACCAGTTGAGATTGTAGCAAAAGCAGTTTGATTGCATTTACTGCTTGGCCCGGTTAAAACAAGACTTAATAAGTTGCATGGGCTGTTCTTGGGAGGATGTTTACAACGATCCTCTTACGTCAGAAGACTTAACAGAGTCAACAGACTTTAGGACCACTGGACCCTTCAGTCGGCCGGCATCCCAAGTAGACGGCTTGTTTGTAAATTTTCTAACCTCACTGATTTTTTTACCCCTTTTTTGAAGGCAAATAAAAAGCATCGTACTTTTGTAGGTGGAGAAGTCGTATGAATGCAAAGAAATACTAAAGTAGTTATGACGTTGGCTATCATGTTTAAGCTTTTGCTGAATATGACAGCAGAGTCTATCCAATGCTTAGCTTCCTTTTAGCAACTGCTGTTTATCACTGCCAGGAGAGTTTCAAGTATTGAACAGAACGCAGTTTTTCAGCCAGTGCGAAGAAGGTTTAGGTTTACGAAGAAAAAGAATCGCAGGTTGCAAATTAAAGGATAAAGGTAACTTTTCAATTTTGCTACAACTTTTCCGTTTTTCCCTCATCTTGCGATGTTTCATCAATTATACTCGTTTTTTTTTTCTGCAATAACTAAAAGTTAAATAAAAAAATGAAAGGTTACACTGCCTGAACAGTTACTGTTTATCAATACATTTTCCAGGATTGTTGGTCGTGGTAGTAGGACATTTAATGCAATTCAATTTCTTACACCCACGACCTGAATTCAAACATGTGGGCATCCATGCGATTACCAGTTGTTACATAAATGGGAAAAAAAAATTATGCTTACCAAATCTCCGAGAGGAAGAATATGTGAGATCTGAAAGATAAAAATACAAGTTTAAGAATTTTTCATTAAGTACAAGAATATTTGAACTACATTATTAGATCATCTCCATAATGACCTTCAATACAGCAACCCCTTTTGTTACAAAGACTAATAAAAGTATTGTTTGACCTCTTTTAAGTTATGGACATCCCCTAACAATATAAAAACAATCAAACGTTAGTTGATCGTTTTATTTTGATATTCATTGGATTTTTTTTTTTTTTTTTGATTTATCTGAATAATAGGCACATTAGGGTGGCACTTATTTTCGAACTTTCGAAATGTTTAGCTCCCAACCCATAACTTTGTTCCAATGGACAAAAAGAAAAAAAAATGATAATTGCAAAATTTTAGCCAAATCTGTTGTGCGACCCGCAAACACCTTAAAGTTTTGAGTTTATGGCCATCTTATTTTTTGAAAAACGAGAAAAAAACCAAGATAAATCTTCACAACTTTCTCATAATTATTTTATGAACTACAATTGTTAGAGATATAATGTCACAGGTTTCGTTTTTTGGTACTTACATATTATCCCGTCGACCGTTCAGCGGCTGCCTAATTCTGCGGCACAGTAATAGTAAAGTCAATGGGATTTGATAACATTTTCTGATTAAGCGTCACGGTTGACGGGATAATACGTAAGTACCCGTTTTTTTAATCACCACTCATTTTGGAGCAGTAATTTGTTTAGTGTTACGTAAATATTTTAAAGTTGTTTTTTCTGCATTCTGAAAACAACTAATACTCTACAACCCCTAAACTTAAACTTACATGAAATTGGACTAATTTTGTTTGTAATTTTATTTTCCTTAAAGTGACGTGGATAAAAAACAACGTCCATCCCAAAAAATTTTAAAGAAAAAGTCAAAAATTTATTGCTTTTTACCTTCTAAAATAAAATATACATTTTACTCAAATATCAAGTCGGAAACTTGATTTGATCACATTTGAAAACAAAAATGAAATTCACTGTACATTTGGAAGGTAAAAATTTTGTAAGATTTCTTGAAAGGGTTCATATAATTCAAAGACATACAAAAAGTTTAGCACACATTAGATGCAAAAAATTTTTAAACTAATTTTCTATAAAAATCTTAAGAGCTTCCAGAAACGAGGTGGAAGCTTTTTAAATTTACTATAGTATTTCCTATTTAAAATTCCTAAAGTTATTTTCATATATCTCTTTTACCATTTTAAAAACCTTAAATTTTGATTCTTAAAATACTGATACAAAAGTGAATAAAAAAAAAACTTTTGTACAGACATTTTCAATTACATTCCTATATAAGAAATGCTTGTTTGGACAATAAATTGTTTATGAAAATAACCATTATTATGAACAAGCACCAGCTATTTTATTTTAAAATGGATAAAATTTTTATAGGGAAAGTTACTGTACCTCAGCCTTATTTTTATTTTTTACCTTGTAATTTTTTATTTTATTGAAAATAAACTGATGAAACAACTTTCCCTCGATACTTCAGCCTTTCATACACAACATTATAATTTTTCGGAATTTTAACTGAAGTATTTCATTACATAATTAATAAAAGAAAAAAAAACTGATAAAAGGTCTAAGATACAACACTGGTATTATACCTTGGTTTCAATCTATGGGACCTATGTCAAAAAAATCTTAGATAATTTATTAATGGATTATTTAATGGATATAAGCCTTCTTTTAAGAAACTGAGAATTCCCTTTTGAGATTAATTGTGTGAAGGCTATTTGGAATCAAATAAGTTGAATACAACAGGTATAGATAAGGGAGTTTTTTTAAACTCTTTGCTTTGTGTGACGGTTTCCTAAATAAAATATTCATTTAAAATTTACCTTTAAGAGCAGCCACAAGAATGCCCCATGCATATTCAATAGGTTCAATGTAGTTTTTTTGGTATATTTTTAGGTAGCATTCATACATGGATGAACTTAATATATGAAAAAAGTTGTGAGAAATAAGAGTTCCGAGTACAAAAGGGGTCCTCCCCCAGAAATTTTTGGAAATTCAACTCTAAAAAACAGATTTTTAACTCGTAATTCATTCTGTGGGTTTTCATTGGTTAAACAACCTTTTGAAAAGGGTTCCTCAAACCCAAATCTTTTTGTCTTTCAGCACCCTGGCCCCCCAAAACTTGCCCTCCCTCACTGTGGCCAAGAAAGGAAAAGGGGCCCTGCCCGGCGGAATCCAATGGAGTCTGACACCCTCTGGTGCTTACCCTTTCTAATCGCAATACTAATCACAAACAAAAAGTTTTGAGATTTTTTTTGTAATTTTTTCTTAAAAGAAAATTATTACTCGAAGTAAAGTTTTTTTTTAACTTACAATTCTCGCAATTACAACTACAATTAACTTACAATTCTCGCGGGTTACAAAATTATTTCTAGTGGGACGCATGCAGCCCGCGGTTGTGCCATCCCTGGTTTAGGGGTTTCTATTTTTGTAGTAAGTGCAGGGATAAAATATTACTAGTGTCACCATTTCCTTTAGAAAAATGAATTGTTTTAGCAGTGATATGACTTTCATGGTCAACCATGAGTACTACTGCTGAAGCATGATTAGTTGCACCTCTAAACTTAATAAAATGTTTGTGAAAAACTCATGGAACAAGTGTTTATTGAACCACCCAGATGTATAAGCTTACCTAAAGATTTAGTAGGAGCACTTTTCAGCAAACGTTTTAAAACACTGTTTTTTATCACAAAATTATAGATTTCACTTAAAGTTAGTTAAAAAAGTCATGAAACTAAATCATACCCTGCTTTTAAAATCAAAATACTACTGTAATATGTCAGCATAGTGATTTTTTTTAATAAATCAAGGTAATTAACTATACCTTGGACAGGTCCAAGGTACACCACTCTCCTTAGGTTCAAGAACACTATACTTGATCATTTACTGAAAAATATCTGATCACCATGCTCAGTTTACCCCCAGCCCAATTTTAAGCACATACCGTTATAGCTGAAACAATACACTTTAAAATATAAAATTCACTGCAAAACAGAATCTGTAGGTATTCTTTAACCATCCAAACTTAGAAAATTTACTTTTGATGGATGAAATCAGTTTGTAACCTATATTATTTTAATTAGTGGACTTTAAGGTACAGTTAGGTCTGAGGCACAATACTTTCCCTTATTACTATACATTAGAACATAAAGAAAATATTTTAGACACCAAATATTCAAATAATGTAAAAGTTTCATTGTCTTTTTATAACTGTATATATTTTAATTAGTTGCTTTGTAACTTTTGGAAATATTTCCAATCAGTTTAATTATACATTAACTGTTCCGTTAAAAATCGCCCAGTTGTTTTGCCGATTGACAGTCAGAAAGGCCTCAAATGACAGAAATATTGTCAAATTTTATTGCTTTTATTAATTTAAAATTATATTTTTGTAAACAGATTGGAAATTTTTGGCAATATTTGTGTTATTTGGCTTGCAAAACATCTTACAACATTAATGGACAAATAAAGGAATTGTTCCTTCTAACCTTTGGGGTTTAAAAACTTGGCGATATTAAATGGGCAATAGATTACAGTTTATGCATTTTACTTTAATAATAAGCTGATTCTTGAGATCAAGCACACAAGTGTTTTTCACATATGACCACAAACCATCCATCCTCTTAAAGTACGTGTTTGTTATTTTGGTACTTACGTATTATCCCGTCGACCGTTCAGCGGCCGTCTAATCAGCGGCACAGTAATAGTAAAGTCAATAGGATTTGATAACGTTTTCAGATTAAGCGTCACAGTCGACAGGATAATACATAAGAACCGTTATTTTTAATAACTGAGTCCAGAAAATAATAAATTTAGTAATTACATTAATTTTTTTAAAGCAGAACTTTAGTGGCAACAGTCAAGTATAGTACCACTTAAAAATTTTCTCTTCTGCTTTATGCTATATACATATATTTTATGTCTTGTGTGTGGTGGTCAGATTGTTACAAAAATAGTGCATATGTAAATAAATAACCTTTTTTCTATCAGCTTTCCTTAAATTCGAGCATCAATATTCAACAGAAAATGTTATTAGGTATGCC
This sequence comes from Tetragnatha montana, assembly GCA_963680715.1. Classification (NCBI taxonomy): domain Eukaryota; kingdom Metazoa; phylum Arthropoda; class Arachnida; order Araneae; family Tetragnathidae; genus Tetragnatha; species Tetragnatha montana. Next base: position 40,330,509 of record OY796674.1, read on the forward strand.
ACAAATATGTTTATTTTCATTTTTTTGTCTGATATACATTATTTCAGGAATCTTTGACACTGGTACTAACACAATTATTTTGAAAGAAAAGTAAGAAATAAGTGCAAAAACCAATATATAATTAATTGTTTTGGTAATTAGAGAAAAAAGAGTGAATTGAAAATGTAAACAAACATTTTTCATTCTCTCAGCAGTAAGACAAATTACTTTTTAAACTATTTCAGGAAAAAGTCAGTAGGTTTAAAACTGGTCAGCTAAAAATAACTTGAACAAGTAATTTTATTTTTATCTGTATACCGGTGTTGAGATAAAAGAAAAGCATGATTTATGAAACTTAATCCTATGAAAACATCTTCATAATTACAAAAAAAATTAATTAAAGGAAACAAATTCTGGATTAACACAGGAACAAAAATTAAAATACCTGTCTTCGGCGCCTGCATTTCTGATTGCAATAATATGCAATTTCTTAAAATTTACACGAAAATTTTCATAAACTTTGCCGAATTAAACAAACAAACCGTTGACTGACAGTAGATCACAGAACCAAACACTACTGATAAATTATAGAGCGGACATTATTGCCTTCAAAATCATTAGTTCATTTTTGATCCGTGATAAAAAATAGATACACAAGCGCTAGTTTCTCTTAATTATACAGAGTTCTCACTATTAAAAAAGATAAATGACAGATTTTAAAAGACAATTCAGGCTGAAAAATTCCTATATTTTTGTGTTTTGTGATATATTTATTATTTTTTAATATTCATTTATTGATTTTTATAAATATTGCTGCAGTTTTGTGATGTGGCACAGAGCATTACACAGAGAACAAACCGCTATTACCACTTCCTTGCCTTTTATAAACAAACAATTTGATGCATGTTGTTCTGGTCTGCTGTTTCATTCTCCTCTGCTGAACATATTCCGATCCTATTGCTTTTGGAGGGAATTTCAGGTATTCTGTTTTTATTGAGAAACAGAAGTTTTCTTTAGAAAAAAGACAGTTGCTTCAAATTTATACTCGTGTACCGTTTCATATTATATAGACATGTCTTTTCAACCACCAAGTGCCAAGCAAGAGCAACAGAATCGGAAGATTTTGGAAGAGGTCCAAATGCAAAAAAAGAAGTTGATGTTGAAACAGCAACATGATGTGAATAACAGTGCTGGCAGTTCAACATCATCCGGTCCCCCCAGCATACCGTCGGCATCCAGCTCTGCGGTGTCAACACCACTACTTACGAATTCGACCGATTATCATGGTTTGAATAAAAATCAAAGAACTGCTTTACAACATGCCCATGGAAACTCCTTCGCAAGTTTCATTCCTCAGGACTCATCGTTTGGAAACCTCATTTTACCAGTTTTACCCAGATTTGACAAGTAATTTTGTGAAACTACACTTTAGTTTTTGAACCCCTGAAAATTATCAGATTCCATCTTTGGAATATTCAATTTTAAGAGGATCAAACCTGCATTATGTCATCTTTCATTTAAGGGTTAATGTACTGTTATTGTTAATTTGCTTTTAATTGTGTATAAAAATCATTGCCTCATTAAACTGTAATTGGTCTTTTGTGATGTGGTATTCTTTCTGCTTTAGGCAAGTTCTGCTTTGTTAAGAGTTCTCTGTGGTGAATGGTAGGTAGGTGCTATTTCACAGCTGATATGTGGGTTGCCCTTTGCAGCTTTTAGAGATGGGCCCTTTCCCATCCGGGCAGATTTAGGTCGACACCTTGGGGGGGGGGGCTGTCCCTGATGGCTTTAGAAAAATTAGTCATTCTGTATGGTATATGTATTATCCACATGTCTTTGATAGCTTTAAGGACTTTTTCAAAAATTACATGATATAAGGAATGTTTATAAAAAGAATTAATATTGTGATTACATGGGTGCCACTAAGATCGAATTCCATCACGGGTTTATTATGAAATGCAAAATCAGCTGACTGATTAGCAGTGATTTGTACTTAATTTTGGTACTTACATCACACATTTTTCCCACAAATAAGCCTGTTTACTCAGATACAGCTTTTACTTAAAATAATTAATTAACTTACTTAAATAATTAATAATAAATTTAATTGTTCATGTAATAAGTTTTTCTACAAATAAAAAAAATGCTAGACTGGGACAAAATGAATTAAAAGATAGTTCAGTCTTCAGTCTAAATTGTGAAAAAAAATTGTTTCATCTTCATATGGCGTCAATTAGTCTTTGTAATTGGTTGCATAATAAGTTATTTGACAGTATTTGCTTTGTAACTGCAACCTTATCTGTAATCTAAAAAAATGGAAATTTTTAAAATTTAGAAATTCTAATGGCCATTTGCATATCCTCAAAAGAATCAAAAAAGTTTGATACCAAAAATGTGTTATACGGATCAGAAATTAAAAAGTTTTTCTCTGGAAACCGTTAACCAAAAACTTTTTGATACTTGAACTTTTTCATCTTGAGTGATACTTTTTAGAAAATCCCCGACATTTTCCTCAAAAGGTAAAGGTCTGGAAAAGTGCTCCCCCCTTGGAGTCATGCTGGATCTGCACCTGACCACAAGTAGTTCGAGAAATGCTAATTGAAGACAATGAAAGGGTAATTAGTGTATATTATGTAAATAACTAATATGGTTTTAATAGGAAGCAAATGAATTTTTTACTTGCCAAAATAATTATATAGATATGGTCTAATTCATAAACTATATCTAAATAAGAAACTAAAAGAAAAACTTCATACAATGAAGGGCATTCATAGATATCTAGGAGGAAATAGTTAATTTCTTGGGGGCTATTATCCCCTGCTCACTGACCTTCATGAACTGCTTAAGTAAATCCCTTCACGCTCCTCACAACCTACCAATCCTTCCCTATAACTTCACTCACCCCCAATTACATGAATACTACAACATCTTGAAAAATGAAAAATTCCTTTTTTCCCAAATGTAGCAAAATTTACATAAGTTAAAAAAAAAAACCATAAGTTGCTATATTTTGTCAAACGTCTGGACTTGAGCTTTACTAATTGTTATTGCAAATGGCAATCTGAATAATGTAATACTAAAAATTACTAAATAGAAATATCAAAAACTAATTTTTGTGGTGGTTAATACTTATTTTCATATTTGATATTTGGTTTGGTTATTGTTTTATGGCACAAGGATCCATATTTGATATTAACAACCACTTTTCCTTTTCACACCACCCAAAACAAATTTGTTTCAAATTAGTCTTAAAGCTATGGGATTTTGAGTTGTATCTCTTGTACTCAAAAAATGTTTCAACGATTTCATTGGTTACTGTAATATAACATTTAATTTTTAGGTATAGTTAGAAATTAATTAAGAGGAGATTTCTATATCTGGGGTACTCCAGATTTCAGTATTCTTATCTGCCTCCCACTAACTTTCAAATTTTATCTTCCATGGCTTCCAGTGACCAAGAGTCTAACTAAACACATTATTAAACTGGAACTTCTCCTCTAAAAATTTCTGATTATGAAAATTAAAATTTTCATTTATCTAATTCAAAATTAAAGAATGTTAGTAGTAGTTATGAAAAAGTAATAATGTAACATGCATTGAATAAAATTTTTATTTAATGTTAAAAGAACATTCAAGAAACTGTACAGATATACAAGAATAAAAACATGATACACATTTTTTTGGGAACATAGTATATTTTATTAAAATAGCATTGTGATTATATTTCATTCAAATCACATGAAGTCTCGTATAAAATATTTCTATTTCCTGTAGTTACACTAGGAGCTCCGGACCAGTCATTTTGACAGTCTTGTGTTTCTAAAAATAATTATCTTTAAAAGTATTTGAGTTAGGAATTTTTTCTTTTATGACTTTTCCTAACTCCATGCTGCTATTATTACCCTCCAAATTTGGTTTGGTTTGCAGAACAGGTTGTGGAGATATTAAAATTACTACCTAGAACCCTCAAAAGCGGCCGTTTTGACCACTGAGTACTTTCCTTTTTTATAATCTACCACATAAGTTTGTTATCTTTCAGTTCCAAGAGGTACCTGAGGGGGTTCCTCCACCAAATTAAAAATATTTTATTGTTTTGACTAGAAAATCATAACTACATAATTATTTTTTGCATATTCCTTTGCTAAGCTTTTAATATTTCCCACACCTATTTTATCATTTTGAATGAAATATTAATTATTTCCTTCTTCATAAGGCGAAAAAATTCAAGGTGAGATTTTTTTTTTGTACCTAAGCATAGCTATATTATGTATTTAGGTTGAATGTACGAAGAAAATAATAAAATAATTGTTAAACATAAATTTGTATTTAAATTGAGAGAAAATTAAGGGATATAAGGTTTATACTTCTCCTTATATCACATGCATTAGTGACGTCACCAGGGTCAAATGGCAAAGCAAATAAATTATTAAAAGTAAGCACCTGGTAAATGTTATTTAACTTTTACAAAGGTTATTAAATGTATGTTTAAATGGTGTAAAATAATCTATTTTTTTGTAATCTCCTTCAAAAAATGCGATATTAAAAATATAAAAAAAACGTTTTAAATATCATTTAATTAATGTTCTTAATGGTATCTATGAGAATATCATGCAATTTCTACCTCCAAATATTTTTACTACAAAAAGCCTAGCGGTCAAAATAACAGCCTTTGAGGGTATTAGGTATGAGGCACTAGCCGGAGCTTCTAGTGTGAACTGGTCCATATTATAAATAGATCTCTTATAATGCCTCAAATCAATATGTTATATAAAAAATGAATTATATTTAGCATATCAATTAAGATTCCACAAATAAATTTCAAAAGCATTTTAATGCATAAAAGAAAAATTTGAGAAAAATCAATTACATTTTAAAAGATACTGATAACTTTGTAAGTTTGCTTTAACTAATGACTCCACCAATACGAACATTTAAATAGAAGAGTGAAAAGAAAGTTTTTCAAAATGTTGAGTACAAATATTACTTTGACATTAATTAAAATTATTAAAGGAATTAGAGATCATATATACTTTGTGATTTGTTTTCTCATAAGAAACTAGCTACACAAAATCTTTTTCAAAACAATCTTACTAATTATGATTTCTTATACAGATAAAAAATTTAATAAGGTTTTTTTTTAAAGATACATATCCTTTTTTGTTCAAGCATTTTTTAAAAATTAAAATTTTAACACATCTTGTTGCAGCATCATATGCATTGAGCTTGCATAATTATTTGCTTGTGGACTAGCCAAGTGTTCTCATGTATCCAAAAAGTCTAAATATCTCAACTTTCAGAGTAGATTTAATTGTTTTTATATAGTTATGGTGATGGAGACCATTTCAGGAACAGCCCCATTATTTTACAGTTTATTAGTGACAAACTTATGGAGGCTAACTTTTACCCTCACTTTTTAAAATTTATCTCTTTACTTCATTGGGTTGCTCGTCAATAAATGGCAGAAATGCCAAAGATGGGCATAGGATAAAAAATGTTGGGTTTCATGCTACAACTGGGTGTCACTTGCTTTTTGGGGCCCCAACTAGGGCGATAATTTATTTTCTAGGGACCTGAAAGGTATACCATTTAGTAGGTTATGGTGCTAAGAGTAGCGTCATAAAATTTGCAAGAAGAGTGGCACCCAGTTGTAATATAGCATCAAATATTGTGGTAAAATTATTAGAATTGGTTTAACATCAACTTTAAAGTCTAATTAGCAAGATTTACACCTGGCTAATCCACAAGTATCAATCATTTTATTATACGAAGAAAATACTTGAGTTTTATTTTCATAAAATCTAAAACAAAATTGACTAGAGCTAATGCACTTACATACATGACTAGAAAACACTTACATTAAAAACAACAGAAGTAGTGAAATCTAAAAACACTTGTTTATGTGCTTTTGAAAAATTAAACAAATAGTGAATTCATAATAAAAACTGCAAATTCATACTAAAATTGGTATTATATGGATCAAATATGTCAAATTCAGACCCTCAGTAGGCCCTTTTATGTGAGTGTGAAGATTCCTTTAAGCTGCATTGCACTTATAAATTTTTATGATGGGTTTATTTTGAATGTGTAAATATGGGTAAATTATTATAAAATATTATATAATGCAATAATTTCAGTTTAATGATATACAGCTGGTAAAATTATACTTTAATTTACAGATATATTTGATAATTTTGGTTGAGACATTTGCTGAGTTTGGGGATTCACTTTTTTTATTTGATATTCACATCGATAAAATTAAATGTAATCAAATACCTTATTCAAATGAAAAGGGTTGGATGAGGAATAAAGAACATATTGCCTTTGAATCCTTAAAATTTGGGACACAAATCTTTTGTAAATACAATATACTGTATTAATGAGGCTAGAGAATATCACTAGGCACTTTGCAGTACAGAATGTTAATACTGATTTTTATAAACCACAGATGAAATGGTACAGTAACATAGTTTTATGTATTTGAGAGTTGTTTATGAAATTATAACAGAGCAATAGAACATCAATTAAGAATTAAGCTCTTGAATGTTATTTCTTCATATTTCAAAAACCATTACCTGATTTAAATCATTTCAAAAACTTGCTTTTGTTGGTTACTATATACTGTTATCATCAGGAAAAATTCAAGTAGATTTCTTCTTTGATAATTAGTTGAAAAATGTCATTGCATAAATGCTCAAACTTGGGTTCTAAAATTCCAGAAAAATCTTGTTGATTTATAAGATTTAAGTTTCTACTTTCAATTAATGAATGGATCTTGGAGTATGCTGAAAAATAATAAAAGGATTAATAAATTTTAAAATTATATTGATGTTAGTTTTATGATTAAAAAATACTAGTTTAAAATATAATCTAATTGCTTTTAATAATTTATATAAATTTCATTAACTTATATAATTTCATACACAGAACTTTCTTAAAAAAACCCTTTCCTTTATGATGTGAAGTATTTATTGAAGATTTTTAGGTCTTTACTCTTCTGATTGAACAAATTAGTCTCAAAGGTAAAAAATGAAATTTTATGACTCAGCATTGAAATCTTTGATCTCGTGCACGAAACATAAGCATAAGGATATTTGAAGGGCTGGATTGTTTTTAAAAGCCAAAAGAAAAGTACAATAACATGAAATAACATGTTGCATTACTAATAACCTTTTCTAGAAAAAAAACTTTAAGAGTTCAAAAATTGCACAATTAATTAAACTTATTTCTTAAAAATATCTCAGTATAGAAAAAAGTAAGAGAAATCACCATTCATGAAGAGTTCTAATCCTAATTTATTTTCCAAGTCCACTCTTGATTGTTCCAAATCACTGAAAGGATCATTGTGTTCATCTAAAAATATTTAAAAAAGAAGTTAAGATAATTTTTTGAAGTAATTTTAATAAACTCAATAAAAGTTTACATTAAATGTACCCAATTTTAATAATTTTCCTCTCAGAGGAGATTCTACAACATAAAACAATTTATCCCTAGATTTTTCTGCCAACACTTGTGAGCTTGTGACTAAGTTCCACCATACTTTATAATTTTAAACTTTATCATTACTTATAGATACAAATAAAACAAAAAATATTTTCAACGGGAGACATTCATAACTGGTAGTCACTTCAGTCACTGCCACAACAGGGGTGCTACAATTTTTTTTCTTTTTTACGAATTTAATGAAGATTTATCAAACATTTAAAGGAGTCCACGAAGAAGGGAAATTACATTATCAAAGGACTAAAAAGGTTCCATTTAATACTTTTTCATAATATGGTACAAAAATATAAAGGTGTCAATCATCTTGCTGAAACTAAAGTTCAAACCAAAAACTACATTTGGTGATACTTATACAAACTTATACTCATACCAAATATATACTTTGGTTATACAAAAGCTACTTAACTTAAAGCCCTGGATGAAGACGTTACTTAAGTAGCGACATACTTTGATCTTGCTGATCTTGCCGCTTTTGATTTTGATTGGACGTTTAACAGTCACGCATGTAAACAGCCGCCATTGTGGTGAAATGGTATTTAAGCCCAGAGCCAGTGCGATAGATTTTCATACTAATACACCTTGTGAGGTAAGTTTAAAATAATTTAATTATATTTATCGTAATCAAGTTTTACGGAATTATATTTGTAATGATGCGCAAGTTATGTATTGCATTTATCATGCTCACTTGTTAAATTAATCAACCCGTATTGATTTTGTAAAGTGATCAGGTCATTATAAAAAAACAACACAGTTTTCATTAATCATTTTTGATTAATTTTTTAACATACATATGTAGCAGATTTGATATGCATGTCGTGGCCTCAAAAAACTAATTCAAAATATCTTTAAAAATACAAATTTAACCATAATATCCATCCAGTATCTTAAAATCAAAGCTATAAACAATGCTTAAAATCGTTTTCCCTAATAAAGTTAAAGTTATAAAACAGCCTGAGTAATAATTATTATTTCTTTCAAAATAACCAACTTCTCGCAGAGGTTGGAAAATAAACAATTTTTTTTCAACTATTGCAACTCCTTTACCACATAGCGAACTTTATGAGAGAATAGCGCATTTCACCACAATGGCGGACGATTGAACTCATGTCGCTACTTAAGTAACGTCTTCATCCAGGGCTTTAACTTAACTAGCATAAGTAGCTTTTTCTATTCTTCAGCAAGTTTGGTATAAGCAAGATGGTTTCAGTTAATCAAGATGAATTCAGGAACTTAAACTAGTAACTCAAAATTACAAAAGTATTTTAATGGTCTTGCAGCTAGATGTTTGAAATGGAAATGTGAAATGAAAAATTATGGAGTTGACTGAAAAATTAAGAAGCTTTGAGAGTGACATACGGACCTGGAAAAAGTGCCCGAACCTACGAACCTGGTTCAGGGGAAGCCCCCGTCAGCTCCATAGGAGCAATGCATTAGGTTCGGGGGAAGGTTACAACTTTTTCCAGGTCCGGTGACATAGCAATGTCTAAGCTGTTAAACTTATATTTAACTGTGTTCATACAACAAACACCTTCTTTTAAATTTTTTTAACAAAAGAAGTAATTTAAAAAGTTATTGAAATGGATATAGTAAATATACCTGCTGACCAAGAACTGTAAAGTGATGCAGTTTCAGGATTTTGAGACTGTTGTAAAAAGTTTTCAAGAGTCTGGCAAACATGAAATAAATCATCTTCTTCATCACTGCTACCTAGTCTTATGGAAGATGCAGTTATGAATAGTTCAGAAGATTCTGAAACCTCTTTCTAAAAGTATGAAGGTTTTAAATTAGTTTTACATGCAATAATTTAATAATTACATTAAAATAAGAATAAACCTATCATTTTGTTTTGTGAACTTTGCTTTGAAGTTAAAATTTAAGCTACACTCATTTATAACAATACATCAATTTTTAAATATATGTATGTATAAATGGAAATGTTTTAAAATTCACATATTGTGTATCCTCCTTGGCTTACATTTATTACAAATATAGTACTTAGAAACTGTTTTTAGTCCCTTTAGCTGAAAATATGATTGTATTGCAGAGGAGATGAAAATTAAACAGACACTGAAACAAACTACTGCAAAGGTATGATAAAAATCTATCACATACATAAAACTTTTAAATCCAATATATATTTTGACTTACTGAGTTATCTTCATTTGAAAAATCATACTTCTTCGACTTCTCACCAGAACAGTCTGTCATACAGGCAATAATTGTCAAGTCAGGCAAAGAATAAGAACGTTTTTTTGGTTTCTTCTTTAGACTAGAATCTTTAAGTGGATTTAAGCTCCAGTAGGATGAAAAATGGCAGTTAGAAGATACTTTACAAGGAGTACTAGGAAGTGAAATACAAATTGGAGTCATATTACACTGTATTCCTATTTCAGATTTATCAGACTCTCCTTCAGAGGAAGAAATAAGCTTATTTGTGCTTTTTCCATGCAGTTCAGAAGATTCACTGTTGGATGATGACTCACTTGTATTTGAACTGTTATCTGTATCTAATTCTTCATTAGAATTGCATGCTTCAAACTTTTCTTCCAACAAAGTTGGCAAATGAGTCTTATTTATTGAGCTACAACTGTAATTTCTTTTTAACAAATATGTTTTGTTCTTGCAGGTGTTTTTAAATGATATACCTTCTACTGATGGTAAATGAAAACTCGTAGATTGTATTTCAGGTAATGGTGGATTGGTTTTAATCTCTTGGTTGTTAGTTTCAATTGAAGGTAAACCAAGCATGCCTACAGAACTATTAATTTCTATTGGTGTTGCACTTTCTTTCTCAATACAAATGTTATTAACTTTATATGTACAAGAAAGAGGATATTGAGAGGCACTTTGAGCAATACTGCAAAGTTGAGAAAAGCAGTTTACATTTTTAAAAAAGGGTTTCAAGTTATCACTATTAAATGATGAATCTTGAGATTGAATAAAACTCTTTTGTAAATTGTTCCCATTGCAGTTAAGTGAGGACAGTTTTACACCATTTATAGTGTAATTTATTTGTTCAAGATGGCTGGAACTTTTTTTATCTGACATAAAACTTGTGCTCCTAATTATATTATCTTTAGTTTTTCCATGGAAATTCCCAGTTCTACCAGTATGAGGAGCTGAATGTGGTCTACTTTTATGCAAAATGACCTTGTCATTAGGTGATGTGGAATCCATCTTGGACGCTGTTGTTTCAAGAGGAAAGTTTTTTAAAAAATCAACATTGTATTTTGACCACTTGGAACGTTGGCTTGTAGAGTGGGAATTGATAAACGGGAGATTAATTTGAAAGGCAGTTTTTACATAACTATCATCAAAGCAACTACAGGAAGATGAACTTGTATGAGATAATTGACTCTCACTTTCAGAATCACTAGCAGTTGGATGAGAATTTAGATTAGGAATTTCGCTGTCCAAGGCTAGCAAATTAGGAAAATTTATCTTATGAGATGTTTCCCTCAATTCTATTGCTGAAAGTTCAATGATAGATTTATTACCATTGGAGAGTTCTGAAGCACTATCTATTTTAACTGGTAAGTTTTTAGAGTTTGTGCTTCTTATTTCAACTTTCAGATTTTCTTTTCTATTAGCAGGTATGTTATTTGAGAAAGTTTGCTTTTTATTGCCTCTAGATTGATAAGATTTAGCAGGAGGATGTTTTGCTTGGTTAATGTTTTTTAAAATCATATTGGTTTCACTTTTTTGGGGGATACCATTTTTTCTAATAGGTTTACTTATTTGCTTCCTGGCAACTGATACTCCATATTTAGATGCAGGATTAGTAATTCCTACTTTCGGTGAGCCTGATGACTTGAATGTTTTTTTAAGAGCAGTTTGTCTAAACTCTTCTTTAATTTTGGTTTGATTGAGAAATTTCGAAATTCTCTCAAGAATGATAGGATTCTTCAAAATAGCATTCACTGATGGACGTTCTATGGGATTCCTCACAAATATTTGAGTTACTAAATGCTTCAGCTCAGGGCTGTACTTATCAGGTATTTGTGGGACAGATCCCTTGAGAATTTTAAATATCAAGCTTTTGATGTTATAAGCTTCAAATGCATGTTTTAAAGCGGAAAGCTCATACAAAACACAACCTAGAGACCATACATCTGATTTGTTGTTATATGGTTTATTCTCACAAATTTCTGGTGAGAGATAATACGGAGTTCCTATGCATGTTTTAGCTAAATCAGATGTACTGCTTAAAACACGGGCAATTCCAAAATCTCCAAGCTTTGCAACACCCGATTTGGTTAGGAAAATGTTTTGGGTCTTAATATCTCTGTGCAGTATTCTCCTGTCATGTACATGTTTCACAGCAAGACATATTTGCACAAACCAGTCAAGAATTTGGTCTTCCTCAAAATGACAGCCTTTTCTGGCTCTTATTTTGGAATACAAATCACCCCCATCACAATAGTCAGTAACTATGTAGAGGGTGTTATTTTCCTCAAATGATTTGTGGTAGGAAATAATGTTAGGGTGTTTCATTTGAGATAGAACTTCCACTTCTTTCATAGCCACTTCTCTTTCTTTTTCACTTAGATTGTGCAGTGGAATCTTTTTCACCACAAACTGTTTTTTAGTGATCTTGTTTTGAACTAAAAGAGCAGATCCAAACGAGCCCTCTCCCAGAGTTTTGATTACATTGAAGTGATCCATGAGATGGCAATTGATTTAACTGCAACAAGAAATTCAATGTCAGAAATTTATGCACTTTTATAAAATTGTTTCAATATCAAATATAATTATGAAGTTTCCCAATTTTTAAAGATAATCATGGTAGAAATTTTAAAATTTTGGTTCTCACGTATTAGCCTGTCGATCACTCAGCGACACAGTCTAGGTTCTTCAGATTAAGTGACACGGTCGATGGGCTATAGTCTGTATTCTTCGCTAGGTGGTTTGGAACAAAGAAATCCAAGTTCGAGTTTAGGTAGCTAGCTTGGCTTCTTAAGCATCTTCTTCAAAAAAAGAGGGAAGGGAGGTGGAGTAGTTATTAGCGAGAAGTAATATGAAAAAAAGTAAAATATAATTCCAAAATTATATTTTGCATGGTTGGAATCATGGATTGAATATGGAATTTAGTTTGGGGGGAGATAATAACCTAACAATTAATTAACTTACAAAGTAAATTTATTAGATTTTTTTCTGAATATGATCTTTTTAAATGTCAATCAGCTATTTATTTTGAATTGTCTCATTTTTAAAGAAATTTCATATGGGGGGGCCATTGTCAACTCTTTCAACTACCATATGATTTATGAAAAAAATTATTACCTAATACCTACCCCATATAAAGAAACACTTATTTGTAGATGCATTTAAAAAGCACTTCCGATATCTCTCCGTCATGTTTTTTAATAAATTACTTAGTGAAATTCAAACTAAATCAAATATTTGTCTCTTCAAAAAGCTTTCCATATCTTTCATACTTAATTTTACAGAAATATTACAATCAGTCAGGTGATTTCTTTTTTTGTAGTAAAATTAATATAAATTATCATCATTGCCAGCCTAGCTCCCCTTTTATTTAGTTATCTATATTTCTAATAATGATAATCTATGAGCCCATGGAAGAGCTTTTGGTTCCTTTGGGAAATTTCTTGCAATATATTTTTTTCTGTTCTTTTGTGTGATGCTTCCATGTCTGTTTATGTGTATTTGTATTGATTTTTCTTTCATAAATTTTAAATTTGAATTTGAAAAAATAAAAAGTAACCAGTTTTGGCTCTCTCTCTATGTATCTTCCCAGCCCTAGGGAGTGAATGGCCTGGATTATTTGGGGTTACACTAAACATCTAGCGAGAAATGACAGACTTTTAATAAGTACCAAAATTTTACAGCTTGATATTATTAATCTTTCCTTTCAGAGATAATTAGATACTTCCGTACTATCCCATTGACTATGTCACTGAAAATGATAATGCATGACCAAAGACCATTAACTGTGCTTCTGAAACTGATGGTTGGCAGGGTAATATCTATGAACCCATATTTAAAAATGTATGAAGTAGGGAAATTAAAAAAATCAAATGAATAATCACACACCTAGAGATAAACTTCATTTATCTGTTCTTACGCATTATCCCGTCGACCGTTCAGTGATCCCGTTTATGAGATTTGGTAATGCTCTTCAGATTCAGCAGCACGGTCGACAAGATAATACATAAGTACTCATTTATTTCATATACAATTACTCTAAATAAGATATTCAACAGCAAATGATACAAATGCATAGTGCAGTTTAATTGCTTTACATACTTATTTATTTTTTATAGAGAAATGGTAAACAATTTCCCTCCAAATTAAAACTTTAATTTCTATCATTACATAAACAATTATTACATTCGTTTAAATAGGGCCAAATTAATTGAAAAAGTAGAGAAACTGAAAAAATTTGATAAAATGGATGAATTGAAAATTCTTAATAACCAAACACTCAGGTAAAGAGACAGGCGTTTGATAATTGATGATGGACCTATCAATAAAATTCCGGTTCAGTTCATATTGAATAAGTTTTAAGCAAAATTATACGAAGATAAAAAGAAAAATTGCCTCCTACAAATTTTACGATTTCGGATGCATTGTTTGTTTATTTTCACCATAGCAACCGGTTACAGTGAAATTATTACTAACGTAAATTATTAATGTATAACCACTCAAAATTATTAAGTTAAGTTATTAAATGAATTTCTAAAATCTTTGCTGGAGTAGATAGAGTGGAAGGAATTTGTTAAGTTTATTACAGCTGTTATAAAAATATCATTAGGGACCCTTATCATAATATCTGATTCGGTGTTCGCGGTGTTCGCAACCTTGACTGAGATATAGTAAATAAACAACAGTGGCGCGAAAACGCAATGCAACAGATATCGTATTCTTTCTGATCAAGCCAATAAATTCGTTTATATTTGAGATAAAAATGTCTGATCGGCGAGTAGGCAAGAAAATATCGATTTTCTTATCACAAGAACCTGCTTTGAATCCTAAAAAACCCGAGAAAATACCCGAAAATGACTTTGGAGGCATTCTGAAGGAGGCAGGTTTCATCATAGGCAAAAAGAATGATTCGAATGAACTAAATGTCGACCAAGCAATATTTTTAAAAGACCTTAATAAGAAACTTAGTTCAAAGGATTCTTCAGAGTTGAAAGACTTTATTGCGGGTTTTGAAACCCACTTGGAAGACGAAATTCGTCTCAAATGGAGCCTTATGCCAACAGTCACTTCTGCCTCCTGCGAAACGGCTAGAAGCATGTCTCAAGATAGTTTGATTCATCTTCTACTAAACATTGAAGTTTTACAAGAAAAGGTCACAGAAATCATGCTTAGTAAACTGCTGGAGTTTTCTTACTGTGAAAATAATGCCCTTTACGATCGTTCCGAAAATCGTACTGTTGCATGCCTCATCATTTCTCAGTTCAGATGGCTCTCCAGACTTGTCAATAGTGAGGCTTTTGCTGAAAAGCTTCTTGAACTCATCGAAGCTACTCCCCTTGATGTTCAACGAGATATCTTGCGACTTCTTCCTGATGTTCTCAATGAATTTGATCATCCCAAGGTAGCTAAGAGTCTAGGAGATATTCTGCTAGGTAACCAAGAGTTAAAAGTCATTATTTTGGATATACTTACCAATCTTAATGTTCAACCTGAACTCCTTGTTGAAATAAGAGAGAAGGTAATCAAAACCATTACAACTGCTGAAATAGAAGATCTTCCTGTGATAGTTAAATTTGTGCTGCAAGACCTGAGTGCTACAGAAGCTCCTCAAGTTATTCAAGAGTTGCGAGAGACCTTAGACTTTAATTCCACTTTCAGTCCTATGGTATGCTCAACACCTTTGGTTTCTAAGAAAAAAGATATGACCAAAAGTGTTGAAAGCTGTGTTCTGAGTATTATGAAACATTCTATGGAGTTTCAAAAGTGTTTGACTGATGCCTGGATCAAGCAATTAGAAGTGTTACAAGGGCCTCAGAACCATAAATCTATTGATGTATTTGTAATATTAATCCTACTATCGTTGCAAAATTATGAGAAAAAAGTAGAAAGTATTATTAAAAATAAGATAAGAGCTGGAGATTTAAATGAAGATTTATTGCAATCTACATTCAGATGTCATCATAGCGTACTTCAAGAGTATGCATCCATCTTTCTTCGAATTGCGGATTCATTGCTCCGGGCTTCTGAGCCAATCATATCTGGTTTTGCTAAATCTGTATATATTAAGTGCTTTGTTTCATTTGATGCTTTTAATAAGCAAGAAGTAATTGGTTCTTTGATTATCCATGTTGGAAGTCGATCAGAAACCGAAATAAATGCTGCTCTGGACACTCTTTTGTTGTTAGTTCGAAACCACACCTCAAAGATTGTTTCTTATGCCCTGTTCATCAAAAACTTGCTGGATCATCTAAATGAGCTGACCCTGAACCAAATTCGAAAAGTCCATGAAATGTTGAGTATCTTGGCTTATCAAGGTGGCAGAGAAGGGTCCATGCTTCTCGATGACATGATGATTGTCATTCGAAAGCAACTGACCAACAAGAACCTAAAGTACCGAAAAATGGGTGTGATTGGGGCTCTCATGGCTGCCAAGGTTGCAGCTGAAAAAGATGCTGAAACAAGCATGGAAGTTTCCCTTTCATCTGAGTCGCTGGATGTGGACGAGTGTTATCAGCACTCGATTAAGCTGCTCGAGCTTGTGGCAGACAGCACGGTAGAATCTTGCGAAGCATATTCTCTGTTTTGCGATGAACTGTCACATATCCTGCTTCAGAAGAAGCTGGGACAGCCCATTTTGGATTGGGTTGGAGAAAAAGTGTTGGTGGATTTTGAAGAAACCTACATCATAGATATCAAACCAGAGGAGTATACTGGGAAAAGCTTTTCTCCCAAATACGGACTTGATGAAGTTAATGAGCCAGTTGCAATAGATTTGTATACAATTGTTAAGAATGATTACAATCATCTCCCCCAGAGAATCTTGAAACCCATTCACAATGAGCCATCAGCAAAGGCAAAAGGTAAATCCTGTTTAAATAAAAGTAGGGTCTTGGAAATGCTTTTAAAAGTATCAAATAAGCAAGATAGTGCTGGTTCTAGTACTATTATACCTAAGTCTCCTTCCCCATTGAAGTTAGCACCCATGTTTCGTTTGTTACGAGTATTTCGTCAAGTTCAAGATGATAATCTTGACTCCATTGATGCGCTTTTGGGTTGTGGAATTGTGCTTCCAGAATTAAGGTACCAGAAATTTGGTGTCTTATCAACCAATGAAAAACATATGATCTTAAATGTTTTATTTTACTGCATAAACTGGGTCAGGGAAAATATTAATGCATTTGCTACAGCCAATGATAGGGACATAAGGTGCAATGTCCTTTCTCGTTTGCAGCTTTTAGTTGAGATGGAAGGACTAGTTTGCAAGTATTTGATTGAGACCAATGGATACACTCCTCCAATGGCTAATTTTGATTGTGATGAGAAAACCTTATGTGCATTGAAACTTCCTAACAAAAAATCTGTTAAAAGAACTGCCAAAAGTAAAAAGGGTTCTAAAAAGAAGAGTAAAAAAGCATCAAATAGCGAGCAGACAGAAGAAACATCCCTTGAAAGTTCCCCTAAATCAAAATCTTCAGGTTCTGAGTCAGAAGAATTTGAAGCCAAACAATCCACTGATGTTAAGCTTTTCAAAAATTTGCAGCCCTTTTTTCGAGAGCTAGACATGTCAGTTTTTACTTTGCTGCAATGTGAAATAACTTTTCAAAAACGCTCTGACATTTTTGAGAATGAAAAAGTAACCTCTCTCCAAATGCATCCTACAGATCTTAAGTTCCTGTTGGAAGATTTAAGTTCTAAGTTGAATTTCTCTCTAAGCTCCACCACCACTTTTTGGAAAGGGGCTTCTCAGAAGCACATGGGATTTTCAAATTTGGAGAGTTACCCCACTTTGAAAATAGTGACATACTCTGTACAACTAATATCACCACTTTGTAAAGTAGTTTCGGAGTTTGCCAAGTTTTTCAGAAATCTTGTTACATCTGCTGATGGTGTTGAAGATTCTCTTGTTTTATTTGCAGATGAAACACAACACAATATTGTGTGTTTTAATTTAGTCTTGAAAGTTTTGAAACAGATAATGTCATGGAAAAATTTCAACTTGAATGAGAATTCTTCCCTTTTGAAAAAAGCCTTAACTGCCTTCGTAGAGGGAGAAGTTTCTGAAAACACTTCCCTCAAAGACCTAGTCAAACATTGTATCAAGTATCTGATCAAGTTTGCAAACGCTGTACCATCTCTATCATGTGCATCAAATCTAATGGAACTGCTTGTTTGCATCTCAAACTATTCTGAAGAGCATGATTCAAAAGCTAAAATTTCTTCACTTGCCTTAGCTTTCCTGAAAAAGAACTGGTTTGATTTAGACAGCAAATTTGCCAAAACTGCAGAAGTTAATGTTCACATCCGAATACTTCTCGAAGCATATCTGAAGACGAGTGCGTCTGTTCTGAAAGCTTTGGACTTTTTATCCGCTGAAGCTATACCTCAACTGATGGACCAGGAAAACGAAGTGGTTTTTCACTCCCTCAATAAAACATCTTTTGGAGCTTACTACAAAATAATGATGAGTAGCTTGGCTAGCTACGTCAAAGTTTATTTTGCCTCAAAGCACAGTGACGAAGAGCAGATGTTCGAGTGGTCAGTAGCATTTAAGGTGTTTCAAGTGTTTACGAATTTATTGAAGGCCTTTGGATCACGCTCCAACATAGCAGCTTGCTTGAAGTCTAGCCGAGAATTCTTGCACACTTTTCTCAAGTTCGGCATGCCTCTGATGGACAAGCTCTTTGTAGAGAATAAGGAAGATGTGATCTGCTTGATGAAAATTTTGCAAGCGAGCACAAGGTACTTGCAGCATGTTTGTTGCCATTCCAAGGTTCTGAAAGACGTTTCTCTCATCCAGCATGTTCCATTTTTAAAGAAGAGCTTGGAGGTTTTTGTGTTTCGAGTGAAAATGATGTTGGCTGTCAATAAATGTGAGGAAGCATTTTGGTTGGGTAATTTGAAAAACCGGGATCTTAAAGGAGAGGAAATATTATCTCAATCCCTGAACGACGATAACTCTGAAGCTGAGGAAGAGGAAGAAAATAAAAGTGAAGTAGAGCTGTCTGATGCTGAATCAGAAGTTTAATGATATTTAACCATATGTAATATTCTTCTGAACTATATTAATTTAAATACTTTTCTGATGAGGTAAACAGTTGATAGATATATTTGTCTGATATGCTTGATTATACTTTTTACTCTTATAAGTAGAATATTTCTTTATCACTTGATTTATCCTTAATTAGTTTTTATAAAACATGAAATATATGTTTTAAAAAAAAGGAGGTTACATTTAGGTAACATGTCTATATGTTATGATTATTATGTTCTTTTGAAAATATTTTGAATTAAGAGGTGTAATTTTATAAAAGACAAACTTATGATTAAGTTTTAAGGAAGACTTCAACCTTAAAAACCTTTTTTAATTTTCTATCAATTACATTCTCTTTTTTCTTTTGCATAAAATATTACTCACTTTATTTAATTGCTTGGTTCATTAGATGTTCTTTAACTCTCATTCCATTCTATAAGCTTAAAATAAGGATTTATTTTGTACTTTTCAAATGAGTATGAAATTAAAAACTGTATTTTTAACTATTTTCTGTGTCAATTCATATTAGTACTTAAATAATTTATTTTTCCTTTAATAGAAATACAGTAGACTATTTCTTAAACCAGCTTAAATGGAACCAGATATAAGCAGGTATTATGTGATATTCTGGTTAAAAGGGAGAAAAAAGCATTTCATTCATTAAGTTGTTTTTAAAAATTCACTCATTTTTTGTTATTAGATTTTTTTGCATTATTTTGTCCTTTTTTTACTTTGTCCTTTAAATTTCTTTTAGCTGGTCAGAAAAAAGTCTACTGTAATTCTACCTCTAGAGGTCTATTTCAAATTCAAACAATTAAATCTAGATATCCAGTAGGTATTTATATGCAGAGCAGGGGGTCATTTTCATTTTTCCAGACATCATGATTTAAACTTATGCTAATAATATTAATTTGGGTTAATTTTATATACCTATTTTTTTCTGTTTAAAAAATAAAAACATTTCATCCTGACTAATTTAAAATGTTATAAAGCTTAGTTCTAAGGAACTTTTCATTAATGAAAATTGAAATACAGGGCGATCGGAAACTCTGTAAACATTTTAAAAATTCATAAAATCTAGAAAAACTGAATTAAAAAATGGTTTTGTCTCGGCATGGGTTAGTCGGTTTTTTTTAAGACAACAAAAAAATTTAGTTCAAAATTATGTAAACAGATGGCGTTAGCATAGTTAAAGGGGATCCATGTTCGATTTCTAAAATGACACACCGTGCTGTTCGGTAGTATGACCGGCAAATTGAATAAAAAAGATGATTGATAAACTGATTACATTGAAAACATCCTTCGCCTTCGCATTAACAAAAATGAAATATCCTGAAAATAATTTCCCCCCAGGAGCCTCTGTAAATTATATTAGCGCCATTTATAAACATAATTTTGAAATAAATTTTTTATTGTCTTAAAAAAATCCCCCGACCAACCGATGCCGAAACTGACGAGCTGTACAAGCATCATCTTGCTATCGAAAGAAGTTTTGGTAAAACTACAACGACCAAAATCTTAATGGTCATAGGAATGACGTGGCTGTATGCCAGTTTACTCACAGAGTTTACTACTCCAGATCGCTTCCAACTGACTAAGTAAGTTTCAGGGCATGCTTGAGCCTGCTCAGAAACATTTTCCTTTGTATTTCGGCGATTTTCTTGACTTGCAATCATGGGCGGGGAGGGAAAACTGTATCTGATGGTTCTGATAACTATAACATGATTAATCTTATTAACATTTTATGAATAATCTACAAAAAATGAAATTTTCTGAAAAAAAAATGGAGGGGTATTGCTCCCCTCCCCCATAAAAATCCACCCATTCTAGCAATTTTTGTCGTCAGACGTCATCAAAGATGTTTGAGTGCTTTCTGGCCACCCAGCTAGTGGCCAGAGCACTGTGTCAAAGAAATGACGCCTGTAGTCCTCCAAGAATGCTCGTTTTTGCTCAAAAGTTTCAGGTCATGTTTCATACCCGATGGCCTATAGACGTCATCACTGAAACGTTCTGGCTATATTCTCCCTGAGGTTACGATTAAATATGCCTTCTCTACTGGCTAGACACTTCAATGATGACGTCTCTAAACCTAACCACAGAATAGAATAATAATTCTTGTCTGCCCCCCAAACTGCGACTAAAGATTACTCAGATACACTGGAAAAGACCGGAGATACAGCGCGGCGTACCGGTGTACGACCCGGAGATGGGAGATTGACGATTGATCCACACTCCACAGCCTTATCATTTCTGTAACATCGTACTCTAGCCATTTAGATTTAGGTAAGTAGTCGTGCTCTAGCCATATTCTCACAGTGGTTAAGGTAAAACAAACTAAAATGTGTAAGCTAGATGAATGGCCTTTTCCAAATCATGTTATGTTTCATGAAAAGTTATTCAAGCCACAGAGTACTAGAACAGAGAGTCCACGGCCATAGGCCATAATGGAAATCGAAAATCATGACATCTTGTTACAGGTTGGGAGAATTGTGGCGCTGGGATCGCACTAAACTCACTAGCGTCTGGATCCAGTCTGAATCGTTCGCCGGCTGCCTATGGGAGATCGAAAACACCTTTCTGCGCATGCGCTGAGTTCTAATTTGGCGAGAGATTTAAGCGGCCGGCATACGTTCCAGAATCTAGTGTGGCGCCCTCACATCAGTAACGCATTTGAAAATAGCCTCGTGGACCCTCTGTTAGGATATTTCTCTGTGATTCAAGCAACAAATCAGAAAGTTAGTATTTTTCTTTTTTTACATGTGCCACGTTTTGAACTACGAATTCCGAATTTTCATTTGTGCTTAAACAGTAAAACCAATGAAGTGAAATTTGATTAATTTTAGAATAGCTTAGAAAACAGTAAAATGAAGTTCCATTACAAAAAAGAAGTTTCCTTAGAGGTAACAGTAAGAACATCGAATTATTTTACTATTTTAAATTTCTTTAAAAGTAAATTTTTAAATGGAGATATTCTTTCACTTTTATGATTACATAATGCTAAACTATTGTATTGCTTCTATCGATTAGGATACAAATGTGTTTTTTTCACTTTCTTTTAATATTGTTGAGATAATGCGAATGCAAGATGTATAGAATACAGCTTGATTTATCCTTTTTTGGTGGGAAAAAAACTTAAGTGAATATACGAGTACTACAAGATAAATCAAGCAAGAGCTGTGTGGGTATGCTTTGTGGGAAAAATTCTAAAAATGACAACTGAATACGGCTTGATAAACAGATACTGGTTAAATTTGCTATTGGAAGTTTGGATGAGGAAAATAAAATTAGTTGACAAAGGACAAATTTGTAATTTAATTTCATTCAGAAATTTTTAATGCAATTCAATTAGTATTATTTGCTGATGATTAATAATAAAAATTTTCGACTATTTCCAACCATTAATTAGCACGATTTCGAAAAATACATAAATTCTAAAACTAAAACTGTCTGCACAATAAATTTACTCATCGTGAATCTTAATACAGGAAGATCGGTGAATTAAAGATTACTGAAATTCGATGCATTTCGGATAATTTAATAAAAAATTTTCTGACGAATAAAATTTTAGTGACATGTCGATCTTGATGAAGTCTCACTTTACATAGTTTCAGTTATGATGTGTCGTAAAAATATCTGGTATTGTAAAGATTTATAATCAGTTCAATATAATACTAGGTTATTTTTGATTTACTTAGTTCCAAAACATCACATTTACTTCGCGAGTTTTTGGTAAATTTAATTGGTCTCTAATCCTTAGACTCCCGCAATTCACACGAACACATAAATGTTAGGGTCTGGTGGGGTAAAATGGATCACTTTTTTAGCTATTTTCACATTCTAAGTATTATTTCATCAAAACTATTATTTTTAAAAGATTTCTTTCAGTTGGATACTGACATTACAATCCTGTAGAACATTTTAATCCAATTTAATTTAACATTTTTCAATTATAAGTTGGTCAAACTTAGTATTAAAAGTAATGATCCATTTTACCCCAACATGTAAAATGATACTAATAATATATTTATTAGCAAATAATATATGAAAATAAGAAAAATGTGGCCTTTCACATCATCTGCATAAAAGTACGCAAAAATTAATACTTTATTTAATCAGGTGATGAAACCTAGTTATTAACTTAGTTACTCAAACATTTCACTAAGTTAACGAACATTGTTCAAATATAGAATCAAAATACTTCATTTAAAGAAAAAAAATAAAACTGCTTGATAATTCAATACATATTTCAAGGAAATAAGTTAAAAACATTCATTAAACTTAATACAGAAAGACTCCTCCAAAAAGAAAAGAATGGATCAGCTAAGCTTAACTCTGATCCACTTTACCCCAAGTACGAAATATTGATACAGACAAACAGAAAATATTTTATATTTTTCTTACCTATTTGGATTAAAATGTCTTTCAGACTTTCTTTTGTTGAAAAATACTTCAAAGGTCTACTTCAATTAATTACACGATATAAATATTCCGAAGTTGGTAGACTGTTTTTTTGTCATCACCATACACGGTTCAAAATCAATACTTTTTTTGGTTGCGAAATTTATGAATCTAAACTTTTGATGATCGGAAAATGTTGTCAACAAATTAAATAATTCAATACAAAAAAATGGGTGAAAATAGTTCAATTTAAACTTGATTTATATCGAGTTAATTAAATCTGGTCCATTTTACCCCAAGATCCACTTTACCCCAACCCACCCTATAAAACGTCTGAAATGTCATTAATACCCAGAAAAATCGCTACACAGCTTTGATAAGGATCCTCGACGGCCAATATCTAGTACTACTTTTTGAATCCATGATGTATCTAATTACTTGAACTGTGTATTACAGCCATATTAATTTATCTCAAGCAAGCATTCAGCATTATAGGAAAACTCTAAATTCCGTTTTTCCCCCCTCAGGAAACCCCAATTCTCCTTCGTCTGGAGCGTCGTCACACGCTCGCCGGGGGCCGAGAGCCCGATCCCGAGCGCCCCCTCTCCCGGGCCAACAGCGTGGGCTCTTACACGGGGCTGGGGACCCCGGAAGGTGCAGCACCCCCAATCCACAAGTGTCGGTCCGAAGACAAGAGGAGCATGCTGTCCAGGGCCCCTACGATTGTCATTACCGAGAATGAACTAGCCTCCTCCTTGCTGTACAATAACAGGAAAGGTGAGTTACCATTTCATAATGAGCAATAGTATGTTTTTTTCGTTATCCTCTTGAACTGAATAATACTTTCCCTTTATAAAAATGTTTATAATGACAAGAGCTTAACCAGGGGGGTGATGGGAGGCGCAGCTCTGTTCCCCAAAATTACTAGTAATTATTTTTACTAGGAGCAGGTTGATCAAATTTTATTTTGAAAATTAGTTTTTGTTCCCGAATGACCAAAAACAAATAATTATGGGCTATGTGTTTTCAAAAAGTTTCGGTATTTTTTCGTTAAAGAGGGCCGTGGCCATAACTTATGAAGAGTATGAGGCGACAAATGAATAAAAAACCCTAACATTTCCTTCAATGTTGGAAGCTATTAAAATTGTATACCTTCCCAATAATTTAATAATTCAAAATTGCGATCAAGGTTTCAGATTTTTGCCTATTTTGTGTTTGGTGTTTTTACGGGCACCCCTTTAAACGGAAAAGTACCGAATTTTCAAGTCCCACTTTTCAGCATGGAGCTAATTCAAGGTTTTCCAACCTTACAAGTGCTCGAGGTCCGCAATAGAAAGCACAAGTCGCGTGATGGATCACAAAGTAATCGGGCACATCTCGTATCCAGGATATAATTTCAGGGAGGGGAAGTCTTTAAATATGGAACTTATCAGGTGAAGGAAAGACGAAGATCATTTACATGGTGTTAAGGTACTACTATAGAGCATTCGCACATGACGTCACTTGGAGGACAAAATCAACGTTGCTAAGGCTGTTGTTAGGGGCGGGACATAGAAGTATCCAATAGCAGCATTCGCACATGACGTCACTTGGCGAATAAACAACGTTGCTAAGGCCGTTGTTAGGCAGAGTCATGTGATTGAAAATGCTCTATATTTTGAAAAAAAGTATGATAAATAAATTTTTGACTCTACCTCTTCCAATATATCGCTACCTCAGAGCAACAGTGAGACATCTTCCATGACATGTCCATGGAAGATGTCCCACTGTTGCTCTGAGGTAGCGATATGTATAACTAGGGGGGTCTTCTCCCAGAAAATATTTGTGAATTTCCCTAAAATATAGTGTTTTACCTCATTTTTGTATACTGGAACCCAGTGATAAGGTTAACCGAAGCCCATTAACTCCTTGCTACGCCAAAGGGGAATTCCAGGGTATATTACTTCCCCCGGAAAAGGGTTTGAAGCTTTTTTTTTTTGAAGGATTCTTAGGGTGCTTTGCGGGCCACACAAGAACCCCAAGGTTCGTCATTTAGAAATCCCCGAGCTAATAGATAAAGAAACTTCCTATGTGAAAGGTTTCTCGCCTAAACTGCACTTTTTTAGAGGTGGTTGCCCTCAGGTGTAAGAATATTTGGGCACACAAAAAATCAATTTATATGCATGCCACTGTTGTAAGTTGTAAGTCTCGTATAGTTCTTGTGACAGATGATTTGAAGTTAAAAATGAGTGGTCGGCGCTAGTCGAGGCATTAAAATTTGGCATTTCTATTACAAAAGGCCGGGATTGTTTCCTGGAGTCTTAACTTGGTCAGTAAGTATTGTTTTACCTAATAAGCCTCTTTATCAATCTATGAGCCGATTGTTTTACCAAATAGTAATTAAATTAGTGTTTTCTTTGTTAGCTAAAATGCAGATGGAAGCAGCTAATGAAGCTCCAACCCCAGTCTCCAGTCCTCAGTCGAATTCCACCAGAATGGAGATTCCTATTCCCTCAGTCCGTCCCACCCCTCGTCCTAAGCCTTTGGAGCTCTCCAAGTCGAAGAAAAAGGGCAGATCTGTCTGTTGCTCCTACGCCATGGTAGCTTTGTTCATCTGTCTGGCCTCCGTGGGAATCCTGATGGCCATTGGTGGAATCATTTACATGGAGTTGTTGAGTGCTTACATTTCCTCCAATAAAGACTCTCTCTCCGAAAACGATCCTGGAGACAATGCATTTGGAGAAGCTGAAGGAAGGTTGCTGGACTCGTTGTATAAGGATGAGGAGAGTCATTTGGAACCGAATTCAAAAGGAGATAGAGATAAACCGGATCCGGTTTTAGGTTTGGATGGAGAAATCAATCTTCGTAAAGAAACGAGCTTTTTGGAAAAGTTGGGTGAAGCCCTCTCGGATGGAAAACCTTCACAGAGTGAAGCATCTGAGGAAGCCTCCAATTTAGATTTATCGTTGAACTTGAGAGGTTTATTGAACAAGGCGTTCTATGATATTCCCAAAGAGCTATCGAAAATGCTGCCAGCTCTTCCTGATTTAGAGCAGAAAGAACAAAAACAGGGTGGCCAGAGTCCAATAGTTTTAGATTCTAATAAAGATCAATTAGGTAAGAGTTCGGTGGAAGTTCCTCAAAATTCGGGACCGCAAGAGTTGAATGAGGACCTTACTATCAAAAGTGGCTCTATCTCGGGCAACACTAAAAGTTCAGTCACATACGTTCAAGAAGTGGTGAATCCTCAGCACTCAAATGAAGATGAAAAAGCAGAAAAGAGTTTGACAGATGATTTAAAGAATCGGAATAAGGAAGGACTGGATGGAGATGGTAATAACAAACGCATTCCCGTGTCTGACATTATTAAAGAAAGTTCCGTTTCTTACGTTGTGTCCCATCCGGATGCGGAGCATCATCAAGAGCTAAAATCTGGTGATGAACAAGTTCAAGAAATATTTGTACCTTTCGACCATGCCGATGACCATGCCAAAGAAAACCTAGTCTCTCCAGATGAGCTGAGTGCAAATTTAACAGAATCAAGGGACTCTTCTTTTCAGACACCGATAATAGTCAATGATTCATCCCATATTAGAGATGATGAAAACAACTCTTCAGAGAATAATCATATCGATGATTCCGCAAAAGATTTCGTTCCGAAATCTCCCATAACTGAAGTTAAATCAGTGGACGAATCCAAAGCTCTTCCTTTTGAGTTCTTCAGGCGACTTGGGTTCGATCGTGACACGATAATCTCGAATCCACTTTTAACGGTGGATGACATGAACGTCAAATTTTCGATCAATGAAGCTTTGAAAGTTTTGAGATCTTTGGAAAATAATCTCCCTTCATCCAGAGAGAAATCGAGCTCCAAGGTTCCGAAGTTAAAGGTTCGACCCACGGTTCATGTGCCTAAAAAGGTGCTTGATGTTGGGAAAGAAAGGAGGGAATATTTGCTCAAATTGAGAAGAAACATGTTATTTAACTTGAACAGGTTTTAAAAGCAATAAGAGTTGCCGATTTTAATTTTTATATTGGATTTTTGATGTGTCCTGATATCTTTGATGTTCGCAAGTTTTATAAACTTTTGTCAGATTTTATTGTGAAATAAAACGAAGTTCTTCTTCTCTAAATTGCTTTCATTGTTTTTGTATTACAGTTGCAAGCTATAAACTCATGACTAGACTTTAAAACCACTCAATTCCTTTAATTCTTTAATATAACCTTTCTATTTGACTCTCCAGAGATGATTTCAATATCCATGCCATTTCTTTATTTTTTTAAATATAGGCTGCTTTTGTTTCATTGTTTTCTTCCCTAATTATCCGACCCGCCCGGTCTCAGAGGTGACGAATAATCGAGGTTCTATTGTAGTTCGTAAAATTTCCATGTGATTGAAAAATGAGCGTCTACTGTCTCCAACTTTTCTTCCAAATTAAACCTGTCGCTCAAAACTCATGCTTACACGTTTTAACTATATTACTGAATCAAAGTCACTTCTAAACTGGTAAGTAATTTGATATTTAAAGGACAATTACTATTGTTCTAGTTAATTTTGCAAATATTATTGGAATTTTCTGCTTCCTTAGTGCGAGTTTTTCGATTTTTAATGTTGGGAAAAAAATCAAACCAAAAAAGGCAATTGGATATCGTATACAATACTCTTATAAAAACCAGCTGTCGCACCTTTTGAAAGAGTTAACTTTGGCGAAAGTCCTTAGTAGTAGCCAACTTGTCACTATTTTAGAGCCGATCTGTTGTTTAAAATATAAATACGTATAAAATATTTTATTGATAATAAAACTGTGCCTATTTGGCGACCAGTAGGGACTTTCGCCAAAGCGTACGCTTTCAAAAGAGACCAGCTGGTTTTTATTAGAACTTTTCTATTGTACTATAGTTGTAAGGATAATATAAAGCTTAAATGTTAAATTAAAGAACTGAATTCGTACCAAAAAAAATATTTATTAAATAAAATAACATTTTTACATTTGTCACACTGTACATAGTTTAAAATCCATGATTAGGATTGAAAATTTGTTGCCGAAATATATATAGTTAAAAGATTTTAATTTGATGTTAGTAAACATGTCAAGAATTTGAAACCTGATTAATAATTTTAAGAAAAATTAAACTATTACATCTTTGACCAACAATCAAGCGGTCTTCAAACAGAAAATTTAAGAATAATATTTCAATTGTTAGTACATAGTTTTTGATATCAAGTCTTTAAAATAGAAACAAAAATAAATGTAAAGCCACATTGAGAATAACCTTAATTTAGAACGATTTCCTGGTAATAAATTACGAATAAGTTGGCTTGTAAACAAATATCCTTTTTTATAATGTTTTGTTTTGAAAATTACCCGAATAATGTTAAGTTGAGCAGATAACCCAAGTTTAAAAAATAACAACTGTTTCAATAAGAAATTGAAGAAACAGCAAAACATTTGTTACCAAAAGAAAAAAATACTAGTACAAGAAGTAAGTTTATAGTTCTTTTGTTCAAAAGTGAAGTTTTGGCAAATTTTAGCATATAAATTTTAAAAAGCTAAAATATGTTAGATGAAAAGGTCTTTCCAAATCAAAGAACACATTATCTGGAATGTGCAATCCCTTGTCTCTATAAGAGAAAAGAATTATTTCATCCAAATATGGCAGCTTTTAACTCATAACTGCCTTTTGCTAAAGAATCCTAACCTGTATAGAATCTGAAGAAAATTTCATTGGAAGCCCAAACGCACTTATGGAAGACAACTATTTAGATTGTAAAGCAGTATTCTGCCTCATAAAGTCCCCAACGAATCTAAATTTCTTTAGTTCATAAGCACAAGAGAAACTAGTTCCTTTTTTGTGATCACACAGCACTGTATATAAAATGTCCTGTTTAACGGTTTAACATGACACCATTCTGCACATAGCACCAAAATCAGTATCATGTATTCATTGGGCAGTGGGAATTCCGATCAGTTGCGGTGAGATCTCCTTCTAGGAGTTTCGGATTCCTCCTTGTAGGTGGCAAGGCTAGATCTGGATCCGAATTTTTCCATTCGGAGGTTTCCTCCTCTTCCCGATTCTACGTCCGATTCATCACTCATTGCCATGTTGGCGATTCCGTTACCGTTGGGATGACCTAGAAAAGAACACGAGAGTGATTCTATTACTGATTGATCTTTTGGTTTGGTTTCGAATATAGGAACATCTCTTCCAAGAAATAGAACATTTTCAGTTTCACGGCACAATATACAGGGTGGATAAAAAGTCAACTTTTGAGAATTAAATAAAAACCGGGAAAAAATAATCGGAATAAAAAACGGTCTTTTGTCTCAGCATGCTGAGGACACGGTTTTTTATTAGGATGATAAAAAAAATTTTAATTCCTAATTATGTTAATAGATGGAGCCAACAATGTGGTTGTTCCGTGGTGTTCCAATGGGGGTTCCTTGTTCGATTCCTTTTCTGGAATCAAACACGGAATCTGAATCAGATCATAAAATCTATGTGATATGTTAGTCCAATAAGATAGATAGGATGTAAGCAAAATCATTTCTTGTATAAGCAGTATGGGTTCGATTTCGGCCATGAGGAGATTTACGGAAAGTTGTGGGGATTGTTTTTTCAGGATATTTCATTTTTTTAATGTAAAGGGATGTTTTCAATGTAATCAGTTTATTAATCATTCTTTTTAATGCAATTTGTGAGTCATTCTGCCGGACATCGAAAGTTATTTTCGAAATTGAACACGGAACGTCGTGAATTATGTTGGCTCCATCTATTAACATAATTTTAAACTAATTTTTTTATCATCTTAAAAAAACCATTGACCTCAGAAGGTGAGACTGAAGACCGTTATTTATTCCATTCCCCCCCCCCCGGTTTTTATGGAATTTTCAAAAGTGTACTGACTTATTGCCCACCCTGTAGGCGAATACGCCCAATCTGGGTCTAAATCTCCCCCCTATAGTCATAATTCTGAACCATCAGGGAATTGAAGAATAAAATTAAGGTGAAAGTTGAAAATTTTTGAGAGTGAGAAAAAGGGCGAAAGGGCGAATGATAAGTAAGGTGGAGATGAAAATTGTGGTAGAGTGGAGGATAGAATTTTAAGAGAAATGGATAAAAGGGCTTTAGGGAGAGAGAATACATATCTTTTGGAGTGAGTGAAGGAGAAAATTTCGAACGGAGAACCTGAGATCTTCAGCCACCGCATCAGTCATACACAAAAGTAAAGCTTAACGTCTTAAATTCTTGTTTGAATTAACGAGTACTGCCAATTTGAATGAGGTTTATATGAATCCTTAAAACTAATAGGTAGTTTAATGTGGTTTAATTGTACTTATCAATCGATTTTAACCCAGCATACGTACCGGTAAATATGTCTTCGATTCTCCTTGATTCTAAGGTTCGAGATCTTCCGTTACGGACAACGTAGTCATTTTTGGCTCCCAGAGTCTCCATCTTGCTGTTGTTCAGAATGTGGTTTCGGCGTACTTCCAAAGCTCTTAAAGTTTCTCGGTTTTTCCCCAA
The DNA here is from genome assembly GCA_963680715.1 of Tetragnatha montana. Classification (NCBI taxonomy): domain Eukaryota; kingdom Metazoa; phylum Arthropoda; class Arachnida; order Araneae; family Tetragnathidae; genus Tetragnatha; species Tetragnatha montana. The sequence continues at coordinate 40,361,089 of OY796674.1, forward strand.
ACGATTGAGTCCGCTGAGCACAGGAGTGGCTGTAATAAATTTACATGCATAATTAGTATTCTAAATGTATACTATTAAACTACTTTTGACAGTAAGAAAAACAGAAATTTTTAAAGACTTGTAGAGGCATAAATATTCGTTAGGTAATAAAAGTTACAATCACTCCAATACTCGAAGTAGGTAAGAACCACCTTAATAAAACCGAAGTAAAACTTAGAATAAGAGTTTCTAAGCCTTGATATTAATTTTTAAGTTTATGAATTGAAAAATTTACATCCATTCAAACAGGTGAATAAAATGTAGAAAAATTGTTGAAGATCAAAGATTAATGATTGATTGAAGTCTTTGTAAAGGAATTGATTTCTCTCCTAAATTTCAAGATAATAATTGAATTTCACTACATTGCATGGAAATCAAATTAAAAATTGTGAAGAGAAGGTAGCACTAAAATCACCTCCTTGGTACAAAAAACTAACTCATGCCGAAGAGTGAAAGAGAGAAGAAAGTTGCAATGAGAAACGCATTTTCAATGTTTCACAAGCTTGGATGGCATGGTCACCGCTCAAAGAGCAAAGAAAAGTGAAAATAGTTAAGGGCATGGGCCATTAAGTTGGATACTAAACGTAAGACTCACCAACCACTATAGAGATAAAATAAGGATCAAATAAAGAAGTTTTGTATGCTCACCGGCCACCTTGGCCTCTGCCTCTTGGGTGTTGATGTTGAGGAAGCGCTTTCGGAAGGCGACGTCCAAGGTGCCGATGCGGTTGCCCTCTCTCTGCTTGCGCTTCTCGAGGTTCTGGATGGTCTTGCGTCTCGCCAGTCGGTCGCCGTACGTCGAGTCCTCGCTCTTATCGTCGTCGTCGAGCCCTCGCAGTCGCTGCAGCTGCTTCGCGATCTGCACCGCGTTGCGGTCGATGAACGCGTCGTCGCTGATGTCCTCCACCTATAATAGAGCACGGAGATGAAGGTATATGCGAACGTTAAGGGAGCGTTTCCACTTATATGTCGACTTGCGTTTCCGCAGTCCGGTGAGACTGGACGAATCAGAGTGAGGCGGCTCGAAATGGCGTTACTTTTGTCTCCCTGGGATTCGTTCATTGGTCTTGCCGGATTGATGTTCTGCACTAGATTGGACACGTGGAAATGCTCCCCAAAGGAAGTAGGTAATGCCCAAAGGATTAAGGAAACGCACAAAGTAAGTGATAAGGGAAAACGTCAAGTGAAATAATATTACAGTTAATTATACAAGAAATGGAGACTACATAAGAGGATATCACCTAAAGGGCCTGCCTTTTAGGATTATTGTTTAGGATTATGGTACAGTTTAAATTTAATTTTGACCCTTTCCACTGGGGCCTCATCTGGGCTTTGTTGTGAAAGTTAAGTCTCCTCCACCTTTACCTTGAAACAGGAAAAACTCCTAGATGATGGGTGCAAAAGTGAGTAAAACTATCTCTACTGATGGTAATAAGTGCATGTGCATCAACTTCCAGGAGTGTTAATATAAAAATATGGGTTCCAAAGGCAAAGTTGCCGAAAGTTTTATCCTCTTTCTTTCTTAGATCAGCTAGGTTTGTTCTTTCAAAACTGAATTTGTTACAAATTATTAAAATAACTTTATGGAGGATTTATTCTTAAAGATACTTTTCCCTCTCTCAGTCATGTAGATATTTTGTAATCGGAAGCAATTGATCATTCTCGATCAGCAGGAATTTTACCCAACAACATCCCACAAAAAATTCATGCAAAAACCCAACTCACTTTCTGATTACAGCAACTCAGCTCAATGGACGCCATGATATGCGACAGCGTCCCGAACCTGTGGAACAACATGGCGGTGAACTGGATCACCAGGATGAGGGCGAAGAACACGGCAAACACCAGACCGATGGGCTCCAGCTGCAGGTATTCCTTATCTATCCTGACCTCGCTGGTCTCTGGGATGTAAGTGATGTTGGTCTTGACGCCCAGAGGCCAGTCCCAATGCAACAAGTCCTTGTTCAGCTGCATCAAGAACACGATGAGGATGAAGAGGGCGTTGAACATGAAGAAGCCGAAGACCACCTTGTTGCGGAGCTCCTTCAGTTCTGAGGCTACCCTGGCTTGCTGTTCCTTGTTGTTGTCGAGGGGGAAGAGATACTTCTCGATGAGGTCTTTCCAGAAGTGCATTTCAGCCGCGCCGAGGTACTCCACTTCGCCGCGTTTCAGGTCTTTGTCCTCGATCCAGTAGGGGTTGATCAGGTCGTCGCGTTCTTGTTTGGGTTCTGAAAAGGATGCAAGGATGATTTTATTTGCTACGGGTAATTTTCAGTTAATTCTTGGTAGTTGATTGATTTTGAACACAAGATTAGTAACGTAGTAACTAAGTTATTTTTGTGGATACAAATGTTAGTTTAGTTAGAATAAAATACTTTAAGAATTCATGATTTATTTGGCGATTTATATCAAGACTATCCTACCTGTCCTCTCGCTGTGGCCGTCATCCGAGTCGTCCGAGAACTCCTCACCGTCCACCCCCTCGTGCACGGCCCCCAGCTCTGAGGGGGCTCCTGAGCGCACGGAGGGCTTGCGGGCGCGGTGTCCAGGCAGCACGCGGGACAGCTCCAGCTGCCGCTCCAGCCCAGTGATCTTCTTGTTGACTTGTTCCAACTGCTCGCTGATCTGCAGAAGGTGCACCTTGTCGTCGTTGGACTTGGGGTAGGTGAAGAACTTGCACGTGAACAGGTTGGCCAGGCTCAGCGTGATGCTACCTTCTTCGTTGTTGTCGCCGCCCAGACCTGCAAGAGAAGAGCGTGAACACTCGTGTCTAAAGAAAGGTTTTTTATTTATAATGGTACGTTACTAGACAATTGAACATTATGTAAACATTGAATGTCCTGACGCTTTTTGTCTGTTACTGGACCTTATTCTATTAAACCCAAGTTAATCAACCAACTATACAGACGAAAAATTTGGCATCAAATCATTTAAAAAGTAGGTTAGTCACTAGAAAAGTTTCGCAAAATTAGATGCTGTACATTTATAATTCATTTTATTTTAATTTTTTTTTTGCTTTAGGTATATGAGACTATAAACTTTTTGCTAACCAATTTTTTTACAAACTTTTGTATAAGAATTTAATCGTCCGTTTGAAAAAGGAAATAAGTCCAAAAACCAAGTTTTGAGAAAATTGGAAAAAAAAAACTGTTTAAGTAATGGAATTTTTGTTGAATAGCCACCAAATTTTTACTGTAGATCCATGACCCTATTTTGAATACAGAACAATTATCGAAAAAAAATTAAGTATATTCTTTTTTACATACAGAACTATTTTACAGTTGAAAAAAGCTAATGACTTATTCCTTTTTCAAACTTATGAAATTTCAGCTGAAGAAAAATCCAAAAAGCCACTTATATTGACATTTAAATTATATATTTCTGCTTAGCTCACAGCACAAAAGTGAGAAATAGAAAGACTGAAACTGAGTCACCAAGGCAAGTATCAATGAAGTAAGTGAATATCAATGGAGTCAAACACTCACTTGGTAAAAACAGTTTTAAAATTAAAAACAAATTTATTTGGTCTTAGTTTAGAGCACAAAAAAATAAGAAAAGAACAAATTAACTTAAATTTTAAATTTAATCAAAAAAATTTTTGGACTTATTCCCTTTTTCAAACTGATGATTCATTTTTTTTTATCTCAACAACAAAAGGACTTTTTTTTCATAAAAATCCAGGGATTAGTGTGAATCCTATTAAGTTTTCTGGATGTTTATTTTAATTTATGAACATAAAAATATTTAAAGTCTTTCATATGGAAAAAAAAGATATTTTTATAGAGGGGCCGAAGAATGCTAAGAAAATCCTAAAATGGTAGTAATCTAAAAATGAAAGAAAAATGCTATACTTGGAAAACAGTTAAAACTTCTAAAGAAAGGTTTACATTCCACATTAAGTTACCTCTATCCCTGATTCCAGTGAAAGCATTCAAGCATTCATAGTTTTAAAACCGTACTCTTTTCGAAATCTCAGAGAAAGTAGATCCATTGTATTCCAAAACGAAAAATTTACAGCTCTTTTCAACAATTGTTTTAATACTTACCCAAGAATGAAAGCAAGTCTGGGTTTTTCTTCTTTTTCAGCAACTCTTCTTGCTCTTTCTTTTCTTCTTCCATTTCTTTTTTGGTCTTTTTCGTTTGGACCTCTCGAGTTCCCCACGTGACCACATTCAAATTGACCAAGGAATAAATAATGAGGAGTAGGTACATAGACGGGATACTCAAGAAGTACAGGAGACCGGGAACTACACACCAGAATTCCTAAAGATTTTATGTTAAAATATTTAAGAAGAAATTTAGCACATAATATTTACAATAGTAAATTTAAGAAAAAGACCACCATTAAAAATAATGCATTCAAATTGTTTTATGGTAAAAACTGCTTTCAATTTCCCTTAAAATATTAGGCATTTTAAAAACTAATCAAGTATACTTTTTCTTAAATATAAGGCCTTTAATTCCGCATAAGTTTAAAATGCTTTTCCTTATCATCTCTATTACATTCTTGAGCTCACTGCGGTAAGCTTAAATTCTCAGATTGTAATGTGCTGCTTGATGGGATTGTAGTTTAATGTTGGGGGCTCAAATATTTGGGAAATAAATTTTTAGAAGCTACTAAAGACCTTACATGGGGGTGCATGAAGTTATTCGTGGGTCTCACCTGCGGATGTAGTACCGCCGCTATGAAGAAACTGCCCGAGAGTGCTATCAAGAAAATGGAGGATGGAGAACCAATACCGTCTTCAGACAACTGGATCGACGTACCGACCAGTACAGCCATCATGAACAGGGCATAGGCAGCACTCATTATCTGCGCCACTAGAATCTAAAAGAAAGATAGGAGATGTTTTATAAAATTTTTATTGTGTGTTCAGGGAACGTGAAACATTTCTATTAACTGCTCCTTTGATTTATGATTTGTTTTCTCAATATTTTTCCTGCTCAATCAAATTTTTGCCGGGATTTATAAAACTTTTTGGAGGGAGTTGGTAGGAGCAAGAAAGATGCCTAGTAACAGTAAGCAAGATCAATTCCCACATTTCGAAGAACAAAATGATACGTTTAATGAGGCACTTTATATTTTCAAGAAATATTTTGATAAAATCACATACCGAGAAATAACGAAACATTGATAGGTAATATTGAAAGGTCATAAAAAGACTGGATTGAATATTCTTATTTATCCATTACTTCAAAAGACAAGGCACTAGTTATTGCTACGAAAGTAACAACTCAACTCTACTCTAATCTCGCTATTTTTTGAAAAATTACAAGTTAAATTAAAGCATAATAACAAAAGTAGCAGCCAGGAATCGAACCAGGGACCATTGGGTTACTAGCCGCACACTATACCTCTGGGCTATCGGTGCTGATGCCAGGATTGATCAATATCATAATTTTAATGTTTTAAAACACGTAATAACAAACTTTTACTATGCGCATGCTTCAACTGTCGTAACATTAACCACTTCGAAAAGACAATATATAATATGCCTTAATGGAGGTCAATGAGAATATATAAGAAAACCGACAAGATGGCCTCTAAGTGAAGAAGTGAGATTTCAGAGTTACAACTAAACTAAATAGTACAATATAATTAATTTTCTTTACCTGTATATCGTTCTTGAAGAGAAAACACACGGCCATGAAGATGAGTATGGGAATGATGTTGTAGTAGAAGGAATACCAGTTCGAAATCTTGAAAGCGGCCACCATGGCCCCCACCAACATGAGGAAGATGGTGCCCGGGCCCAACACCGTGCCCACCATCAACATGCCCTGGTAGATGATGTAAGGGAGGGAGATGTTGTCGTTGATGGCGATGGTCGCCTTATAGTCGCCCAGCAGGTCCATGATGTTGGCCATGGTCGAGGGAGCCCATCTCCTTCGCTGGGTGTAGAACTCCCCGAAGCCTTCTGGGCAGTGGGTGTAGGCGTCAGAGGCAGCGCTGTACTCGACTCGGTAGCCTCTCTGGAGGAGGAGTGTGCAGAGCCATCGATCTTCACCTGGAATGCCATTGAATTGTTAATATAGCATTTTTCTTAAGCAAAAAAATAATTTTTAAGTTTGAGGATGGATTCAAATATTACCATAAAGCATGGTGTCGTAAAAATTACTTAATGTGCTAACTATTATTAAGAGATTTCCTGTAAGGGTTCTTATGTAATGTGGGCAGAGATATTTTTAACTCCTCTGAGAGAGTATTTCACTCCTTGAAAATCGGAAATACTCTTTAAAAATCTAGACAAGAGTATTTTCACTCTTTGAATTTTTCACAAAGGTTTTAAGCTTAAAGCTTCAACCACGGCATCCTAATTAACATACTTTTTAATTGTGTTTTCATACCGTCATAGTAATTTTTTTCATTTATTATTCTGATGCTTGGGGAGTTTGATTGATTGAAAGCCAAAATGGCATCCTCATTTTTTTTATAATTTCATTTTGTCCGTTAAAAAGTAAGCGTAATTTAATAGAAATTTAGTCTCTGTATATGAAGTTTATGCTATTTCCGTATTTCACTCTTCATAATTGAATTTCCCTCCTCCTAAAAAAGTCAAGGAGGAGTATTTTTACTCCTCCAAAAAAATCCTATGAATAACACTGAATGTGGGGTATGTTTATGTTAAAATACAACTTTACTTTCACTCGATATTGTTAAACTCTGCTCACCCTGATCGTACTGTACGTAATGTCTGGCTTCATCTGATGTTGTGGTGTATCGCTTCATTACATTGTCGTCCATGAGGCACTTGCCTCTGAAGAGGGAGAAGCACCCAGGACTACAGAGTACGCACCCGATCATGTGTTCGGTAGCTTTTTGAAGCCAATGGCCGATAGCGTACTCGAACTTCTGATACCATACCATGGGACCTGGAAAAAAAGATAATGCACTTAGGGAATGGTTGCCAGAGCAGTTAAATTATTGTTTTCATCATATGGAATTGAACTCAAATTAACTATTTTTATAAGTATATCTGTTGTATCTATTTCTGTGTTGATGAAAAAAAACCTATCCGAAATTTTAGAAGATAATGGGTATCTAATTAATTAATATTTTTAAGAACTGCATCTATCTTTAAAATATCTACACTTTTTTGCATTAAAATAACAAAGAGTAAGAAAGATTGGGATAGTTTTTACAAAAATATTTTTTAAAAATTAAGTTTTGCTAGCACAAACCACTCCTTAGAGAAGTTACCAAGAACACAAAGAGAAATTTTCAAAAACTCTTATGTTTACATTACTTTAATATAAATTTAAATATTCAATGTGGTGTACAAATAATTTTTTCATGTTCCTTAGTTTGGACCATTAACTCTTAATGTACGATCATGAACCATTCGGTTCCCAGAAATTCTCTAAAAAATCCGAAATATTCACCCACGATACTGAAACCCACTCACATACTTTCTAAGATCAAGATTGAACGTAATCACTAATCATATACGTTCAAACCACAAGGCAAATAAACTATCAAAAGTTTCCTCTCGAGTTGTTCACGCAACATGCCCCTTAGGGCTCTATCCCACTCCTAAATACCAGAAAACTTTACCACGCATGTGATGTTTCGGCACAATGCATCAGAAACTATAGAAAACTTTCTAATAGACATACATACGAATAAGATATAAAATAAAAAATATATTTTTTTCCTAACAATATTAGCATGGAAGGATGATTTTAAAACCTTCTATGCAAATAGACATGGTTGATTTGAAATTTTTCATACTTGATTTTAAATGAAAGTAATATTTTTAAGTTTGAATAATCTCTTTAAAATCCTTACATTTAGTTCAGGACCTCTTTTTTAAGTATCATACACTTAAAAAAGTAATGGTAAACATGTGAATTGTGTGGAAGTATTGTGTTTTTTAATTAAAGAAACTTAATTATTCAAAATTTGTAACTTTTTGAAGTTGTTTTTTTAAAACGCAAAATCCTGCTTACCAAAAGTAAATTATCAAGACAAAAGATTGTGCTTTTGGTAATTAACAACTGGAATAAAAATAATGTTTTAAAGAAAAAAATAGGAAATTATTAACAGCGAGAATCCCCCTTCGAAAATAAAAAATCAGGAAGGATCACATAATTTATTTCACTTTATTAGTCTGTATTTCTAGTCTTTGCAATATTTAACTAAAGGTGTGAATGATATGAAAGGTTTTAGACTAATAAATTTTTGAAAGAGGTAAACAAATGTGTAACAGAAATAACAATTGATTCATTAATTCATTAAATGGTACGACTATTAACATCCCACTAGAATGACTTAGGATCCTATTCAATAAGCAGACACTGTACAGACTAAAATATCTTCGGTCTATATTTTTGATCGTCCCTAAGCAAACTATTGGTTACCCTACGAAACTTTCAAAAGACATCATTCAGATCCATAAAACACTCATCGCTATTCACAACCATCTATCAGACTACAGTACCTCACACCATCCCCAGCAGAACCAATACAATCTTAACCATCCATCACACCCATGCCGTTTTCGCCAGTCGTGGGCATTCCAAATCGTCATAAACAACTTGAAAAGTGCGTCGGCCCCTCTCTCCCATTTGCATATTATAAGATACTCACCGGACCCGACGGGGTGGATGCGGCCGCACGCTGCGCCCAAGTTCCGGTTCTTCTTCATCAAGTCTATGAGCAGTTGCACCGCGTGGGGTCGGAAGTTGATGTCACCGTCCAGGGCGAGGATGAAGGTGTTCTCGGCCATCGTCGCTTTGCGGTTCACGTCCATCGGCAGTTCCATCAGGCGGTGACCCAGGAGGTAGTACATGTACATCACCTGAGAAATAATAAAAAGAAAATGTGAAAGGATCACCTGTTCCGGTACACAAAGCCTTCTATTTGGCAGGACCCTTAATTTGGATGCTTTTGGGGGGTATTCTAAGTACTCCTGCTAATGATATTCCAACATTACCACACTCATCTTTTAAATATATTCACTCGCAGATGCATTTTGCCGTGATTAAATTTATTTTTAGTGCTTGAGTTCATCATAGAGTATTTTCAATCACATGACTCGGACCTAACAACGGCCTTAGCAACAGAAGTGTTACAGTTTTTTGCCCTACAGTGGTTAACAGTTACATAAAATGACTAGACGTGTAATTCTTCTATTGGAGCATTTGCAATCACGTGATCCTATACCTAAAAACCGCCTTAGCAACAAATAAACAACGGCCTTAACAACAGTTAAAAGCCCTACAGAAGATACACAGTTAAAAGAAAATAACCGGTTGTGACGTCACCTGAAAACACTCTATTAGCTCATCAGTTCACCAGTTCAAAGCATTATGCCACCCCACAGGCCAGAGTTCTGTTCCTGGGTTTGGCAATAAGGCAGACAGCCTTTCATCCCTCCGGTGAGGACATGAGGACCAAGTGAACTTGGGAAAACAAGGGGTTTCGCCTCATCTGACTCTGACTTTCAGTCAGTCACACTTTCTGTATTATAATTTAAATTATAAATAGATACTTTGTGAAATGGAAATTTGAGAGATCGAACATTTCCCCCAACATTTTATATGAAGATTTTTAAATGTTAGAAGGATATTTTTAATGTTATTTTTATCCCTCATAGTGTAATTCTTTGAATGTGATAAATAAGAAACACAGTATAAGAAACTTTTTTGACTTGGATTACCATTCTATCTTTACCCTTTTAATGCTAGAGTTATAGGGGAGAAAATTTTTGAAGTTAATTATTTACTATGTATTTATCTATGTATATTATGATTGGTGTCTTTTACTAAACCCTTCACAATATAAAAATCAAAATAAGTCCATGCTTTCATCGTATTTTTGGGGGTTCAAGAAAATGACATAGTTCAATATATTGAAATCAAATGGGAAACGTTGATCATAAAGATTAAAGGTTGCTTAGATCACACGCCGATCTTGTTATCTCGAAGAATAAATTAGAGTGCCAACTCAGGTGAGTCATAAGTGATGAGAAAGAGAGCGTGGGCTATCGAGAAAAGCCAGTCCGAATCAAAAATGAAACTCACTGAGGTGAGTTTGTCGGGTCAACGGACAATGAAAACTGTACAGGGGATTAGATCTAAATATTAAAACAAGTTTGAGGTTAAAGTGACGCAGATGATGGTGGTTTTATAATGTAATTTTCTCATAAGTATGCAATTTTTAACTAGTAATCAAACATAAATTTCTAACAAAAAAAGGAATAGGATACGAAATATTAGTATTTAGTATATAGGTATCCTTCTGTTGCAACATATTATTAGAAATATGAAATTTTGAATGATTGCTATGTATGAAAATATATGTGGATAAGGATATTAATTGTATAGAGAAATAAATTATATGCAAAAATTATCTCCTGAAACATATTCCCCCGCCTAAATTTACCACTGATTGGGATAGTATGCAAGGTAACTTAATTTGTGGAAATATTCCTTTGCAGAATGGAAATCTATTAAAATTTAATTGATCTTTTGCCTTTAAAGCTAACTCTGCCAAATGTGTTTCTTCTTGTAGAATCAAAATTTGTCAAAGAAACACTGATAGACCTTAATGTTTCCTTTCTGCACACCGTTCCAGATTGTTTTGATTTAAAACAATAATAACGGATTCTAAATGAACTTGAATTAATTTAAATGGTTAGTTTAAGCATTAATTTATTTAACATTTCCTGGTTGTAGACTTTTATAAAGGATTGGGACAAACTAAAACGAAGCATACTAACACATATTTTTGATGGAATGAATTCAAGCGTTCCTACAAAATTTCTCTCCATGGCATTGAAAATACTCTTGAGGAATTCAAGTAAAACTCAAGTTGGGTACTATATGTACCATTTTCACCTGTTACACTTTCTATTTATTCTAAACTGATGTTAATATGGATACCCAATTATAACATTAAATAGGAAACACCGCTATTAAAGACTGCAACTAAAATTATAACCTTCCCTTTCATTCATCAAGATACCAATTGCAATAAAAGACATTGGAGCCTAATTATATAGAAATCCGATTAGTCCATTGTTAAAGCGTTTAGACACAACCTTCTCGATGCGGCCTTATCAAAAGCATCCTCGACGTCCACAATGTCATTACAGAACCCCTGAGGGCCCCTTCTAATCGGTCCACGCTGCTCAAGGAAAATTATACCTCATCTCCAATAGACTCTCCCTCCTGAAGGGTAGAACATTAACGACCGTATCAATCGAATGGAAAGTAAACGACACAACCTGTTGATTGTGAAGGCTATGTTACCTGGCTCCATCTCTTCCTGTGTCTGATCTTAATCTTGTCTTTCAGGTGGGCGATGAGCTTGTTCTTGCCAGGCATGGTCCACACCAGTTTGCCGCCGTACGGGGTTGGGATCTTTTTCGGGGGTTTTAGCTTGATATTGCATTGATGCACGTTGCTGATGGAAGAGAAAAGGAGAGGGCATCATTAATACTCTGCCCACGATGGTATTTGCCAACATGACACGAGTCTGTATTTATGTATTGCTGATGGACTTTTTAGGGTTATGGAAGGGGTAATTTGGAGTTGTTGAAGAGGTGTAGGGTTTGTGGGTGTTGTTGCTTATTTGTGAGTTGTTATTGATGGAGTTCGTTGACAGAAATTCATTGAATGTAATTACGAAGTCCATTTGTTGAAGGGATACATGTAAGAATATTTTTAATGATCCTTTGAAATCTTACGAGTAGGTATAGTTTCACTTACTAGAGTTGCTTTAGGTGGAAATGCATAACTTTTTAAAAATCTACAAGAAACAGAAACCGTAAGTAATGGTTGCTTTAAATTGATATTCTTTGTAATGGGGAATAAATTAAGTAAACTGTTTTGTGATGCTATTTTCCTTAAGTGTATCGTATATCACGTAGAACGATTCATTAGATTTAAAATAAGAAAACTGATTCAAGATAACAAACATCACTTTTGTAAAAGTTTAATAAAAAATTTCTTTAAGTAAACCATTATTCCTTTAGATCTTTTGAACATAAATATAGAAATCAATGATTGTTCTCTAATGCTGCTATTTTTAAACAATCAAACGAAAAAATGCATACAAAAGTTTGAGACATTTTTGAAGTTATAAAAGTTATGATGCTAATGAATTATTATTATTACTTAGTGTTCGGCACTAGTTTACTATGACTAGTTGCAACTAGTAGTTAACTACCGATCAACTACTAGTTAACTAGTAGTTTAACTACTTTTAGTTTAAAGTAGTTCAACTATTAGTTTAACTACTTTTTTTAATTAACTACTAGTTAAAACTACTTTCAAATTTTCAACCACTTCAAAAAAAAATTATTTAAAATTTAAAATGATATTTAAAATTTTTATCAAAGGTAGAGTACTCAAATACCATAACCAGAAATAAAGACAATTTTTGCGCGAAATATAAACTTTTTTTGTGACATAGATAAGAAAGATGTATTAGAATTTTGCCAAAAAGTAGGTTATGAAATTAAATAGACTAGTTAACTAGTAGTTAACTACTTTGGGAAATAGTTAACTACTAGTTGCAACTAGTCCCAGGAAAAAATAGTTAACTACTAGTTGCATCTAGTCCCAGGAAAAAATAGTTAACTACTAGTTGCAACTAGTCCCAGGAAAAAATAGTTAACTACTAGTTGCAACTAGATTTTCCCAGACTAGTTAGTAGTTGGTAGTTAACTATTTTTTGACCACTAGTTGCCGAACACTATTATTACTATGGTTCATTGCTTCAAATAAAAGGTAGCACCACTAGTTGGCATTTCAAGATGGATAAAAAGTGCTTTTGACTTCCGAATAGTTATTACATATCACTTTAACAGAGGGCAAAGCCGAATAAAATAAGAACTTAAATCGTTTAGTGAACCACGTAGCATTCTAATGCGAAGCACACTGACACAAATCTTTAAAAAAAATTAATGAATTGATTGTCAAGGCTGCACAAAAAAAGTATAAGTTCGGTGACGCTGGTTACTCTGATTTTCTAGTGATAAGAGGGAGAGGAGCATTCATTAACCTGTGAAATGTGGGCATCCTTGAAGACCAAGATTGTTAAAGAGATAAAATAGAAGATTCGAACAAAGGCTAAGTAGTGCTTGCGTGTCTAAATACATTTGTTTAAACACACGCAATCATAAAAAAGGCTACTTTTAAATACAATTGAAAGGTAAGACGATGTACCGTTATAGATGGGGTAGTTGACAAGCTGTGGGTTCTATTAACGGAGTATGGTTTTAAGATGATGACTAGTATTATGAAAGAAATTTCGGCTGTCCTTCAGCTTCAGACACAAATTTATTTTTAGAGACGCTAAGAATAGTTACACTAAACTTTTTCATCACGACGAAGCATATTCTTCTATATTAGGTTTCCTCCTTTTTTTTGCTTAAAGTCATAAATAATAAACATTTTCGGATATTTATTTCCTTAAACGACACATTCTCAAGAAATCGTTCAGTTATTTGGTTTTAGCTTCCCTGCCTCAAATGTGTTATCGTTGTAAAACAACTTTTACGTGATAATTATCTGGTAGTGCGCTTCTCGGCTGAAATTAAACAAAGCAGTGAAATGAGGCTTAGTATCTAAACTTTTGAAAGGGGAAATTAAGGTGATTATATATTTTTTGTTTATGTGTTACATGAATAATTGTAATATATTTTAACATTTTAACATGGTAAAGTAAAACTTAAACATTAAGTTTAAAAAATTTTTATTTGTTTAAAAATTAACCGTATAAATTTCCTTTAAATATTTTTGTAATCCACATTTAGTAACCAACACCCTAAAATAATTCAAAACTAACTGCTAGAACTTAATAAATTCCAACATAGGTAATTCAAAGAAATAAAACGCTTCTAATTTCAAATCCCGAACTGGCAACAAAACAATGTATTCCAGCCATAGCCTCTGGCATAAACTTCGCCCACTGCATAAACACCTTTAAAAGGTGTATACTTGAAAAAACGAAATTCCTTCGGGTTAAAAAAAAAAAAAACTGGATCACAAAAGATTGCAACTATGATCGTTGACCTTTTTTTTCGGCCAAACAATTGAATCGAATAAAACAGATACACCCATAATTACGCGTTGAAAGTATGGACTAACGGGTGGGGTACTGTGAAAATTGAATGAACTGTAAAATTTATTATGCCCAAAGTTCAAAGGGAGTTCCGTATGTCAACAGTTAATGTTAAGTGTTCGTAGAACCCTTTGTATTTGGTATCGACGGAGTTGTTTCCATCCTTTTAATAATGTGTAAAACTAACATTTTAAGGGCTTATTTTACAATTTCATGAATACGACATTAGGCTTCTATGTATTTTAAATTATGTAATGTAAGTATTAATTGCACGAATATATTTTTACTTAATCACTAGGTATAGTAGTATTTATATTTTTCAGTGATCACCAGGTTATCCCTTTATTATTTAATGTAAAAAGGGGATTTAACGTTAAAATTTTTATCAATCATCATTCTATTATACTTTGACTGTAGACCCCCAAAATCTTTTAGCAATGTTTCGAAAAGCTTTTTGGACTATTTCAATCGGACCAATCATAATTTAAAAGAGGTAACAAAGGAAATCTAGCATTTCCATAACTTTCAAACAATTTAACATATCCTGTATACACCAAAACATAATTTGAAAGTGCATTCTAACCTTGTGGTTAATGCATATCTTATGAAACGCGAGTTAGTAACTGCCAAGTAAAAGATTTTAATTATTATCTCCTAGACACTGAAAAGGTGCTACTCTTCAAGAGGAACCTTGGGGAGACAATACTGAATTAGCCTAGTTAGTCTCAGTTGTAATAGAGGTAGGAGTACGGTAAGGGAGTAATGTCTGTCGAAACCAAAAAATATTACGGCATCGATATCTTCAATGAAGCTTCTCAAGATTATGCACAAAAAGGCACTTCAAAACCGAAACCAATCGCGGAAACAATGGAACACGTGTACGTCTAGGTATGTGTCGGACAAAACTCAGCCTCGAAGTAGCTTCATGGACATTTAGTGATATTTCTGGAGACAATGGCAAAAGCTTCCGGGCATGTTTCTCGAAGGATCACGACGGATCCACCCAACAATAAGCCGGGCGGAGTCGCCTTTGTTACACTTTTGCTCTGTCCCAGGGTCTCGGAAGGAGGAAGGAAGGCACAGGGCGTTGGTCGGCCGATATTCGACCTTGCCGAGCGATTCGAAAAATAACCCCGATTCGAAACAAAAAAACTCGAGAGAGCCGCTTGACTGGTCGGCGAAACCCAACAAACCACTTTTGCGTTAACCAGTGACCCAATTCCGGAACGGTTAATAATAATACGCAGGGGAAAGTATTGAGGGAATGGAGAGTATCTTGTTTTATCTCTGTCTCCCTCTTGCTGTTCCTGCGTGGTCGGGGAAAGTGGGTCATGAAAAACCACTCGATCGCATTCCTTTCTCTGGACGGGTCTTCTGGACACAAGACCATGGTGTGGTGATTGGATTGGAACACGTGGTTATTATTTTTGATGGGTGACGTGAGGGACCGGTCATAAATTATGTCATGCTTTGTTTTGGGTGGGATGGTAATGCACACAAGGTCTGGTGGAAGTGCACTTAACGAAAATACCACAGCACCCATTATAAGAACCATTAAAATACCTCGACACAAAATTTAATGGTTCAATAAAAAAAGTACTTGATTGGAATAGGCTATTTCTCCGAGTTTTTTAACATTGAAACTCTTTTTCCAAGTAATAAGGATCTAACTCCAGATTCTGCTCGAAACTTTACAATATGCATAATATTGTAATTAATTTTTTCTACCAAATATTGTTAGTAGGATTGATGCAATGTATAGTTGGTTGTTATGTATACATGTATGAAGCAAATGCATGCACAATTAAACCAAAAAGGAAGACTTTGTTTTTACATTCTAGTGGGGCCTACTTCATCTATGACTAATAAAAGCCCTTCAATAGATCTTTGGTCATAACTTGCATTTATTTCATAAAATGAACTGTTTAATAAATCATTATCATTTATCTTCAACAGTACTCATCCAATATTACTGAAGAACATAATATCATAAAAAATTAATTAGTTTAAAAAATAGACAACGTCTATCTCCTTTTCTTCTACCACAGCTTACTAGTAAATAAACAGACATAAATGGTTAAGAAAAGGAACAACCAAATCAATATGCTATTACGTAAATCATGTAACGCTATTTATGCATGATCTCCTAATCCACTAAGTAAGCCAAAGAGGTTGGGGAAAGTAGAGAAGATGATTGTTTATGGGTGACAAGTAGGAAGTGAATTTTAAGAGCAGGTTTTGGATTGTCTAAAAACGTTTAATAGTTTCATTTATAATGCTTATTGGGTGATAACAGATGTTAACTGATAAGTTTTGAAGTCCATAGTTTAATGGGGTTTGACTTTGTTTGGAAGACGGAAGTAGTTGTTTTCGAAGATTGTTTGAAGGCAACTTATTGAGTTCATGAATATTCTAATGAAGTCCTCTTAGAAAGTTCCAATTAGAAAATGGAATTTAATTATCCCCTCGGAATGTTAGTTACAATATTGAGAGCGCTGCAAAATTAAGGAATTTGAACTTATTTATTCTTAACGAAAAAATCCGAAAGATAAAATTAAAAGTTTAAAGTTTAAAATTTTATAAACCGTCATTTCACAGTAAAATAAAACCACCCTTTTATTTTACTGTGAAATTTAAATCTATAATGATTAAATTACTTATTTTTAATACAATAAAAAGTAAAACAATATTAGCCAACATTTTTTAAATTTCTCAAGTGATCTTTCATAACAATAATTTTGAGTTGATAAAACATTAACTATCAAAACTTATGCGGGGTCCTCACTATCTTAATCTCCCAATATTTTGATTTTTAATGGTTTTCTCTCATTACCTTAATCTTTATGTCAATCAAAAGTTTTTACCCCTAGCCAAATCTAACCTTGACATTTTAGAAAAAGGTATTGAGAGTGATTCACGAATCTTAAATAATTTGAAACAAAGGAATAGTATATGTAACCACCAAAACCACGTCAATTTCACAAATTCCATGTATTTTTTTCAATTATTCAATGGGAAAAACCTGAGGTAGACAAATAAACATTAAAAGTACCTCTAAGTAATTACAACCTCCAAGACACAAAAACTTGATCCCTCAAGATCCTTGAATCGAACACCAAACATTGGAAGAATAACCGAAGCGGATGTTGGAAAGAACTCCGCCATTTTTATTTCTCACGCATTTTTTAGAATCACAGTGGAATGAATTTCCATTAACATTAGATCTGAATAATATGATTTATTTTCCAATTCACACGGGTCACTGGGATGTGACGACATTTCATCGAAACCGGAGCAAAGCGAAAAGAAATAAAAAAAATTCTTTTCAAAAATTTCTTCACAGCACGACTCGGCAGATGGGACAGAAAAAATCGAACCGGTCATTGTGAAACCGGAGTGTCCAAAGGTCGCCCTGAATCCCTTGCCATGATTTGTTTATTCCGGACAGACTGTGTAAAAAGTCGATGATGAATCGTCGACAGCACTGCCGATGCATATTGCATGACTTACAGCACTTAAAGCCCGTTGAGAAAGCGTTAGAGCGAAAAGTATTTTCACGAAGGGGTGGTTTTTATGAGCTTAATACTTGACCATGAAGTTTTTTTTTCAAGGAAAGGGATTGGAATCAGGAGTATTTCAAAACCACGAGACTTATATAGAAAGGGTCTTCCGTTTCTCAATTTGTTAATAGTATACTTAGCTGAACCAAGTTTAATTAACCAATACTTAATTTAATACCCTGACATCACAATCATAAGCATCAAAATTTTTTAAGTTATTAAATTTTATTATTTAGGTATAGGTGATTAATTCTTCTCACTACCGCTCCCCCACACTTCTCACTAATCTCCTACACTGTCCTCGTGAAATAGGAATCTGTATCAGCTATAGTACCTAATGAAAACTTTTAAGAGCCAAATCGCTAGAAATTTAAAATTCTTCCAAATTCTGTAAAAGAAACCACGCACACTATTGTTAAGCTGTTTTTCGGAACTTGATGAAACTAAAAAAATACTTCCTATTGATCCTCAGCTTCGAAAGGAATGACCTTTCATATTTATCTACATATAAATAGCTTGACTAAGTAAAAAAAAAACTTTTTAAGTTTTAAAGTTAGTTTTAAGTTAACTTTTTGAAAACTTTTTAAACTTTTAATCAAACAGAGGTTCAATTTCTCTTAATTTTGAACACCAGTGTATAAATAGCTTGACTAAGTAAAAAAAAACTTTTTAAGCAAAAAATTAAATTAATGTTATAAAAAGACGATTTTAAATCATTATTTAAAGTTTCGTAAAAACGTCTATATTACTTATTACATTTGGTATATTTTAAAGAAAAATTGTTTTTACTGCACAAATTCATTGTAATTTCATTGACTCAATTTTAGTGGATGGCTCTATACACAATAACAACCCCCTCTTGATTTATGTATATAAAACTAAAATATAGATCTGAACCACCCTCATTAATACAATGTTCCTTTTTTATGTATCGGAGCAGAACAAAAACTCCTTATTTTTTATTCAATGTACTTCTAAAAAGCTCCTAAAGAACAATCTAGATCTAGACATTACAGTATTACAGAGATAAGTAAACAACAACAGTGCGTTCCCTTGCATTTTTGCGTGACAATTCTTAGATGGCTCACTAGTATCCCATTAAGAAAGTTTTATGCAACCCTAATAAAAAGCAACTAACCAGAGGGCATAAAGGAGATAATTTCTCCTCTTTGAAATCGCCTCAGCAATTAAAGACATCAAATGATGTCACGGGGACCGGTAGTAAAATCAAAAGAGAACTATTGGTCAGAAAAGGTCAGTATGTCACTCAGTTTAATCACTCTCTTTTCTCTGTCCATTTGATTAGTTAAGGAACCGTGTAATTAAAAATGGGAATGGACTCACCTAGCAGCGACGTCCATGATTTTGACCATAAGTTTCACGAATCTGTTCACCACCATCTCTTCATCGTCTCCATCACACAATTCGAAGGCATCGTCGAAGAACACGTGAACTGGGTATAAAAAGAAGGTAATTTATTAGGCATATAGATTGAGATTTTAATATTAAAAATGTATCAAAAAGGGATTTCCAAATTATGGTCCATGGAACGAATACGGCCTTCCAATGGCTATCTGTTTTGAAGAATCACTTGATATTTTATCATTTCGAAGAGAATTTGACCTTGATGAGACTTCTCAAAAACTTAAATGAGAAAGACAAAAGTGTATTCTGATGCTTGCTTAAGTCATTCATAAATTTATTTTTAATTTCATCGTGCAAGGTATTAAATTAACCTTGTTAAGTTGTATATGCTTTGAAGAACCTTAGAAAAACTAAAATTCGCTTACTTATCTTTACGAAAGATAAATTTTAAAAAACTAATTTTAAGTTTTAAAAAAATTTTTAAATTATCGCGCATAATTTTGTAAATTTGTGGGGTTTTTTATTAGAAAGCTTACGATATTAATTATTTCCTTGAGAGTGTCTTTTTAAACTATCCTTAATAATTAATTGTACAGCTTCAAAATTTCGATGCGGTTAATTTCGACAGCCAAATTACCATTATTCTTAAAATGTTTGCAGTTATGGATTAAATAATTCCTTGGTTTCCTAAAGTTTCCTTGAACGGACTGTCATGAATTTATATATCCGGAAATACGTATGTGAATCTATAGTTTAAAACTAAAATTCTTAGTAACAGCTATTTGAAATCTTAATTACTATTCTTACCTTCAAATTCATAGTAATCCGGATCCACGATTCTGAGGTATTTTTGGGCGTTTCTTCTAGCACACTGATCTTCATCCATTCTATGAACAAAAGGATAATGTTCAGAAAATTACTCTGCATGATCTCAAACGAAGATAATAATCTTTTTGCATTGCAAGTTTCTTTATTTTGCATTTGCAAGTTTCTTTATGCTCGAGACGTGAACTGAATTCCTCGGAATATCAGTGAAGATAAACTGAGATTTTCCGTTTTAGTTTTAAATGGGGCCATGACATTCACACTGAAAATGAAATACACGTACACAAAATAAAGTGAACCACGTAACGTATTATTAATTAAAAAAAGAGGTTTTAGTTTTTATCGTCCTTCTATAAATTTTTACGTTATAAATCTGGTCAACTCTATGGCCATCGACTTTGTCTGTCAGTCTACCTGGAAGGGACTTCAAGGTTTTCTCTGCTCAAAAGAGAAAATGTTGAAGGATACCATAAAATATATAAATTATAGCATTAGTATTTAAAAGTGGTCTTGTGTGAAAAACTAGAAAAAAAACCCTATGTTTTAATTCGAATTCACCTTACTGGTGAACAAAAAAGAATTTTATTAAAAAGGAAAAGCACTAATAACTTTATTTTCTAATTAAAAACTGTGGTTGGAATAAAATATTTTTATAGAAAATATTATCTTATAAAAGGAAGGGGGGTTCAGACATTTTGCGTGAATCAATACACAGTAAGAATTCCCTGCCCCCATACAATTTTTCTTTTATAATACTACTTATTATGAAAGAATTAGTAGAAATATTAATTAAGTTTTATTATTTGAATGAGCCAAACTTGTGTGTTTAGTGCAAATACATTTGAATTCATATAATGCTAGATATATTAATGTAATTCGATACCTAAAAGTATAACGATTCTCCATCACTGTTTTAAAAAAAGTTTTTGGATACTCCTGTCCCACTTCGTTATTCATTCCAGTCTTGACCTAAGCCCTTCTTAGAGTGGGACACAACTAATATAATGATTTACAGTAAATTTTCTTTAATATTATGTAACTGCATTTCATACATCATTAAACGAGCCCATTATGGAAATGTTTACTGGCTATCACTTTAATTTTAAACATTTACTTCCTATTTATGCCGAAATTCGGTGGACACACCGGGCTCGGAGGAACTTCCTTCTCCTCCAAAGTGGAACGAAATTTCGGAAAATTGCGGACGTGGAATGAAGTCGGTCGGGTGGAAAAACACCGTTAAAGTATCAAGGTCAGCCCTTGGTTTGTTTTCATTCAAATCACGGAGATTTTGTCTCCCTTTACGGGGATTAAAGCTCTCTTAAAAGATTTTGTTGCAATCCTCAGGGATTGTGACCGGATAGACATATATTGTAATGGGTTAAAGGGTGGCAAAATCAATTCTTTCAATATAGCATGACCTTTTTTTTTTAAATTCATGACATACATGAAAATTATTTGAAATTTTAAACTAATATTTTTTGCATGCATAAGCTTTTAAGCTTTCTATTTGTTTTAAAATGTCAAAAATTCATGAGATGAAATATTTTTTTTCATTTACTTAAACCCTTTAATCTGAATACCATATCTATTTATATATCAGAATAATAATTTATTTTAATATGAATTTATAAATCAATTTTTTTTTACAGAACTTGGCTAATATACATAAAGATATTTTGCTGCGCATCATAATGTTTACATGAATTTTTTCTACCTTAGCTTAAGAATCTGATAAATGAATAAATGGCTGATAAATGAGAATCAGAGGAGATATGTAACATTTTCCTCCTTTACCCTGTATAGTATTTTGACAACGTGCATGAAAAATTTCTCTTCATCAAAAAACTACCAGTAAGAGGGTTTCATAATAAGTCCTAGTCAATGATGTTAAAAGTTTAAGTGTATTTCTCAAAATTACTCTTTCATGATTGTCTTCAACTAGTTTTTAATTCACTCTATTAGAACCAGGCGCGGATCCAAGGGGGGCACTCTGGGCAGCGCCCCCCCCCCTTGGACCAAAAAAAAGTACTCAAAATGAGTTAAAACCAGTCAAATTTCAAATTTGTTTTTGGGGGAGGACTCCCATATCCCCCAGCCATACCAAAAGGGAATCTTGAGTGATGCTTTTTAGAAAATCCCCAACATTTTGACATTTTTCTGAAAAGGTAAAGGTGATGGTCTGGAAAAGTGCCCCCCCCCTGGAGCCGTGCTGGATCCGCGCCTGATTCGAACACAAAAAAAAAACTTCCTAGCTATACTCCACCTCTGTGGTTTTCACTTTTTACAGCAATAAATTAGTGCAGTAGAATTAGTAGAAGAGAGAGAGTAGAATCTGATGGTTGAAATTATATCTTCTACTAAGAAAAAATTTCCAACATGCAAGGAAGGGTTAAATGATGGTAGATATCCATCGGAAAAATACAGTATAACTTTTTATTCACAATCCTGGAGAATTTTGCTTTTGGTCAGAAAATTAGCTATTACTATTTCATCATCATCATCATCATCATTATTATTTTTATTATTATTATTATTTATTTTATTTTATTTTTTTACTTTAATTTTTATTAGCTGTTTGATTTGGATAGTATAATTAACCTCCATAATCTCAAAAATGATGGTATGCTGACCTGATGACGGACTTGAGGAACTGCACCATCTCATCGGCGGTCTCGTGCCACATGGTGGCGCATGCGTAGATCCGCGTGATGGTGTCGGAGCCCTTGACGGGCACGTTCTTGCCCGAGTGACTGCTCGAGGCCTCGCTGCGGATGGAGATGGTCTCGTAGTACTGGGAGATGTCGTTTTCCTCCTTGTTCTCCAAGTCCAGTTCCTAGCAAAAGAAACGCACTCACATTCAGTTAATGTAGTCTCTTGTTGGAAGTTAACGTAAATTTTCTTGGATTCACGATTCACCCATATTCTTAATCGAAATGATCGAAAAACTAATGTCCTTTAGCATTTTTGACGAGTTGTATCTGTAAAATATCGCTCCTCGTGTATAAGGAGGTTACTGGTTCATTTTCATACTTAAATGCGCTTTATTTTGTGGTTATAATAAGGTTTCCTTTCCTAAATCGCTATTTAAAATTTTAGTTAGTTAGTCTTGAACCTCGACGTATTTATCTTCTAATGTGGGAGTTTCTTTTATAATCTCTTTCTAACTGAGAGAAAAAAATATCCGCATCGGATTAAAAAATCGTTAACAAGGTTATTTTCATTTTCAAAAACATGTTGTGATTCTTTTTAAATGTCAGATACTAGTAGCTTATTTTCCTTCTGTTCTTTTTCATTACATTCATGTTAATAGTTCTTTAAACTAGAAGGAAAATATACTTGTTATTAAAGCTACTATTTGTAGCAACCTTGTGATAATGTTTAAAGCGGGAGTGTTTTTACTCTACCTAATAGGTTACTTTGAAATGAAAGAAAAACGCTTTATTTGACCTTGATTCTAACTACTACATATTTTTGTTTTGAAATAGATTCCCATTTTAATCATATAAATTAGAGCCACTTACTTCACTTTTTATTTCTCCTTCATCATCTCTCCTCCTGTTCATTGCCAAGGATTGGTCAATCAGAGCTCCACAGTACATAGGATTTACAAACAACCTAAAAAAATAATTTTACAAAAAATTAGGCTTCAAGAAACAAGCGTCAAATTATTTTTGAACAGATTAATTTCAGATAAATAATCTTTGAATTCCCTCCTTTCTGTTGTTGCTTATTAGTATTAAAGTTTTCATGTTTAGAGCTAATAACTAATATGCAAGGTATTCCTCTGCCTATTGATAGAGTCACCCATATTACAAGGATCTTAAGTAAAATTTCCTTTATGGCATCTTAGCCTTAGTACCATAAGCCCTTGGTTTGAACATATGTTATGTATATGTTAATTAAGGAGAACGAATGGGGAGCATTATGACTGGTGTCCTAAAATCATACATTTAGAGACATTTTTTCTGTCAAAGGTAACTATATACTATAAAACCTTTACTGCTAAATGTGTTTCAGCTGTACTCATTTTCGATACCCACTGTATTTATCAATCAACACTCACTTTTCGGTGCTGGCCAGACGCTCGCACTTGGGCGTCCATATGTGCACGGCGATCCAGGTCTGCGAGAGCAGCCACACCAGCCATATCCAGGCGAACTTGTCGGAGACGAACTCCTGCAGGAAGTTCCCTTGCGGGCAGGTCCAGAAAAGGTACTTGGGCATGAAGGACTCGAAGAAGCACTCGTCCTCGGCGCGGATGCCGCAGGCCGCGATCATCATGGAGATGGACACGGGAATGGTGAGGCTGATGGGGAAGGCGAAGCTGAACCCTTGGATGCAGATCTTGCACGAGAACTTGGCGAAGACGTAGCAGACGAGCGCCGCGCTGATCTGGATCATGGCTAGGTGGATGGGTGCCATGGCGATGGAAGAGAGGGTCACCTGCAGGGATAGATCGAATTATGTGAAGAATTCCTAAAGTTGAATTATTCAAGTTTCCCCTGTAGTGTAGAATGTAAGGGATCGAGGTGATGAGCTTTGAAGGAAGCACGACCGAAAGGTAATCTTAAGATGTCCCCAGACGAATTGCTTTCTCATTGTCAGTGGGTTTATATGCCAGCAGATAAATTTGCTGACTATTTGATTGGTGTGTGTGTGGTCGCCACAAATGCATTCGCCTGACTGTGGAACCACCGGCGTACTTCTTTATTTGCTTCATCGTCGAGCTCCTGTCCTACCGGAAACTTCTTCAGCAGACCGAAAATGTTTAATTCCGCCATTAGGTGAAAGAGCCGAGGGATTCTCGATGTAGTCAATGTGCTTATCCTCTAAGACAACGCGAGGCTATACATAGCGTTCAAAACTTCCTACAAGCTCCGCGGGTCATTTCAATGAAAGAGTGGACCACCCAGTATACAGTCCGGACCTCGTCCGTAGTGAAGACTGTCTTTTACGTCCCTCGGTCGGCTGAAGAAGTTTCCGACAGGACGGCAGCAAATTCAGCAGTCGAACTGTTGTTTCACAGTCAGGAGAACAAATTGTACGAAATGGGTATTTGAATTGGGACAAATGCCTGAACAGATATGGAATAATACAGTAAGTTAGAAAATTAAAAAAAAAGGGGTAAAGGCTTTCTGATTCGCCCTCGTAGTTAACGCAGTTCTGAAGCCATTCTTTTATATTGATTCCTGCAGATCCGATTCTATTCCTATTAGAATCGATGCCTAACCGAATAGAAAGGTATCATCTTTACCTGTTCGTCCAGAGGGCTAGCGGTGGGTACGTCGGGCATGTTTGCAGTGAGGACGGTGCGGCGGATCTGCTGGACGGAGATGGGTTGGCTGCGGAAACTGACCGAGAACCCTTTGAAGATGAGCGCCGCGTTCTCCATGCTGAAGTGCAGGAAGCCGAACATGGCAACCAGGATCAGCACGACCTTCCACACGGACAGGAAGACGTAGCAGAAGTACCTGGAGGAAGGGAGGATGCTGGTCAGAATGCAGAGAGTAACAGTGTTTTCTGATGTGAAATGTGGAAGAAATGTTTTTCGGAATGATCCGTTTTTTTAGGGATTTGATAACTGGACTTTTCATTGTTGCTTTTTGTGTTTGTTTTCTTTTCACCTTATTTTAGAACAAGTGAGATATTATATAGAGAGGGATTGAATGAAAGATAAAGAGAGAAAGGAGAGAGAAGGAGATATAAATGGTAGAATAAGGGAGAACGAGGAGGAAATTGAGGGAAAGAGGAATTAGATGAGCGATTGATATTTTAGGAGGAGATTCAATTAGTAAAAAGAGAACGAGAAAGAAACTGAATAGAATTATAAAACTTATAGAAAATATAGAACTTATAGAAAAAGACCAGATTGAAAGAGATATAGAGAATGAGATTCTGCGAGAGAGTGGAGATTTGATGAAAAATGAGAATGAGACGGGAATTGAATAAAGTAAGATTGAAAATTAAAATAAGCTAGAATGAGAAGATCAGACTAAACGAAAGGACGAGAATAGGCTAGAAAATAACATTTAATGAAAGAAAAAGAATGATGTGGAAATTGAATAGAAAGAATGAAGGAGAGAATGAGAACATGACAACTACACCCATGACTTAAACCTTACCTGCTCTTTCTGAGATCCTCCTTGATGCTGCTCAACTTCCTCACGAGCGAAAACGGGGACTTCTTATCCATATAGTTCTCCCACCATCGCGCCGATACGAGAAAGACGGAGAGGGGGATGGCCCAGGCACGAGGCCCCTCCTCGGTCAGCGGCCACACGGCCAGCGCGCTCCCCTGGAAGGCGATCGCCGCGATGTCGAAGATGACCTTCAGCGCGCGGCGGGGCTCGTCCGAATTGCGCGAAAGCAGGCTCAGAACGGCAGGCACGAAGCACACGCAGTTGGTCAGCATGGCCGCTTTGATGACGTCCAGCTCCGGCAGGACCAAGAAGACCAGCATGCACAGGCCTACTGTGCTCAGGGTCTCGCCAATAAATAGCTGAGGAGAAGGTTAAGTAAACCTTAGGGCCGTATTCAGAAACTTAAACGCGTAGAAGAAACGAGACGGGGACGATACAGAAACGAGAGGTCCAGAGCGGCCGTTTCTTTCTCCCGTGTGCTCTGGGACTGGTGATAAGGACACTGATGATAATACAAAATCACGCTAACACTAGATGTCCATTACTTTCGCAATATAGTATTAATGTCTGTGGACTCTTTTTGGTAATTAGTAGCTGTTATAGATTTTTTGAACTATTTAACGGACCACAAAAAGGGTAAAGGCAATCCGCATACGATTCTAATCTCGGAACAATATGGCGGACGAGAGCTCCGGAGTTATCGTCTGAAATCTCTCGTACGATGGATTTATCTCCGTTTCTGTACCGTTCTCGTTTCTTCTACGTGTTTTGTCTTTCTGAATACGGCCCTTAATTCTCAGGAAAGTTGAGAATAGTGAGAGAGATAAAGTTTGCTTTACTTACAGAAAGGAAAGAGAGAAGTTTTGGCTTTTTGTATGACTTGAACACGCATATCCGGAAGCTTCGGAAAAGGGTGAAGGCTTCTGGAATGACTAACACGAAGAAGACGCCCCAAACCCAGGCTACCCTCTGGATGTTGGGCAGAGACACCTCGTAGTCTTTGTCTCGGTCTAGACCTAAAGGAGAAAAATCATTGAAACCTAAGACGTAGAATAGCAAGCCTTTTCTATATTTGTTCTATCTTTGTTGTTCTGTATAATATGAATCTGGTTTAGGCTGATGTGGGAAAAGAGTATGTTTTGTCAAAATAGAAAAAAAAATTTCCATCCCAAATTTTAGTTCCATGATATGCAGTGGAATACCACATGTTTTATACTACCTGAAATCTAAATGATAAAAAAAAACGAGTTTAACTATTGTAGACTGAAAAAAAAATCAGGGTGAAGGTCATTTTTTGAAAAAAGTAAATAAGAAGGTACAAACATGTCTATCTAGACTCATAAGGCCAGAGAAGCTTGAAATCGTGACGCGAAATAGTAGGCAAGACGTCACTCTTCATAGCTTTTTTGAACAACAGCGCAACTCCAGTCTGAAATCTTGTACCTTGCGCTGTTGAAAAGTGACGTCTTGCCTACTATTTTTCTTCACGATTTCGAGTTCTTCTATGGCATTATGAGTCTAGGTGGCCATGGTACAAAGCGGGCGTTCAAAATTAATTTCGACTTTCCTTTGAATTTTCCATAAAAAATGGTTAAAATCGGTCTATTTTACTACAATAAATTATACTGTAATAACATTTGCAATCTAACAACAATTTAGAACCTTTAAGAGCTTAAGCATTTTGTTATTTTATATGAAAAAATGTATTGTATTCCGCTATGGTTATCTGGATCTTGAACATTACAAAAATTAAAGGATCCTCATTACTAACTCAACTTAAAAAGCAAAGTATAGTAACCAGAAGAAGAAGTTTTAAAATTTATCTGATTATAATACGGACCTTAAAGGAATAAATTTTCAAAATAAAGTATTACCCAAGGTAAAATAAATACAAGAGTAATGAATTTTTCCCTGTCATTGTCATTAGTATCTAAAAACAGATGCTTTCGCATTTCCTAATTCCCTTGTCCGTGATTTAGAAAGTTTAATGCTCTCAAATGCTGGAGTACAAGCAAAATTAAATGTTACTATAATCTCAATAAACCTGCCCAACTGATGCTTAGTCTAATACCTTTTAGTGAAAACATTCAATATTTCCCCGAAAACGCCCTAATACGATTTGTATGGGATAGAATGTCACGAATGATGTAGCTTAAGGACACGCTTTATTTAAACCACTCGAATAAGATACATCATGACAAAGGTGAATCATAGATTCAGATAAGCCCAAAGGTGGTTCTCTTAAAAAGTCTGTGGCAAGTTAGGAGTAAATTATACAGAAGAAAAGATGCATAGAAAACCTTATTTATTTCAGTGTTTTTCTTTTTGGCGTTTCTTCAAGCACGCTTAGTTGAGAATGAAAGAAACTGAAAAGCGTGAACAGGAAAACGGTTGCGGAAATTTCGCAGATGAAAGTATTTAAATGATTCTCAGACATTCCCATGTGATTATCACCTACATAACACTTCTTTAATCATGGAGATCCTTTTGGAAACTTAATAATAACCCCTTCACGGTTTTTAAACTCAACCATCAAGTTTTCTCACTACAATTAAATTGCTCTCCAGGTACTTATTTCACATAATTTCGTCAAATGTAAATTATCTTTCCTTTTTTCCTTTCATCGTTATACAAGTTATTTAGAAGGAAATGAAAATAATTGGCTCCTGTTAAGTTGAAATGTTAAAATTTTACTGTTTTTTAGCTATTCTTCAAACGAAACATCAAGTCTAACTACTATTAAAATTAATATAGCAGTTAGTAGAGAATGACGAATATTTGGATATTAAATAATTATTAAAGCAATAAGTTTTAATGAAATTGTTGCCCAAACCTGTAGAATTTCTATTTTCAAAAAAGTTTGATAATTCAAATGATAAAAAACCAGATTTCACAATGGTTTAAGGAGGTAATATTTAAAGTTAATTTTTAACAGCTTGAAAAGAACTTTTATAGTTTGAAGAAAATGGTTTCTTGGTAATTCACTTAAACTTAACAACAAACTGGTCAAATCATGCTTCTTAAACTTTGTTTACGTTTTTACGTACATAATTTGCATATATCCCTAAATCCTCATAATTATTTTATATAATAGCTCATTTAAAAATCTATTTGATCCAATTGCATTGGAAAGATTTCTCGAAAAATTTTTTCTTAAGCTGGAGAAAAATCACTTTGTTCTCACATGAAGAGTCGATGTCAAAGATCAAAATCAATTGACCCAGAACGAACTATAAATTTGTACAGTTTGTCATCCTTTTATTTTATTTTGGTTTAGTGTCTCACTAATCTACTTATTACTTTTTAATACGTAGAAAATTGAATTAAATAAATGTTCGAAGAAGTCTTATATTTTTTTATGATGTTGGGATTCAAAACATTAGTAAAATTTCAAACAAGAAACACAATTATTTCATTTAAAATCCAATAAGGCAGGTTTTATTATTGTAGAGGGACATCATTATCATCTCGTAAGGATCAATTTAGCTACCCAAAATTGTTTCCAAGGACTGAGTCCTTGCATAAAGACATCTCCCAATAATATTCTTAGCGATTGGACTTTCCCTAGGCTGACATGCAAACTCTCCCTTTCCATTCAATCAAGCGGAAGCTATTCGTCTCTACAAACCTCCAAGAAAGATGGACATCCCTATCTACTAACTGCGAACAATTCAAATCTCGTTGTCTCTTCATCAACTGCGTACGCCTGACCCAAAGAAAACGAACAGAGCAATTCATCAGAGAGGACTAAACCGAATCAAAAGCCCAAAGTAACAATAACACACAAATCCGACTCAATGGACTTCCGAGCCGAAATAATATATAAATCACTTCCCTCCTTTTGTTTTCTCAACTCAACTCTTACAATGGCCCCTCGTTCGCTCCACATCCATCCCCGAGCAAAATGACATCGTGATCTCATCGAGTGCGATCCCCATCAGCAGACAATCGAGGAACCCGAACCGGATCCCGGTTCAAGAAACGGTTCGGGAACAATGACCAGATCGCGATCTGACGCAACAACCACCATCGGAACTAGTTCCGAGTGGTCTTTGGTGGCTTGGAATCGGCCATTTGCCACGCCCACCAGGGGCACGCGTAGGCGGGGTGACTTGGTCTGAAAGTGCACTGTCTCTCTGAAAGCCATTCTGTCACGCTTTTGATAAGGAATTGATGATGAGGTGCGTGGTGGTAAAAGTGGTTTTTGTTTTAGATTACGATGTCGTGCATCAACCTGTTGGTAGACCTGGGTGGTTTTAGTGGTCTTGCAACATAGGACAGGAATGGTTGCAGCGATCATTCATATTGCATTGGATGCCTTTTTGTACGCATATGGTAATAAAATGGCAGATTGATGGAAGATAGAGAACTCGAAATACTTAGTTGGGGTTTATTTGGAAATCGATGTTTTATGGAACTGTCATGGTCATGCGGTTTAGTGAGGATTAGCTGTCTACAATAAATAGGCAATATTGTTGGCTTCCTCCCTTGGTTCATCCTTAAGCTCTTTGCAACTTTTCTATATTGAGAGCGGGAGAGACGGAGAAAAGGAGAAGAGAGTGCAAGAGAATGTGAGAGGGAAAATGAAAAGAAAGAGAATAATAATAGAAAGTGTGAGAAAATGTGAGAGAAACTAAAATATTTTACAATAGTAAAGAAAGTGTGGAGAGGAAGAGTTTTAAAAGATCAATATTTCAATGCCTTTCCGATCATCTAACGCTCTGATATTGAAGGAAATAGTGCAGTAGTGATACTTTCATTCAAATTTTTATATGTGATAGGAGTAAGAAAAGTTCACAATAAAAATCCATTCTTGAAATACATGCTATGGACAGCGTGTGCGTACAGGTTATCTCTAGTCTTTTCAAGACAAATTCTATTATCCATAGCTGTTTATGTTACTACAGGGCTATAATAAAAATCGTCCGCCTCTTTTCAATAAATCAAGCCAAATTAACAATCCAATTTCCCCCATTACGCAAATCAAATCTCAAGATCAGAAGACTCTCCACCCCAACTCAACCACTCAATTTTACACCAAGTGCAAGTTTAAAAGAAATCATTTGTGCAGTGTAGCTTATCTCAAACTATGGGGTACCTTGTGAATTAAATTTAATTCGGTCTACAGAACAGTCTTTAAAAAATATATCCAACAATGATATTGTTTGAAAAAATTTTTTCTCACTTTTCACCTTTAGTGTACACCAATTCACTGCTTTTATACAATACTTGTATGTATATTAAATATAAAAAGTGCCGGATTTTTCCAGTTTGCGTAAGAGAAGGGGGGGCGAACTATAAAGAAGGTATAGAGTGCCATGGTGTTATACTGTTATACTGACCGAGTCCCTTGCGGCATACGGGCAGCGTCTTGGCCTCTTTGATCTGGGAGGTCATGAAGAGGAAGCTCCCTTTGGCGATGACGGCGGACACGATGACCACCGAGAAGGTGACCAGGTACACGAACACCTTGAGCAGCTTGAGGGTGATGTCGATGGCTTTGGACGTCGCCGTCTCGTCCGCCTCTTCGGGCGGCGTCACGATGAACACGTCCCATCCCTTCAAGTCCTCCTTGCGACCCCTGGGAGAACGAATTAGTCGGCTGTTAGTTTAATCTAAATCTGTAAGTTTATAATGCACCCAAAGATTTTTTAAATATTTTTTTTTAATTCCTTCTTAGGGTAGATTCTTAAAAATAGAAGAGTTTTGATTGTGGAAGTTTGCTTCTCAGTATGATAAGAAGAAATCAATATGAATCTTTTTAGAACAGATCCCAAAACAACAATGCATTATTATGCATCATATAAAATTATGTTAAGAGGGTAAAATAACTATTTAAACTTGAACCACTATTCAATGATAACCGTAGGTAAATACTTTTTTCTATACATAATTCAAATGTTTATAAAATTTTTCCTAATAGTAATACAAGTAAGAAACACTTAAGTTATATTCCACTAATAGATACGTGAACGGGCTTTCAGTGATACAATTTTTGGGAAAATTAATTGTTCTTTTTAAATGTAAAAGATTCCATTCACTAATGTTTCTCAAATGTAATTGTATTGACATGTTAAACAATTGACCTTGCGTGTAATTTTCAGACGTATATACCATCCATAATCATAAGGAAAAGTAGTATGTTACTAACTCGAACTCTAAAAATAGGAGAATTTGGGGTCATGGAGGGCAATCCCCCAACATTTTCAGAAAATCCTATTATTTTTATGTAAATGATGCTTCCAGTTCAGTCTGGAATAGCATATCTCCAACAAAAATCTCTAGCTTGCCCCTTATTAATTTAGCTTACAAAACTAGAATTTGATATTCTTTTACGCTATCTAAAATAAATTGAGTTACGAAGTTTTTCCATTCTGAAATGAAAAGTAGGTACTAACTTGTCGTAAGGATTTTCCAACAGAGGAGACTTATCATCGTTGTCCTCATCCGACTCATCATCAGTCAGTTGGAGGTCGCTTCGTGTCACAGGAGCCATTTTGTTCTTCTGTCGAGCAGAATATCACAGATTGCTGCAACAGAAACTTTTAAATTAGAAACGTTGAAATAAAAAGAGAAAAACAGCTCACATCAATACCTGAGCCGTTAACATGGGCACTTTAACAGTCATTATGTTTATATCATATAAAGTTCTAACTAAACATAGAAAAAAATCATGTTCCACATTATTTGTTTATTTATTTTGTCATAACGTCATAAATCTAACATGAGTATAAAACCATCGTCATTAGTTAATAATCTTTAAAAATTTAATGTAAGGGTTGAATTGTTTTTTTTTCTCTCAAATGTATCTCGAGTGGAAAGGTGACAAATTTGAGAGAAAGCACATTGATGCATCACTGATTAATAGTATGGTCATTCATTGATGTGCATCTCATTACAAGATAAATAGCGTGGAGAATTAGGGAGGCCTATTTTAACAAAATTGTAGCTTGTAGCTTAATGGTATATGATTTCTATTAATTGTTTTTCAATGTTTGATACAATATTTTTTTTAGTTATGAGGGTCATAATATTTAACCCTGTTATATCTCATTGAAATAAATTTTTTCAGACTACTTAATTATCAACACTATAGAAATATTATTATTATATGAAACACAATAAAATTAAACCTCTGATATTAATTACTCATTTGACTATGTTCATGTCTAATACTATCACTATCACAGCTAAAAATCAAGAGGAGTTTTAAATGAATCTAGAGAAGTAAAGGGGTAATAGTTCCTCTGT
The DNA here is from genome assembly GCA_963680715.1 of Tetragnatha montana. Lineage (NCBI taxonomy): Eukaryota > Metazoa > Arthropoda > Arachnida > Araneae > Tetragnathidae > Tetragnatha > Tetragnatha montana. Next base: position 40,394,346 of record OY796674.1, read on the forward strand.
TCATTTGGTTTAATGTGAATGTCGAACTCGGTTAGTCTGAGTAGTTGAACCACTCATTTCATAACGTTATCATCTAAAATTATCTTTGTGTCATCGCACAAACAATTGAACTAGCTTTGACTTTCCACTCTATTAAAAGGTTTTACATGTATCTAGGTCAACGGTCCTTATATTCTTCATTGCGATACGGGTTTCAATTAATGTACAATGACCAATCATACCACGGATTTTGCTGTAACGAAAACAATGGATCTTAACGATGGGGAACGACTTCATATTATGTGAGAAGAAGTCCGGCTAGTTTCATGGGTGGGTAAGTCAGTGACTCGTTCAGTGCATGGCCTTGAAATACCGTTGCAATATAGGATGAACAACCGGAGAAAATTAGAAGGTTGTAAGGGATGATGATTGATGAATCATCCTAGAAAACCACAGGGATCTACCATTATGATAGTATTTCAGTTTGAGTTAAGCAGTGATTTCCAACAGTAGTCCCTGAACAAATCCCTTACGAAGTTATAACGAAATTGGCGTTTCTGTTCTCATAATAGAATAAAATGATTTTATTTTTGAATAAGCATAAAACAATGCAGTGAATGTAGAAGTCAAATTTATTATTTGGGTTTTACATCAATTTAAAATATTTCAAAAATGGTCTATTCATAAATTTCTGTTTCTCTCTATTCATTAGTATCTTAAAAGTTTCGGTATATTGATATTATTGCAAATCCTTTTAACGCAATACCTCGCAAACCACCGGTTTGGATAAAAATGTGTGAAACTTTAGATTTTAGAGCATACTTTATTCATATCTCAAAGAGAAACAAAATAATATAAGTAATGTTTAAATGCTACAAATAATAAAGATAAATTCTTCAAAAATAAAAATTAAGTATGTAATATTTTTATTTAACCATTTAAAATGTGTAGTTTTAAGCTTTATTTTCTATGTACTTATTGTTATGTTCTACTTCATTAAATTTTGTTACTCTACACGAAAGAATCCCGAATAAGGACGAGAGAGAAAAAATTCTATACTATACTGAATTTAAAATTCAGTATTAAAAATTTAAATTTCTCAGTCAAATAAATATTTAATTGTTATATACATTTTCTGTAAAGTGGGTGTAAGAGTGTATGAAGTAGTATTTGTTTCAAAATAACTTAGAACTACACCATCCATCGACTAGTTTTGAAAGTCAAAAATAGTTTGGATCTTTTTATGAATGTTTTTCATGTCTTTGTTTGTATAACAATTTCTTATACTTATGCATATAATAAATTATCATTACATAAAATATTATAAACAAAATTATAAATTTTCAAAGTTGAGCATTTAATACCTTCATGGTTTATATTTGAAATCATATCATATAAGACCTTCATACATTTAATCTTTATATAACAATCTTTACATTTCAACAAAGCAAACGCTTCAAAAGGAACGAAAATGGCAAATCCAGAAATCTTTGTGTCAAATCGAGCTCGATATTTCCTCGATGGGAAGCGGAATTTGGGTCAAAGATTACCCATCTCCGAGCTCAACTTTCACAATCCCTTCCCCACAACATCCGTGAGTAGTTAAAAGTCCGAGAAAAAACCCTCGCAACAAATTTAGAATACAAAAACACAACGGATTGAAGTCGATACACGCATAGAAAGATAATGATGCAAAGAATGATTCTATCGTAATGGAACTGATCACTAATCCATTGATGCATCAAAAGTTATTTTATGAGTAAAACTGTCTCGCTTTATTCTACGTGCCATAAAAAAAAGTAGAATTTGTAGAATAATACGTGCGGATTCTATTATCCTATGCATTTGATTTGTATCTGTTATTTCTGGTTTTAGATTTGAAATATCAAAACATCTTTCGTGTCCTCTTTCGAATATTGGAAAGAATGGTTTTTTATCTCAAGTACCCGTTGGATGAATTTCAGACTGAGGTATTGAAAAATAGTGGTCAAGCAGATAAATTTTGAATTAGATGTAAATCACACTTTTCTATATAAAGTATTCCTTTCCTTTAATGTATCCTCCAAGTCTATTAATAGTGCAAAAAATTTAGCTTTCATGTTGTAAAAGCATAATACCTAACTAATCGAGAAAAATGGCTAAATGTATACATACAGTAAATGAAATTATTTAATCTCGTTATGGATCATATTTATAAAAAGTATATGATTGTGCTCTTTTAGAAATATAACATTTAACCAAATTTTTAAGAAAATATGTTTTGATTTAAAGCATAAATATCTGATCCTTGAAAAGTTAATATAAATATAATAACACTTTGAAATGTCAATAGAATGCAACTTAAAATAGGTATTGTAGCGAAAAATATATAAGTTTATTTTATTATTAATGTATTTATTTTATGGTACTGAATGTATATAAATTTGATTACGATAATATTTTATGTAATAAGGTTACGCTAATATGTTTTTAACAAATTAAGATAGTACAAAAGAAAAGTATTAAAATATCTTGTAATTTCATGTTTCATTTTTAAGTTGAATATACAATAGAATCTAATAGAAAATGATCTAAAAATATCCATAAAATCTAATATGATAATTTGGTGTAACTGCACAATTTATAAGAAAAATACATGATTAAAAACACACTTTAAATGTGTCAATTTATTTTTATGAAATTTTTGAATTGAATTATTTTTAACAAGTTTAGTAAAATTATGATAGCACTTTAAAATGTGTGTAAGGAACTTAAATTAGGGGAATAAATATCCCCTAAGATATTTTCATTCATCTATTTAAGTATTTATTTATGAAATGGATATTTATCTTTTTCAGTTTAATAATGTTCTTTTATAGATTTATTTATTATACTGAAAATAGTTTATAAAATTTTTATAAAAGAATATTCTATGATTTAATGTAATGTAAGCAAATTTGAAAAAAGAGGAAGTATTACATAAATTACAAAATTAGTATTAAATCATTTTTAAATATCTTTTACATTTAAAATATGAATGTAAAAAAACTTTCTTGCAGAAAGATATTTTATGCATTAAAAATATAAATAAATAAGTTTTCAACAAAAACGAAATTATAAAATAATGTATTAATATCTTGTAATTTTTAACGTAAAATGTAATACAAATAATGGGTGCCAATTCAAAATGTGAAAAAAGAAATAGGAGAGAGTGGTTCATCTTGGGATTCTTCCAGGCGCAATTTTATAGTTTAGATCTCGTGCTTATAGGTACGAATAAATGACACTAAAATCTACTCCTCAATGTGTTTTGGAATCTTTGGTTCGTCTGTATAATTATTTACATCAATTTTCTATGTAGTTTTGCGTGGTGCATAGTTACAATCACTTGTAGTTAGAATATTATTTTTTAATGAAAAATGTGTATTTTATGTTATTATAATTATGTTAACATTGAAATACGTGTTATCCATTAATTCTTATTTTAGAGAAGAAAACAATTTTTTTTCCAAACCTAAAAGAATAATTGAGTTTAATATCCAAAGCGTGAAGTGGGGCATATTGGAACATGTCCAAATATATCCCAAATATCTCGTGAGTAAAAATAAATTGTTTTATTAAAAAATTAAACAATTTTAGAATGTAGAGGATTTTATAATTTAGAAATTGATGAAAAAAAAGTATCTGGAAGGAAACAACAAATCAGTGATTTACTCGTATATCATGACAAAAATAAGGAAATTAATGAAACATTTTGAATGTAAAAATGTTTGATTTTTAATTTAAGATTAATTTAATATTTTTTATTAATTAGTGTTATTTTTGCATTTTTCAAAATAAAATTTATAATTTTATGATATTATTTAAAGTGTCCCAAAGTGAGGGGGGCACCTTGACACTTAAAGAGGATTTTTTTAAAAATTGTTATTATGAATTCCCTAAAAGGGATAATTTGGTCGGGTAAATTTTTATTAGTATATTAAATATAGTAGCTGTGTTTGAATACATACAATTGTATAAAAAAATTATAAAAATAATTAATTTAATACAAAGTGCCCCAAGGTGCCCCACTCTCCGCTTTTACAAAAAACTGACTAACTGACTTTAGAATAAAACATTTTTATCAAATTTTAAGGCATCCAATTTTATACAAGTTTAATAAAAATATGTATGAACACAATTAATTAAGTTAAGTAATTTAAAATTGGTTCTTGCTGAAACGTGTAAACGGACATTCTAAAATAATTTTCTTGAATACTAGCTTTATTTTATTGTAACGCAAATTGTCTTTAAATTTTCATGTAAAAATACTTTAATTTTAATATTACGCGAACTACTGAACATTAAACGAAATAAACAAGTACATCTTCCAAAAAGCAAATACCATTTTAAAATTTCAAAACAGTTTAAAAATAAAGAAAAGTAAGTATTACTAAAACTGTAGATATTTCTAATATTATTAAGATTAAAGAATATTTAAAAATACAACGCGAAAACACACAGACGAATAGTATACTGAAGTCCTTCTAGAAGAACTGGAAGTTAACGGTATCGTGAATCAAATTCTTGAACACCTTGAAATACTCATTGATTACGGCAAGGCCATCTGAAGTCTGGCCAGTTTGCTTTGGACGTGTATAGAATATCTAGAAAAGCGGGAAATCCACATATATTTTGGATACCATTTCTTTTTCTTTCATTCTCCAAACGTTATACCGTATTAGTTTTATGCAACAAAAATCTTACTAATTGAATAACTTAATTAAAATAATTTATAAAAAAATCTCACCTAAAAGTTATATTTAAATCATTAGATTTTTAACCTTATATTGTTATTAAAACCTTTTAGTTTAATTAAATGTGTATGTAATTTTATTTAAAATCAGTGAAGAACATCACATCTATATCAAATACATCTTATATATAAAATAAGTTGTTTAAAATATTTGTATAATTACTTTGCATTCTATATCCGAGATTCAACATAAAATAGTTTTTAAGTGTGTAAATTCGATTTTTTTTTCGCATAAGTTCATATTCTTTAAATGCCTGTAAAAACAATTTCACTCTTCGTTTAAAAAAGTGTATAGACATTTCAGACATCTCTGGTAGTGAAGTATAAACTATTATTATAGGTTGAAGATAAATATAAGCATCACCATGTGTAAATAAAACCTTTTCTATAAGATGAAATTAGTCGAAACAATTTTGCTTCTGTAGCAAATGATCGTCACAAAGCATAAAATTTATCTATACGCATCAGTGTCTTGGCACTTTGAAGAGCGTGTTTACACACTCATTGGAGAGGCGTAAACAAAGGACATTTTCCCTCTTGGAAATGACAGTGTTGAAAAGGAAGCGGAGACAAGCAGATGACGGTCCCGAGTCCCTCTCGCTCTAATAACCGCCTGAAAGGTGAACCACATCCACTGCTAATATGCATTCGGTTCTTGAAAACCAGCTTCCGCGCGTTTTTTAGCGGAGATAATTGGCCAGGTAATACCTCACTTCCGATTCGAGATGGTTTTGTAAAATTTGCACTGTAATGAGCGCCGCGTTTTCATTATTGCAAGTGGAAGGGTTGGTGCAAGTGTAACTTAGAAAATGTTTTTACAGACCCTTGATGAGTAGAAACGTTCTTTTTACATTTTGCTTGCACAGTAGTATAAGTAATTTGAAAAAAAAAAAAAAAATGAAAAGTGGTGAAGAGTGATGTAGTATATTCTCCCAATTAAAACTGTTGTGTTTGAAACTTAACTACAATTGAAAAAAGAATAGCTCTGAATATTTTCATGTTATCATGTAAATAAGTATCAAGTTTATTCAAACAAGACATTAAGAATAGAAAAAGCTCTAAAGAGATTAAAAATAACCAGCAGATTCTTAAGACAGTTTTCTATTTTTTAAAATGAAGAAAGAAACACCCGGTATTGTCAACATGACCATTGAAAACGTCAGTAGAGTTTTTTCAATTCAAAATTTATTTTTAAAATTCCTTTACCTATATTTAAAATTAAAATAATAAAACAAAAAACAACAGCAATACGATTTAAACAGTTATATATATCCTCGCACAAGCATCATTCGTTTTTGAAACTTTTTTTTTTTTTTTTTTTGTAAATAGGTATAAGAGGTGGAATCGTCAATTTCGTCAAGAAAGCTTCTTTTTGTGAAGAAAACAAAGCAGCAACAAACACACCTGTACTACTTTTAAAGAATTAGGTAATTACAGAATTGACCTCTAAGCAGAGGAAATAGAAACTTGGTTGCAAGATTAGGTGTGCCTAAAAAAGCACTAAATGGTTCTCTTTGTGGCTGAAATTGAAACCTCTTCTGAGTCAGACGCTTTTATTTTCTCTTTTTAACTTTTTATTTTAAAAGGTGTTATTAAAATAAGTATAGAAGTTTTGACTAATGTCAATATATGATATCAAACATTACAATCCTTTTTTGTTTTTCGAATCTTTTGGGCATAAACCAAAACCTAATACTTTCAATAAGTAAAAACACATTTTGGATTTTGGTAAGTTTTCTAATTTACTACTTTTTATGACTGAATTTTTATGCCACTAAAAAATTATTTGAAAATGAAGGGAATTTTTATTGTTAGTGGTAGTATAAAAAATTCATTTCTCTAAAACATTTATCATACGATTTGATTTCATCTAAGATCTTCATTTGTCTTTACACCTTTCTGGGTTTAATTTGTGTAAGTGCTACAAAATGCTTCAGTAATCTTAAACAGAGACCATTGAACGATAGAAAGTTCATTAAAAACACTTTCATGTTACTTTTGACTATTTTTTTTCCTTTTGAAACTTTCAAATAACAGAATAAAACTATTGAGTTAAATGAAATAAGTATTGATGTGATATACGACTTAAAAGAAGACTTAATTTTTAAAAAAAGTAATATTTGGGTAAAAATGAAAAAAATGCTTTTTTTGGAGCAAATTACAATCGAAGCTCATTTTAACAATCTCGTAAAGGATACTCAAATTGTTCGAAATGGTATAAACAAGCTAAAATTTTATTACATTTTATTTTAACTTTTTCAATTTATAAAATCAAGTTTCTTAAGGTTGTAATGCATATTGCAAAATAAAATTATATTTATCTTGTATTCATATATCCTACATAGTAAGTGGAAAATTATTAATATTAAATATATAAATCCAAAACAGTAAAAAACACATTAATTCTACTTCTAACTCTTACAAATTACCTACTAATTTGTTGCAATTGGAATTGGTCTAAAATTAATTTCTGAAAATATTTTCGATTAGAATTTCGTCAATTAAGCCTGTGAAAATGAGTTCGCAAAAAATGTGTTTTTTAAACTTTTAGTTTGCAACTGAGAATTGAAAATATTTTGATGTCTAGTATTGCAACCTAAAAGTTCGTAAAAATGTGAGTGTTCGTAAAAATGAGCGTTAACTGTAATAATTTAGGCTTACAAAATATAAAAACTGTTGGGTCCACCACAGACAATACAAATATGCTATTTCATTTATACTGCATTTATAAATAATTCCCCCTTCTCTAAATAAAGAACATTGAATCTTCAGGTAGTGCAACCTAATTGAGCGTTGATTCGAAATGGAATGGCGCCCAGTGACTTGACAGGTGAGTTCGAGAAAGCACTTTCCATCACCCTGTTACCCAAGTTTTAGAGCGAGATTTCCGTCTGTTCCGATGGCACGAATAAATAATGCATCGGGACCCGGTGCCTAGGTCAGGGTTCAAGACATGTGTGTGCTACTTGGGAGAGATAGTTTTTAATTCGAAGCTTCCTTGTGCGCGAGGGGTGTCGTGACTGTGGGAGCGATGTCTGGAGTTTGCTTATTATTTTGAAAACAGGATGATTGTACTTTTGGAGAGGAGTTTTGTTTTGTTTCTAGTTCAAAGGGTATGCTTTTAGTTTTTGACGCGTTGAGGATGTTTGTGATATTAAAGAGTGAATGAACTGGGGTGTAATGAGATGAAAGAGAGGGGAAATTAGGTAAAAATGCGTTTTTAAAAATTGACACTGATTTAGGAGAGAATGATGAAGGAGGGATATTTTATGAAAAAAGTGTTTGTTGACACCGATTTTATAAATAAAAAATTATTTTATTTTATTTATTCAATAAGATTTTTCCAATTGTTTCTTATATGTAGTATAGGATACCTTCATGATAGAGAATTAATTTTATAAATTTAGATGTTAATTTAATGTGTTCTTGCAAGCATATGCTATTGCAATAATGGTTAATTAAATATTTTGAAGATCTTTACATAAATTTTAAAAAAAACGCTTTAGTGTAGATATAACAACAAATTCAGTGAACCATCGAGTTTTAAATAATTTTTTAAGAAAGACAATTCTTTGAAGAACGAAACTGTTTTTTGGGTTCTGTTTGTAATATTTATAATCCTCAATAAACTTTTCCATTTGAGGAACCTTAAGAAAATTGCATGAGAACCTTAGCAACTCCCAGAGTAAGGACCCTTAGACTAATTTAAAAATCAATAATCGTTTAACAAATATTTCATTCCAATCTTTCTTCCGTTTGAATCTTTCTTTAAAAAGGCATTTTAACGTATTATGTGTCAATATTAGTACACAAATTCAAATTGCATTTTTATTAGCTATTTTATTTACCTTTACTTAAAAAAGCTGAAAATGTGTTCGAACATTTATTTCATCACTACCAGCTACTAACTATTTTTTTTTGTCTGATACACTTCAATACATTCTTTGTTACCTTTTTTACCTTCTGAATGCTAATGATTGATAACTTTAAATAGACTATGACAAGCGTATAAAACAAAACAAAAATCTAACCGTTTTGTTGAACAAAAGATAACATAATACTATTTCCAAGACAAATCGTTTTGCCATAAATGAAGAAAATCAATGGAGCGTTAACCTCACTCGTGACTTTAGAAGGCAAATTGGCCAAATCACAACAAAAGGCAAAAGAAAGACTTAGGTTTCCCTTTCATTACGAAAGTAGATCACAAACGATTGTTTGAAAAGATCAAGAAAGTAAGAACGAATAAATAAATGATGAAAGGTTTTTAACAGTTCTAAAAATTTAAGACTTTAGCCTAACTAATGTTAATGTTTCAACACAACACATACATTTATTTAATAGGAACTAAATAGGAAATTATAGGATATATTTCTATAAAATGATACTCTTAATATCTCAAGACGTTTTACATAACTAAAACTTTAATTTTAGAGAAATTTAATGCTCTTTTTGGAAGGTGTCATGAAAATTACCCATTTTGTACTATTTGACATATGGCATATTCTAATAGAAGTAATTGTGTTTCTTTCACAACTTTTAGTCTCATTACCAATCACAATTTAAGTAAAATATGAATATTAAAATGTTTATGATCATAATAAAAGGTTTAAATAGCAAATATTTATTATGTATCAAGAAATATATTCGAAAAGTAAAGTATCAGTCCTTTAAGTACGGATAAAATCATTGTTAAATTGATAATTTCAATAAGTTCTAAATTATAAATTAATGTTTGTATTTAAATATACAAAGGGAAAGGTGTTATAAAAGTAAAATGTTTTTCTTACGGACGAAAACATTATTGTACCGATAATTTAAATACACACAACATTTAAAATTTGTATGATAAAATTCAATTTTTCCACTAAAAGATATATTTCAAAGTTTAATTAACTAGCAAACTATAATTAAATGCTAATCCGTTAAAACGGTTAAGATTTTTAAGCATTGATAGTCTATAGAATATTACTAACAGTTTAAGGAATATAAACATTTAAGGAACAAGATTATTCCATTATCCTTTTATCTTATTATGAAGTATGTATAAAAACGAGGTATGCCTTTCAACCTATTAATAATGAACTATTTGAAAACTATGATATAAATCTATGTAACTAACATAATTTTTTAAAATTCAACTTTGGATGAAAATATTATTAAGTTTGTTTTTAAATAAAATTAATCAATTACAATGCAACATTATGAACGTTTTAAGTATACAACAAAAGCACACAGAAATAAATTTTCAAATTAAAAAAGTTGTCAACTCAACTTTTGAAGTTTTATGTCTTAGTAAATATTCTTATAGGATCACTTGAAATTTGAAACATTAACAGTTATAAATAACTAAATGAAGAAAATTAAACATTCTCATTTATTCGTTCATTGCGGAATTTAAATAGTAGATTCAAAATTTCAAATAGGTAATATTTAAAACACTACTTCGATTATCGAATTGAACACGTTTTTCTTAAATAACAATTTGTGAAAACGCTTTGAATCTTACTTTATTTAATTTGAATTAGTTTTAATACTGTTAATTGAATTGCTCTGAAAACACAATTTCCAAGATTACAACCGGTTTAATTAGAAGCTAGTAGGTATATTGATTAATTGACCCCTCTAGCAAAACTGAGTTTCACCTTCATTTAATTCGAAAAGAATATTTTTTGGAACTTACAGAACTCAGTATCAAAAATTTCAAAATTGAAAATTAATATAAATAAGTAAATTAAGAATTGTTTTTAATAAATAATAATGAGCTTTATATTATAAAAACTTTATATCAAAGTTTTATGAAAGTTTAATTGCTTAAAGTTTTATGAAAGTTTAATATTATTTATATAAGATACTATATGAATTTTATACAATTATAAAATTCACATATTTAGTTTATCACTTAGTCATGTTTATGTTATCATTAATGTAATTCATACTTTAACATTATAATCAATGATGCATTTTAATGATAATATTAACTTTTTCCTCATGTCACTCATCCAGTTTCAAACGATAGAAGGAATGTTTTAATAATCGTTTCGAATTAAATGGGACACGAAAAGAAATTACCAAGGTTATTTAAAAATAAATCTACAAAATGTTAAAAAATTATCTATTGATTAACAAAATTAAGTTTATAAGTAAACGAAATAATTATTTAATAATTAGTATTTATTTAAAGTTTTTAATTTTGAGTTGATTTTTTACATATGAAAAAAAATTTTTACGTCTTCAATTAATAACTACTTTCCGTAAATTTATAAATGTTTGTGTCGTTTAAATGTATGTAATGTTATTGTGTTCTGAAATTTGTAAGTAAAAAAATCTAACTCTTGTATTTTCTATAGTTTATATTGATTTTGACTGTCAAACTAATTACTTTTTTGCTTCGAGAGTAATTAACTCGTCTAAATTTTGGGTAACTGCAATTTTTAATTACAGTCTCCGATATTAGTAATTAATGCTTATGCCATTAATGTAATAATCACGTTAATAACTTTCAATATATCAGATGTTTTCCGGATTGAAATAAAGTCTAATGCATCAAACAACTATCCTCAATAACTGAAAAATTACAAAGTTTTCTTACCTTTCCACGTTAAGGAGCAAAAAATCTCTTACAGGAACGACATTTATCACAGATCACAACAACAAGCGCGAATCCTTCGTAATTATTCCATTACACTCATGCCGTTCCAAGCCGGTGGAAAGAATCCGTAAACACAAAACACAAGACAGTCGGCGAAGAAGAAGACACGAATAATCCTTGTGCACACCTCAACTCTACTCTTCTGAAATGGAAACCAGGAGAGAAACCATTCCAGCAGTCGGCCGCAAAAGACTGGTTGATCTGGTCAGGGGTAACGAAAGGTTGGATTTTTCTTCTTGCTCTTTGTCAAAGAGGTTTTTTCTTTCTTTCTGTGAAGCGGGGTGTAAACCGGTATTCGATTTAATCCTTCATTCTTTTTCTTGGGCTCACTCTCTGGCCTACTTTGGAGTGCTACGGAAAAATCTGCTCAACAATGCGGATGGAGTGTTGCCATTCTGCGCTGCACAAGAAATGGGCGTTGTTTCGAATAACCCGTGAGAGGTCGTTATGCTTATGTTTAGAAAGAGAAAATAACGACGCTCTTTTTTTAAATAGTGGAAAAATAACAGTGTTGACAAATGTCGATAGTCTGGGATGCTCCAGGTGGAAGATAAGGGAAAGGCCCATTCTCATTTTGGAAAATAGAAGTGCCCCCACCAAATGCAGACAAAAGTTCTATTTTGAATCATTTCCTTACAACAACAATTCCAAATTTCATTCCTACAACATTTATTTTCCACTTAAGAAAAGAATTGATTCTATTGAGAAGAAATTTGGTTTCAAACTTTTTAAAGATTCCTGATTTAAGTAGAATATAAAAAAGATAGTTCCATAATATTTTGGGTATATAGAGTTGGTGTTCCAGAAAGAAAAATAATGTATGAAGTTTAAATGAAACCATTATAAAAACTGTAATACATAATTTATGTAGCAGTAGCTGTTCAATATTTTTTAGGTAAAAGAATGAAATGAAATAGCAGAAAAAAAATCAAGAAACTAATGTGTAGAATGGTATTATAGAGAACCAATGCTACTATCGCATGTTTAATTTAGATTGAGATAGTTTGGGTTTTAAATCTAATCTACATTTTTAAATTATTAAGATCATTGCTATATATATGCTACGGGCAATGTGATAAATTCAGTGGAATTTATGAATGAAATTTATCACTTTGCCCGCCTCCACTTCGGGCATTATTAATAATGCCCGATTAATCACTTTGCCCATAACATATATACAACTTTAAAACCTGAAATTAGTAACATTTTGTTAGTAATTTGGTTCTCTTTAATTTGTTGTGCATCATAACCCCCTTTGTCAATTACTTTTTTTTTTTTTTTTTTTTGAAAATTTTTATTAAGAAAATTTAAAGCTTTTTAAATTCTGAAATAAAAATTTCTAGCAAATTTCAAATTGAAAATAAAATTTAATCATTTAGAAAAAATAATAATCTTCGAAATTTTGGCAAATCCCTAAACATTCCCACAAATTATACAACAAGAAGGATTCACTCATAGAAAATTCGTAAAATCCCTTGTGAGGGTAATCATATTATTTAAAACATGCAAAATATGTCTCATAGGAATGTCACGTCATAGGAATATTCAGGTGAATTTGATGCACATTGAAATTACTTAAAGTTGGGAACTAGCTCTGTAAGATTTTGTACAAATCTGTAAACAGTTCACCCTCAAGGATTTTACGAATTTTTTATGAGTGAATCGCTCTTGTTGTACAATTTGAGGGAATGTTTAGAAACTTTCCAATATTTCGAAGAATCTTATTTTTTTCTACAAGATTGAAATTTGATAGAAATGTTTATTTTAGAAGTAAAAAAGCTTTTATTAATAATTACTTAAGAAAAATTACTTAATATTTTTTCATTTCTTTTAATTTTGAAAAAAGTGGTTATGATGCACACCAAATGAAAGAGAACAAATTACTTACAAAATGTGACTAATATCAGGTTTTTAAGTTAGAGTTATATTAGCTGTTTTAAAATGCAGGGAAAACAACTTACAAAAGTTCTTGGCTATATTAAAAAATTACTACCGAAAGAGGAGTGATAGAAGCATAAAACCTGGAACATTATATCTATAACAATATTAGTTTCTTATAAAAAAATCCTGAACAAAATTTGAAGGTTTAATCTTTGGTTTTTTAGTTGTTTTGTAAAAAAGTCAGCACTTTTTTGGAACTTTAGGGATTTTTGCTTCACGTGTTATTATTGTCCGAATGAGCTTAAATTTTGCATACATTGTTTTTTGCCTCTCGTGGCACACACAAAACTAGGGAGGCGTTGCTGATTGAATTCGAAAAAAAAAATAATTAAGGACCTACCTAATAAACACTCATTCTTTAAATGTTCATAAAATTTGGCATAGAATATCTCCAAAATAAGAAAAAGGGTAAAAACTGAAACTTTATTATTTGAAATAAAAGGTATTACATTGCATATCTCTAAAGAGAACATTAAAGTTTCTATATAGTGACATGAATTAAAAATGCTTTAAATTCATGAAATTTTACACAAAAATTACATCAAATCAGTCAACAAATTTTAATAATATGCACAGTTCAATAAAAATTGCTATAGACGGGAAAGCGTAAGCTATGACACATTCTTGTCGACAAGGTGGTTTGTCGCTTGGGGCAGTAGAGAAGATGAGTAACTAGGCAGACGAAATGGGGTTTGTGTGGTGATCACTTTTCCTTTCTCACCATGGTCATCTTTAGTGGTAAGCAACCGATGCAATTTATTGGACCGATGGCCTACATACCAAAGGTGTTTCCTTAAAAAACCAACTGTTGCTGTTTATTGTATCATCCTACCTGTGGCTCAGCGTCGTGTGTTACCTGTGTAATATTTAGTGGTAGGATTTATGAGTATAAAGAGATAATTTCCAAACACTGTGGTGATTAAGAATCGGAAGAATTTTAAGCAAACATCTACTGGATTTACTTCATTGCCATGGGTGGATTTAGGTGAGGAACCCTGAGGGGGCACGATGGAAACCTTGGGGGCCAGCTATCCTGGATGGTTATGAAAGCATGATTTACTGTTATAAAAATGTAATTTTCACAAAATGTTGGGGAGGCATTGACCCCCTATGACTCCCAATCACTCTACCCATGTTCATTGCTGATTTTGGTGCTTACTTTATGTATAAAAGTGTTGGTTATAAATTTATGCATAAACTTGTTAAGAAATTAGTTTCCCATCGAACTTTTTTCTTCAAAACTTTTATAAACATTAAATATTTCGCCATTTTGAGAAGCCATTTTGAGAAGTTAAGTTTCAATTGTGTAAGAATTTTTTGGGGAATCATCTATCTATATTTATCTCACATTTGTATAAACAATTGTATACAATTAAAAATGTAAGTACCTAATTCAACAATTTTTTAACTTATTTAATTTCTTAAAATAACGAGCTCTCAATGGTTAACCAACAACATCAAAAGTAGAAAAACTCTTTTTTAAAGAGATTTAAAAATCTGCACATTTTTTCAGTAGATGGCAGCAGCACAAAATTTTTGGTGTATCTCTTTCCTTCTCTATTAACTCGCTTTGAATCAGCAATGAAAACATGCAAAATTATAAGAAAAGTTAACAAGAATTTAATGTGTGTATTATTTTATCCTATATAATTCATTCTTTTTGTCATAGCTGCCCCAAAATTTCCATGGG
Source organism: Tetragnatha montana (assembly GCA_963680715.1). Lineage (NCBI taxonomy): Eukaryota > Metazoa > Arthropoda > Arachnida > Araneae > Tetragnathidae > Tetragnatha > Tetragnatha montana. The sequence continues at coordinate 40,409,382 of OY796674.1, forward strand.
ATTTAATGGTTATCTCGGGTGGCTTTAGGATCGAAAGGGTTAAATCAATTTAAAATAAATAAAAAAAATATTTAAAGTACAATCCAATACATCATATTCAAACCAAGCTTTTAAAATAAACTGTTTTATCAAAATCTGAAATGCATGATACCTAAGAAAATACCTCTTAAACATTCTTCAAACATATAACAACTTTTATATCATAGACAAGAAGTTAATTCAATGTTGCCCAATTAAATAAATGAATATTTTGAATTTTATACTCAAATTGAATTGCAATAAAAATTTAGGGTACAATTGAATAACCAACCTAACATCACACAAGAACCGTCTAGTTAAGGTCCACTGGTCTTACCCAACCTGTGGTACGTGAGATTGTTGAAAATGGTCGGCCAAGATGACATTTCTAACATAAATAAATATAAATCTAAAGGCATAGATATCAAAATGCTTAAGAGCTAACGTATTCTGAAGAGAAAATTGATATTGAAGAGTAAAGGGGTGCCCAAAAGCAGAGAGGCGCTCAATAGCAATAGATACTAAGAAGCAAAAAGGTGTTGTAGAGTAGATCAATGGGATACTGAAGAGTAAAATGATGCTGAAGAGAAGTGAAAAACAAAGAGCAATAAGAGGAGTAATATAAGGTATCCGTGAATTAGACTAAGAAGTTTGCAAATTCTTTGAGTTCGGAACCACTGTTTAGTGAGTCTTTTAGATCCTTTATCCTATTGTAGAACGTTAGTAAAATATTCATTGGCATGTGTTTCAGTATAATGTTTGTTTTTAGGAAAATAATACTTTTTACCTTTAAAAGTAATTTTAATTTTTGTTTCCTTGAATTATTATTTATTCCTTAAATGTTGACTGAGAAGGGTTTTTAGAATTGCATTGAAATTCTACTTTAAGATTTGTTTCTAAGTAAAATGAAAAAATAAGTATTAATTATAGGTACTAAAACTATAAATGAAAGAAAACTTTCACAATCTAGGCATTTTTCCAATAAATCTTCAACTTTTAAAATATATCTCTTTTCATCATGAACTGACCATTGATTTCTACCTATGTTACTTCCTATTTAGTTTTTCTTCAATCCGATATAAATCGTAGCAGCATGATGCATGATGATAACTACGCCAGTCCTTTGGTATTTTAGAAAATCATTGGCGTGTTACAAGTAGAAAAACAATTTATTGGAGAAAATACTTTTACAGTATAATGGGATTTATACTGTAAGGTTTTCTTTTTAGTACTTAACCTTGATATTAAAAACTGTAAAGATGGTTATAAACTTATAGGTTATAATAGAATATTTTCAAGCAAAATCGATTTAAGGAATTTTTTTCCTTCCGAGTAAAATAATTACTGTTGAGAAAAACTAAAAAAGAAGAAAAATTACTCTATTCTTCGTGAATATCATAGTTGAGACTAGTACAAACTTAAACTCCAGATATAGTTTTCTGAAGAAATAGATATAAACATACTACTTGAAACAGAAAAATTATTTAATTATTATTAAAAAAATATTATTATTAAATTATTATGATGTATATGTATGTGAGGGATTGATTAAGTATTTCTTTTGTGAAAAGAAATTGGACAATTATTTTTATTTTGGAATTTTATAGCAATTACATTGCTGGAAAAGATAATCTGATAAGGTGATCGCAAATTATGATTCTCATATTTAACATATTCGAAGACAAAATGCGATTCTTATTAAAAAGGACTGGAGGTGCTCTTATGGTGCTGCTATCTTGTGAACAATAACCAAACTAATAGTCATTTTAGTTTCATCATTGTCCACTAGAGTGCAGCACCAAAACGACATCTCCAGTCTTTTTCAATAAGAATCTCGCATTTGTGTTCCAATCCAACGTTTTGCTCAGTGTGCTGGAATTGTGTACTCAAAAATTATTTTTTGAAGGGCATGGGGGTATTTTTAACAATAAGCCATGATTTTTTAACACCCAACCTTAAGAAACTTTATGAAATTAATAAACTTAATTACTATTTCAATTTAATTTAATTTACTATTCAAACTATTTCAACTATTCAAACTATTTCAACTATTTCAAATTAGCAATTTCACTGAAGATGCCTGGGATAGTTTCAGGCTAAATGTCTGAGCTTTTACTAGCTAGACCTCGGCAATTTAGCCCGAAAAAAAAATAATTTTTCAAATCTTGCCTGCCGAGAAACCCTTTCTGTTTTAATTACTATATTCTTTATTTTCTTAGTGATAACAATATATACATACAAGGTTTGATTTTTAAGCATAATTTCAAATTTGTTTCATAAAAAATACTGAGAGTTCAAATCTACCTATAATTTAATATTAATCTTATGTTATCCTTAATTTCAAGAATAGTTTTTTAAAATGCCTTTAAACTACGATATAAAACTTTGTCACATTTTGAAGACAACCACTGAAGTGATAACGATTTACAAAATTGTTAGGATCATTTAAAAGTTAAAAATTGAAACTGGAATTTTTTTCTACTACCAACCGTTTGCTCACAATAGCATATCTTTCATCGATGCTCCTGACAATTTTAATTCACTCTTAAGCATCTCAAGATTTCCCTTATACGAATTCTTTCATTTTACAATCCTCCAGAATCCTGTGGTTCTCCTCCTCCAGAAGTTTGAAGCAGTATTTTTGTGACAAGAGTATAATAACTAGAATTTGAATAACAAGAGCATGTACCCCCAGAAAGGTAGGCATGCAAAAAAAATGTTCGGAAGCTACTTTTGGGGGTCCTCAGGGCAGGGGCGGATCCATCATTTTCTTCTGGGGGGGCATCACTAAGATTCTTAGCCCTACAGGGGACAGGCCGTAACCAGACTTTTGTATCGGGGGGGGAGGTTGACTTAACGTACCCCCTAGTACATTTATACGTTAAGTTTTAGACCACTTAAAAGTAGTATATTGAATTAAGTTGCGCATAAATGTGAGCTCCAAGTAAAATGGGAGTTATGGGGGTAACCTCAGAAATTTTTTGAAAATTTGTCTCTAAAAGTAGTGTTTGACCCCTTTGAGCCATTTTATGCAGTATATTTTTTAGTCCTCTGGGAGGGCCCCGTGCCCCCCCTGAATCCTCCCCTGCCTCAGGGGGCTTCACGCACCGCCAGTTGGCCCCTAAGAAACTTCCTTGTGTTACATGGAAAAATTTTATTTCGTTAGTGGACTAAGAATGTATGGCTATAGTGGTTTTTAAAATTACTTTCCTATTAAAAAACAAATAAAACTTTAAAAAATAACAACTCTGTATAAGTTGAAAGAAAGTTCAAAACATTAGGAGCTAGAAAAGCTCGTTGATTACATACAATTCTTAGTCTTTATTTTAATAAATTATTAGCTTTTCTTTGTTTCTAATGAAACTTTTCTATGAAAACTTTAGGGTAATAATTATGCTTCTTATCCATCTCCCATCAATACATTTAAGAAATTTTTTGCTCAATCTGAACAACCTATTCGCTAACTTCTATCGGGTTTATCTATTGTTATTCCAGTAAAAGCAAAACCACTAAAATTTGCTTTTAAAATGTACTTTGAGAAATAAATTGGAACCCATGTAATTATTTTCAAAAGAATTTAATGACTGAAGTTTTCAAAAGTGTTGATCGGAGAGACGATAACGAATTGGCATAGAGTTAGTTATTGTAAAAGGATTAACATGTCCTAACAAATAAAAAAGAAAAAAATATTCCCCCAAAAGAAAAAAGAAAAGAAGGTTTATTTGGGTAATCAATTTAGATCAGATAGTTTTGTCCAAAAACATTGATCCACGTAAACTCAGAAGAAAAAAATATAAACAAATAAACCAAAAACTAACAATCCGTAAAATTGCCTTTCACTTTCCAAAGATTTTACTGAGCATCCGTTAGCCGTTTACAGTTGAGAAGCACGACAAAATTACCCTAGTAACAAAATAATGACAATGTTACTATCTTTTTGCTTGTTTTCTACCTTTTTGCTTGTTTTCTCTCTTTTTTCTTTTATTCTACGGTTTTTGAGGATGAAAGTCATGGAAATGGACTGCAAAGTACCAGGTGTCTTGCTCCAGTGGAGAAGCCAAGCAATCTGTAACTGTCTGATCTTATCTAGTGTGTGATACAAACAGCTTGAAAGGGATTATGAATTATGTTTGTGTAATGGTTTGGGGGTGGTATTTGTTTTGACTTCTTCCGTAAACTTGAAAAAAAACCCTACCACTTTCTGCATCATCTTTTTTTAAAGAATCATTCACTTTTTCTTCCACATTAATCAATCCAGCATTCTTGATCCATTTGTTTCAGTTTTTACTTTTTCTAGGTTGCCTAAACATTGCCAAAATTTTGACTTTTAACTTTTTAAACTAACTTTTAACTAACTTTTTTTTATCCAAAGTGTGGTGTTGTTTTAAACTTCCTTAAAACTTGAATCATCGTAATTAAGTAATAGTTATGACTTCAAATTAATGAAAATGGTTCTTTTAAATAAGTTACTGTCTACTAAGTTAGTTATTATTAAAGCCCTGAATAGCAAAGTAACGTCTTCATCCAGGGTTTTAGTTATTATAAACTTCATCCAGGGCTTTAGTTATTATAAAAGAATCCAGTTTGTTATAAGCAAAAACCCTTGTTTAAAATAAATCATGCATGGCTATGAAAATTTTGGATAGTATGCTTGATGTTATTCCTATTTCTTCATTTTTTGGAGTTGTGTTGAGTAGTTTTTGTTACATTAGTTTCTAAGTAAACCTAATATCTAAACTTCAATACAATACTACTACCTTACATCGCACTAAAAAAAATTCCTCTAACATAAAGTTTAAATAATTACTACCTGAGCAAGATTTTGGGCACTCCCTTTAATGTAAGGATATTGCATGCTAGAACAGTGGGTTTAATTGTTAAAATGAGTCAATTATTATGAAATTTTTAAATAGTTTACCTACATAGTAGCAACGTATGGTACAGTAGTACGTAGAGTAGTAAATAGGTATTTATGACCTCAAAGAAATTTCGGTACTTACGTATGATCCCGTCGACCATGACCTTTAATCCGGAAACGTTATCAAATCCCATTGACTTTACTATTACTGTGCCGCTGAATTAGACGGCCTCTGAACGGTCGACGGTATAATACGTAAGTACCGAAATTTCTTTATCTTTGCAAGCAATTTCAAAATTTAGGTACTGTTTTTTAAGTTCTTCACAAAAAGCTGAACACGGAATACATCTAGCGTCCCAACCCCTTTTGAAATTACGGTGTCCTTCATCTTCTACGTTTAAGTGTTGGCTCGAAGCAGTCTTTAAAAAAAGGCTACCGATACTACACCAAGCTTTGAAATCAAGACTAAACACTTGTAAACTGTTATTATAATACAGATAAAAAAAACCTCATTTCCAAATTCCAGCTGGCGGTGGGCCTGATTCCTTCCCCAGTCCATTAGTGCACTTGTCATTGACCTGAAGACAAAAACCAAAAGCAGGCTGATGGAAAAGGACCTGGGTGTGTATCTCGGTAGCAAAAGATTATTTGGAGTGATGATTTAAATAAGAAGTGGAAGAAAAAAGTGCAGCGCGAGATGATAATAATAATACTTAGATTTCTGTAGTCAGTTTCCAGGAACACACGACCCCGAGTTGCAAATCGTGATGCTGCCATTACTTACAGCGCCACCCGCGGCAAAAGGCGAAATCCCCTCGCTTCATGAGTTCTTCTTGAAAGCATATTCCGATAACAATTCTTTTTTTTTCTCTGTGTGTTCCCGTTCGCTTGGTGCAGAGAGGGGTTATTTGCACATTGAATTTTTTTCCAGGCAAATTATGCTTTCATAACAAATCGGTTACGGTTTATGATACGATCAAGGAAAGGCAAAGCTTCGTTCCAAAATAAATTTGGTCGAATCTATCTCGTTTTTGTTCAGTTTTCTATAGCCTGGGGATTTTGTTCGGCAGGAGGAATATTAATGGAGTTGCTAAATTGTTTTTTCTTTATTCGATCTCGAATTTCTTTTTTATAACCCAGCCTTAACGCTTCTATGTTCATCATTTCTATAATCTGCCAGAATTTTGGTGTTGATACATTTCAAAAAATAGAACAACATTTATTTTTCTTTGTTAAATGAAGTGTCATTAAAGCACTACTCTGCCTCTCCTCCTTTCCTACATCATTTTAAACTAAGATTATGTAATTATTTTATGTTATATAACAACTTGAATGTAATATAAAACCCATTTATAGGATATTATTTAATTGAGAAATGCTTTAAAAAAACTTCGTCAGGTACGTTTCGATCCTGCCATTGGATCTTGACACATAAAGGTAAATGAAGAACCAACCAAAAAACCAAGAACAGGCCCTAAACGTGCTTGACGCATGAAACACATCATGTACTACAAACGTTCTATGACCATGGTCCATTCACACTTAAACGTGATTTTCCAACCCTGTATTTTAGTTAGCTATTATAAGACTTCGATACTCACGTTAATTAGCATGAATGTGTTTTACATAGTTTTTGATATAAATATGTTTTGTTTTGGATTAAAGATAAGAGTTCATTTAATTTGAAAAAATTAGATCAAGAGAAAAAGTTGTCTATGCATGCGTCTTCTAAAATTCTAGATGTCTTAAATACCCTAATAATATTCCAACTAAATTTATCCTTACTAAACATCTTTCTGAATGCTGATGTACGTAATCTTAATGTGTACTGTACATGCCTAGAAATGTGCGACGAGTATTCCGAATCTCCCTGATGGTTACTGACGCGATTTTCAGGTTACACGGCTCAGAGATCCGTCTGATAGCTGTCCGTCTTGATGGGCATTCAAGAAAATTGACCACTTCTAACAGCATTTAAGTGACTGGTGGTTTCGAAAATTGCTGTCTCGTCAATGTTTCCAAAACCACTAGGCTAGCCGAGCAGCTTTTTTTTTATCTAAAAAACCTTACAAACCGCAGAACTTCGGAGACCTTTTAAAGAGTTGTATTATTTGTGTATATGAATCTACGTAGTAGAGAGACCTGATTCAGGCTTGGACGATGTTTAGTTATCTGTGGATCGCATATTTAAGGCTAAAAGGAACAGCTCAGAAGAAAGTTTAAGAAGAGAAGAACATTTTTGTTACTTCTTTGAAGTAAGTCTTAAATTATACGCGTGAGTGTGGCCCTACTAGAGGACAGATAAAAATATTTAGATTTATGTATTGAGAACCTTTTGAAAAAGTAAAAGTTTGATACATAACCATATTTAGGAACAAAAAAAATGGCAAAAAAATAGAAGCAATTCTCTCTTTAGTTAAGTAAATTTTTAATGGAAAAATTAAGTTTTTTAAGAGGTATCATGGAAGAAAGGGTGTTTAAAACTGTTAGAGCATCTACATATTAATTGAAAAAAAAAAGGAATCATGAGTTATTGAAGTAGAAGCAGAGATACTTTTTTATGAACATGCTTAAGCAGCTTAGAAGAGAAGTACTCTAAGCTTTTCCAAAGGAGAAAAAAATATTTCCCAAGTTAACAGCTAGACGCAATTTAATCTCTTCGGACCATTCTAGGAATACTTCCTTTCAATTAAAAAATTAACCACCTTAAAAGTGTTTTATAAACCATGTATAAAAGAAGAGTAAACAATTTTTTTTTGAAATATAAACGCTGGTTAGACCTTCTTTATATGAAATATAAGGAATGCGCCTATAATTAAGTCTTCATGCTATAATTGTTTTATTGAATATAAATTTATTTTCTTTAGTTAGATTGATATCTCCAAATAAAAGACCAAACTTTTCTATGAGAACAATACCTTTATTTTTAAACTCTGAAACAAACAAGTTTTTACAAACGATCTTTTCTCCTCGATGGATAATTATAAAAATTGTTTATGAGCCTTACACATGTAACAAGTTATATAAAATTATATTCTTAATAGAGGACACTTTTTAAACAGGTAAAGATATGTACAAAATTGCAACATTTGGACAAAACGTATCAGTTAAAGGCACAATACTTTCTCTCGGATAATTCAATAATATTCGATAAATTCAAGTTTTATAAACAACTTGAAACATAAAACAGTCCAGTGAGTTTTGTGTTGAAGACAGACAAAAATTGTCCACATGAATCTCACTCATAAAAATTTAGTTTCAACTGACATTCAAATGGAATGTTGCGTAAATCGAAGTTTTCGAAACGTATTCTCACTAAAAGGAATGTACAATAATCTAAAACAGATAAGAATACTATTCACACACAATTAAGACTTCTCAAATTTACAAGTATTCTGGGTGAGTAAAAGATGTAAATCTAGTTGAATCACCAGGAGGTAAAAATTCTCAATAACTTTTACATATTGATTGACTTAAAATCTCAGAAATATGAGACTATATGAAAGTTCCTTATGTTCGTATTAAAGACTCCAAAAATATATTTTTTCAATGTGGAAGAACCTTAAATCTCTATAGTTTTACTTATAACAGCTATCAATTGACTCTTAAACAGTGGCAATACTTAGTATCTCATATCAAAAATATATGCGTTCAAGCTTTTAAGCTCGTCAAGAGTAACTTCACGTCACTGTCAATCATCACGAGGAAATTAAAGTTTTGAAAAATAGTACTGTCAACAAGTATCACGGTTTGAAGCAGTCACAAGTCAATAATAAAAAATTCTTAGTAATAATACTGTACGTAACCAGTTCAATGAACGTCATTGCACTGCGTCATAAGAATAAAATCTTTTGATTTTTATAAATATAAGCACTTTAAGCATTAATGTTCTGCTTCTTTCACGGGGTACGAACGATTCTTTTGGTACGAGCAACTGAAGTGTGTTCAAAATGGATTGTATTTGGTCTTGGGTTCAATGCGAGCAGTCAAAAGAAGTATATCACTCGGTTTGAGTTCATGTGCGATTCTAACTGATGATGGACCTCAACGCGGCAAAAGCTTCACTCATGGTGTCGCCTTCCTCACCACAGGCAGCGAGCGCCATTTTGTTCTGCAAGGGACCGTCCCCGGGCCTCGAAAAGTCCTGGAACTGCCCGCTCATCCGGAGGTCCTGGCCTTGCTGCTGCTGCTGCAGACGAGAACGCAGGGAAGAGGGGGCCACGGCACCGTTCGGATCGGGCTGGAATGAGTTCGAAGAACCCGTGAGGTAGCGGTCCAGCTCCTTGCCGTCGATGTCGCCGAAGATGTCGAAGTTGTCCGTCGCGGCGACACCGTAGTGGGTGGACGTCGGAACGCTCTTTGGAGGGTTGCTGAACTGGTACTGGCTTTGGTCGTTGCTGGTCTTTGGGTAGACGTCCTGCTGTTGCTGAGCAGCAGGAGGGAAGGGGGATCCGAAGTTGTTGTAGGATGGCGGTCCGTATGAGGATGGCATGAACTGGTACTGGGTGTGTTCCGGGTCCGACCCGCAGTCCTGGTCCACCGCTTCGATCTTGACGCTGTACGGGTCGCCCGGGTAGTTGCCGATGTGCCGGTAGGTGGGGGACCGGCTGAGCGCGCTGTACAGGTGGCTGGTGGCCGGGAAGGGGCTATTCCGCTCCGACGGACTGGCCAGCGGGGGCGACATGGACGACGACGTCTGGAACTGCTGTCCGTCGAATGACCCCATCTGGGAATCCGAGAACGTGTAGATCGGGTTGCCGGACGCGGCAGACAGCGCTTGCAGGGTGGACGTGGCCAGCCTCATCGGGAGTCGGTACGGAGGACGAATGTCTTTCAGGTAGTTGGACGTCCCACCGAACTGGGAGATGAGCTGGATTAAGGTGTTGTTGTTTGGTCCGCGGGGCCTCGGCTCGCCGCTCTGCGGAGGCGACATGTCGGGCGTGGGCAGCCCCCTCAGTGCGTTGGGGTTCTCCATCCCCTGCAGTTGCTGCTCCTTCTTCTGCTGCTGTTGGAACTTGTTGTCGGTGTCTGGGCTGCCGTTGGGGGAGCAGTCGGGGGTCTGCACCCCGTAGTAGTCGCAGTTCATCTGCTGCTGGTTGAAGCGGCACTGTTGCTGGGGGGTGTAGGACATCGGGGAGGGGATGTCGTACATCCCGGGGTACATGGGGGAGGCGGCGGAGGTGGGTGGGGGTGCTGGGGAGGGTGCCTGGCCCCCTTTGGACGAGGGGGCGTTGGAGGAGCCTCGCTTGGTGCTCTTTCTCCGGCGAGGGCGGTACTTGTAGTGGGGGTAGTCCTTCTGGTGTTGCTGTCGGAGACGCTCGGCCTCTTGGACGTATGGCTGGCGCTCAACGGGTGTGAGGCTACGCCATCTCTTTCCTGAAAGATAAATTAAGGGTAAGTTCACTGTAAGGATATTTTTGTATGCATTTAAAAAAGTACATGAGAGGCGCTTAACGTGTTTTATTTCTCTCTAACATTAAATTAATAATGCATCATATTTTTTTTTCTGTACAGTTTGGTTGATTCGATTGCTTTAATAGTTCTCTAAACGAATTAGTTATGGAGTTTTAAAGACAGATGCTTAAATTTATAGTTTCATTTCTTGATTTCGTTTACCCTACATTAAATTATTTTTTTAACTTCTTATTCGTCAATTTATTTTCATTGCAATAAACGAACTTGATAAAGCATGGAGATAAGGGCCAAAAAGGTCATTGAACTATTTTTGGTCTTTATTCCGTTTAAAAACACATACTTTTCATTTTAAACCTTTGATTCAAAGCATAAGATGGATTATTTTCCCGTGATCCCACATATCTCCACAAACACAACCTTACGTAGGTACTTTTCCCAACTTTAATCGTTCTCAGAGACAAACCCCGATATAGAACCGTTTAAAAAACTCATACCCGTAAAAACCCACCTCTCGACCATAAGAACCCCATAAGTAAACCCATTCATCCCAAAACAACAACCAGAACGATCTCGATTACCGAAATCCACCCCAGCAATCTGACCGGACCCATCTGACCCGAGCCCCGATTTCTGGAGCTCATTATCCCACACTTTCTTCAACCCTCCTCCGCATCGCTCTCTCAGGAAGCGCCAAAAGGGGTGACCCGGGGCCGGAGCACCCCTGACACCGCAGTCACGACCAGGGAGGGGCAGCCCGCGTGCGTGCCATCGCACCCACCTCGCTCGTTTGCTCCTCCGCTTCCCTGCTGCTTTCATCGCTCCGTGCGGCAGGGGGGCCATACACAAAATGCGGAAAGATGGATGATGGGCGGTTTCTTATGTGTATAGATGTGAAGACACACTACACTCACTACTACACTATTATATTTAAAAAGAATAATGATATAAAAATAAAGAATGGTATTTTAAAACATTTTATCTGATTCTCCATGAAAAAAAAAGGCTGTCTGGCAAAATTTCAGGTTGATTAAGCAAATTTTTCAATTTAAAAATATTTTTAAATCGTCTTTTTGAAAGCGAGTGACGTCACTATGCATGTTATGTGCAAACAAACCACAAACACGTTAGCGCTACACTATTTTCCGTTCATTTTGCGTTGATTAAGTTGATTTTTATTAATTTTAATCTATTTTTTACCCCACTGTATTTTCACGAATTGACAAAACGAAGCACAACAAGGCAATGGGCAATAATGTAAACAAATGAGAGCATGCATTGTGACGACAGAGTTCCTCGATTTTTAAATTAAAATTTAAAATTAATGGAATATTGGTTTGAAATTTCAGCTCGCTTTTTGGTGCTAGCGTTGGCTATTTTTATCAATTATCAATATTTCATTGAATACTTGACACATGCAAGTTCCTTATTGCGTGGATTTGAGATTATGTATTGAAAGAAAAGAAACCGAAAGAAAGACGATTGAGATTATGTATTGATTTAAAAAAACTGCTTATAAGAACGGAGACATGAAAAATGGAGTTTTTCTCATTTGGTGATACCGAAAGATGAATACGAGTCAACAAATTTTTTTTAAAGGGAATTTAGAGTTGTAAAAGTATTTGTTTTTTACGTAGATAGATGATTCACTTTCCATCAATGCAATAAATAATGCTTAGAAGTAGTAAACAATACAAGGAATATAAGAAAAATGTATAAAAATTTGAAGTGTTTGTAAAAAAACATTTCACCGGAGTAAAAAAAAGGTCTTTTCGAAACTTCTACCTCAAGCAAGAAGGGAATAACTTTTAAATCTCTTTAAAATAATCTCACAAAGAATCTGGTTTCCCCCCTTTAATCACGTTTTCTTAAAATCAGACCTTTAATTACGCTTATAAGTGTAATTACTAAGGTTTATTGATAACAGGACAAAATCGCCTAAATAATTCTCCCCGCAATGTTGTTATTAAACAAATTTCAATAAACGCAGAGGAAAAGTGGCGATAGCGGAAAAACTTATTTCAATTACGAGAAATTCCAACCTAAATCGATGTTTATCTCAAAATAGAGGCAGCGCAATCAAACATGATGATGGATTTAGGATCTTTTGGGGCTGTGCCCACCCTTTTATCTCTTTTTGTATGCCCGATGCAAATGTTTGAATCATTAGATTTGCCCTTTTTTGCTCAGTCCCAGCGTATTGACCTTATTTCTGATGCCGGATAACATCATATTGACTGGGGATTAAAGATGAAGTTCTCTGGGCTTGATAACGAGGGCGGGAATGGAAGTCTACCTTAATCGTTGCTCAGTGGATCTTTTTCGATAATGGAGCCAATTGAAGTGAGTGCGTTTTTTATGGGTTAACTTTGGTACCCTTGCGTTCAATTATTACACTTCTTCGTAGAGAAAATGAAGAAAAGGAATTACGACCCATAGAAAAGATTCGGGTTTGATTTTATGTTTACTCTGATCATACCTATGCATTGTTACGTTTTCTATTTTTTCAGCAAATATATATATGTTTTGAAGTTTATATATTGATTGAGTATTGAAAAATAATAGTAAAAAAATGATAGATTTGATTTTTTTTCTGTATAAAAAAGAATAAAATTGAACCTTTTCCATTCTTTCAAAGAAATAGAGCAGACACACCAAATATGTGTAAAATGCATTTGAAAATCATATTGAATTTCTAAAAATTAGTCAAGTTTTTATTTCAAAGAACATTACTAATGCTTTTTTCATTCTTTTTAAAATCACAAAGCTGCTTATTTTTTGGAAGTTGTAAAAAATGGAGATTCGTTACCAAGACAAAAAAAAAACTTCTTCCTTTTTAAAAAAACAAAGAAATAATGATTAAAAAATTAGAAATGTGGAACAATTTTTCACATATAGGTAAGCAGGTGTTACTTATACACAGAGTTGATGCTTCATAAACTAAAAAAGTTACTTAATAAAAAGGTATTTGAAAAATAGTTTGAGGGACATTTAAAAATTTCAAATGAAATTAATGTACAACACGAATTATACACAACTGCGCATTCTATACTTAAAACCCTTGATTCCTTAATTTTGATACCTAGAGGTTTTCTATATAATTAAGAATTATTACTTAGATGATCACCATTAATACTGATGATGAATCATTGTGTTCTTGCAAACAGGAATGTAGAAATTTATAAAATTGAAAAAACTTCGGGGTACACACAAAGTGGAACAGACTCTACCAACGGCTCACTCTCTCTCGTCCTCCTGAGAAGATTCGCGGAAGCTCGAAAAATACGGGGAATTTTTCAAAATAAATTCATCCCGGTTGCTCAAACACGACACGGAGGGCAGTAAATTCGAACGTGCCGAGCGAATTACGTTGCGCACATGCGGGCGATTTCACGGTTTGAAATCATTAGCACCGCATCTCGCCATCACGGTATTCCCCCCATCATCTTCCCTGTGCCCCTTCATGTGGATCCGCAAAATGCAGGCGATTTAACGGGTGTTTTCCGAGCGGTATACTACCTCTGCATCGGCGGTTCTGGGAAACTGAAGAAGAAAGAGTTGCCGGAAATTTTAAAAAGTGTTGACCACACTGATGAGTTTTTGTTGCTGTTTGCGTTATTACGTCATTTTCAGATAGAGGAATTTTTTTAAGCAATGGGAATTATTTTTTCGTTGAAAGGTCACGTACTAGTTTTAAATCTATCGGTTAGGTTTAAAACTGATGGTTTTCCATTTTACTTTTAGTTTTCGAGTCTATAAAATATGGGATAATATCAGGTAAAAACCTGTTATTTTTTTGTAAATTTCTAGATTTTATGAGTGAATTATGAGGTATTTAACTCAGTTATTGTCTTTATGATCATTGTTAGAAGAGCATAATGCATCCCCTTTTCTATTATGATATTTACTTGAAAATTCTTTACGATCCCATTAAGGAATAAACAGCTAACCTATAAATCTTACAAAGCAATTTATAGCGTTTAATGATCTATTGCTCTCGTTTTATACAGGTAAGGGAAATATTTCCTTAAAAAAGGTAGTTTCAATTCGGAGTTTGCAAATGTCACCATCCTTCTTGAATGAAAAGTACAAAAATTTTACATAAGAGAAAATTTTAGTTTTAATTTTAATTTGGATTTATGTTTTTTTCTTAGAAATAACTACATCCATTGAATGAAAATCAAATTTGGATTTGACTCAAAGAAAAAGAAACCACTAAACGATTCATTTGACTTCAAAATTGTAAAACTTCCTATTCCAGAAAAAGATACTGTAGAACAAATCAACAACACAACCCAATATTATTTATGAAACCAAAACAAAAAGCGTCAAGCGATCTGTTTTCAAACGCCTGACTCTGCTTATATTTATTTGATGTTTAGCATTTGATAAATCAAAAACTCGGCAGCGACAGATGCTGGAAACGATTCCTCTCCATACGTCTCTCCCAAATCGCAGATCTCCCATCCACTTTCGTTTATTACCATTGCTTTTTCCCACTTAATCTTGACGAAATGATAAACGATCTGAAGGAAGGAACGTGATGTAGCGGCGACACGCGCCGGCCAGACCCACGTGATGCCCTTTCGGCCAATGATGAATTATCACCCCCCTCCCTCATAGTGTTTAATGAGGAAATTCCTCGTGTATGAAAGAGGACGCATGCGCATTCAATGGATGTGTTGGCGTTTTTTTCTTACATTTGTCGCCAATTAATCACTCGAGGGTGTAAAATGAAGTGAGAGTTGTGTCGTTCGGGACAATGTGCCACTTTGAGTTGTGTCGTCTGGAATGAGACGGAAGTTTTGTGGAGTGTATATAGTGACAAATAATTTTTATAAAATTGTATGGTGAAAGGAGAATTAGGACGGAAAGAAGCTTTGATTAAGATAACGAATAATATGAGAGTTTCAGTGGTTGGATATTATCCCCCACGCAAATAACAAATTATTTTTAACAACAGTAGTTAAAAATAATTATTGCATAAAATGAACTTAAGAAAAGTAGTTTTGATTTTATTGCAACCGATTTAAAAGGATGAGAAATCTAGATGAATAAAAAAAGTGATTTAAAGTGAAACAAAAGTAAATTAAAATCCAGAGAAGTTATAAATTTCCATGCTACAGTTGGGGGGAAATTGTGTAGTTAAATTTATGAAATACTTAAATGAATATAAAAATCTAAATGCTTTGAGCAAATTTTGTGTTAAATTTCTACACAAAAATTTAAAAATAGATGTAAATGAAAGATTTGAAGTATTTCTTATTTTGAAAAATCCTTTAAGGAAGAAAGAAAATTATTGGAAAGGGTGATTTTAATAAATATTTATTCCTATTTAAATTCCTTTAAAAACTATAGTAATTATCATCAGTTTAAACGAACAAAAACAAGTTTAATAATGTAGTTAAAATTTACCCAATTAGTTTTTAAAATTACCAGGGTAAAACATTTCATGGCCGTACTAAAAAGAATTCTGAACTACTAATATCTCTTATTCTTCAATAAATGATAAAAAGAGATCAAAATAAAAAAAAATACAATTACAAAAACTTCGAAATATATTCACCAATGGACCTACCTAAGCGTGAGTTCGTAACAAAAAAAATCTACAGCTCCTAAGGTCTATGCTTGCTCTAAACAAGTTTGTAACAACGCAGACCAAAAGCAAAAACAGTGACACCCCTGAAATGTCAAATCCATAATTCATTTTTCTCAGCCCCCGCGCAATAAGTGAATATCCCCTCCTAGCCACATCACTCCATATGGAAGCATTAGGCATCGCAGACGAGCCCTTAAATGTCGCTTAATCAAATCCCTCTTTTTATTCGCCGCTTACCTACAGCTTCGAGCCTCGGTATTATCCATTAATCATTACCTTGTTCTATGCAGCAAAAAGAAGAGTCGATTCTCTTTCCCGAGGGAGAGAAGGAGGAGAACTCTTTATCGTTTTCTAGCAGGCTCTGTTATATAGTTTGGGTTTAACAATGAAATAAGCTAGGAACATCAATTTTGGTTTGGAATTTAGTTAGCAATTGTTTATTATTGTTTCATTGAAAAGAAAAAAAGTTGGTTGAGAGAAACTAAATAGTTTTTATTAATTTGAAAACGACTTTAATATTATTTTTGAAGTATTAATTTATATTTTAATCTGATACATTATTTCCGAAACTTTAAAATTTACTCAATATTATCAAAAGACAAAGTATGAATTGACAATTTAACATTCTTTCGAGAGGAAGACACAAAAAGTTAATATTTTCAAAGAACTAAAAGCCCAAAAGTGTTTTAAAGTGTCGTTTTTTATGGTCAAACCCTTTTTTTGTTCATTTTATAACATCATATATAGTATTAATGTTATGAGCGATTTATAAATCCGGCCATTATTAATAATGCCCGGTTTATTAATTTTCCCCTAACATAAATATATAATTTAATTACCAATTAGGATATAATTTAGATGTGCCACATGGCAAGGCATGGTGTTTGTATTCATTGTCAATAGAATCGTATAATTTATTTTCGAACTAAAATTTATAAATTATAGATTTTAATTATTATTACCCATTAAATCAAAGACATATAAATGCTAAAAAATTAGTGAAAAGAATGGAGTAGGTGGGAATAAATCGTTTACCTTCGAGGGTTTTTTTTTTTCAAAATTTCCAAAAGACAGGAATTTATAATTTAGTAATTGAATGTGTATTTCATGGATTGGAATAATATATATTCCTAAAAAAAATCGTAATAACTGCAGAGATATACATTTTTTGTGATCTTTTAGGCCCACAGCGTGAGGCAAAAGTTCAAAACTTAAAAAATTAATGAAATATTTTGCTTCGAATAAATAAGAAGTGAGTGATTAAATTGCATAGTCAAAAATAAACAAAACATACGAATTCAAAGAGAATGTAGTTCAATAAATGATTTAAAATGGAATATACATGAATCTTACACATATTTATAAAATCAAATATCATATAAATACACTATGATGGAAAAATTATTTTAAAGTTTAAAATTTTTAGAGTTTGTTTACACTCTGAATTTTACATAAAAAACAATGTAATTAATTTAATAATATAAATAATTAAAATAAAACTTATTCATTATTTGTTATTATTTTAAACTTTACTTATTTCCTTATTTTTTAGTTATTATTTTGAAAATTTATTAACTTCGACTTCTTCTATTTTAGAATTTTTTACGAAGTTCAATCTGATTGGAATACTAACAAGTAATAAACTGATATGGTAATTGGATTGAAACTATCAAAAAAGATTTAACAACGGGATAGAAACACGGAAGGTGAGTTTTTTTAATTGTTTTCATAATAATATTTTCGATATAGTATTTATTATGTGTGTACTTGGTTTAACTTAATAAATTTATCAGATATGATTTTCTCTTTATGAACATGACCTTAGATTTAGATAAACTTTTAAAAGTCCACACCAATATCTTGTAGCTGAGTTCAATATTATCACTTTTTGAATTTTGATGTTTACACATTTCAGTTATATATGT
Organism: Tetragnatha montana; assembly: GCA_963680715.1. Taxonomy (NCBI): domain Eukaryota; kingdom Metazoa; phylum Arthropoda; class Arachnida; order Araneae; family Tetragnathidae; genus Tetragnatha; species Tetragnatha montana. The sequence continues at coordinate 40,427,194 of OY796674.1, forward strand.
TGTTCTATATTTTATTATATAGTATATTTATATTTTATTATATAGTATATTTATATTTTATTATATAGTATATTTATATTTTATTATATAGTATATTTATATTTTATTATATAGTATATTTATATTTTATTATATAGTATATTTATATTTTATAATGATTATATCTTGTTCCTATATTTTATCTATATTTAGTAGTTTTTAAGATATTTCATTGATAATTTTTTATAATAAAAAGCTGTGGGTAAGCAAACTTTTTAGGATTGAAATTGCTTTAAAAAATGCTGTATGTTCAGCAAGTTACTCGTAGGTTTTTTTTTTAAAAATAGCATTACATACGATAGAATATGTTGTAATTGTAATAAAAATTTTGTAATTCGTGATTAAAATTTGTAAGACTTACTTCTTTTAATTAGATAATATTTTGTAATGAAGTAGGCGGTACTACATAATAAAACTGGAATTTTAAAAAAAGTATATGATATTTTTTTTGGAAATAAATGGTGGTGGTCTAGCTATTTGAAATAAGCAGTTACACAGTAGGTATAACATGTTTAAAACCTTCGTTCAGTAATACAAAGGAAGTAATGATTCATAAATAAGGTTTTCTCCCACTAACACCTTAATTGGTAAACAAATTAGGATATTAAAAAATACACTATGCAAACAGGAATAGATAAAATGAATCTATTGTATGCAAATATAGGTGTCTTGAATGGCCTAGTTACAGTTGTAAACATGATACTTAGCAACAGAAGTTTATAGCTTTATAAGCCAAACCACAAATATAAACACACCTAGGGACACCGAAACTCGCAATGATTACTCCATTGTTACCACTTGCTGTTATTTAAATTCAATTAGTTGTGAAAATTCTGAAAAAACACAGAGGTCTCAATAGCCTATCACTGGTGTAGGTCGATACTTTTGGAAATAATTGCCCCATATTGCAACCATAAAAATTTGAATTGAGTTAAACGAAAAGGACAAAAAAATAATGGTGTTTGTTTCTTAAGTTTTGATAAGGGAATATAGGTTTTTGTTATTAATACTTCTCTTCATTTTCATGCGTAAATATGAAACAAATTAGTGCGTTGCTTATAGATAATTAATGTAACACTGATATTACATCGGGGTGTCGACAGAAAATTCCAAATCTTCTTAGGGTGACTAGAATAAGTCTTAATAAGTAAGAGTGGGAAAATGTTAACAATGCCAGCAATTTTAAAGAAACGCAGAAATCTATTACTTTAGGGAACAATATATTTAGTAAAGAAGTTCGAAACTACTAGAACATTCACTGATGCTTGGTCGTAAAATAATCTAATAGTTGCTCAGACTTTCCCCGTTTGAACATTACCTAACCTAAACCAAAAAAGTTAAAAGCCGAATATATTAATATTTCTCAATAAATACATCTTTGTGCCAGTAAATATCCATTAATTCCATTTTTCGTTATGTCTACATAATTAATTTCTTCCGGGCTTCCTCGTCCCCCCTGTTATTAGAACAAGTCCTAACGAACCGTGTTGTTAATTACTTATTATAAAAGAAAGGTGTTTTATAGATTGCCTTGTTTCGGGAGGAGCCGGCAATGTTTTCGACCTGATTTTCCATCGATCCCATCTCTCCCGCCGATTTCCCACCACCGTTAACCCGCCGTGACCCTTCCCGTCGTCTTGACCGTTGGGCGACAAGAAGAGCGCGAGGCCCGCTCTGTCCCACAGCCCGCTCCCCCCCGGGCATCGGAAGAACAGGTGCAGGAAGGATTCATTAAAGTCGAAGAAGGTCATCTTCCCAGCCTCATCGCTAAATTGATAAATGAAGACGAAGGTTGTTGATTGATTTTTTTCTTGCTGCTTTTCGCCTTCGTCATCTCGTGTCGGTGTGACTCAGTGTTGTTGGTGATGGAGAGTTTTTTTTTATTTATGGATGTTGCTGATGAGGAGGGTGGATGATTGGGTGATTGTTTTTTACGATCCTTTTGTTGGTTGGGTTGGGTGGAGGTTTATTATGCATCGGATGGTGTGTTTCGAGGTTTAGAGGGACTTGATGGGTGACGGCTTATTAAATAAAACTGAAATGAGACGTGTAAATTTGTGGCTTTGCTCGGGTGAGATGTTTATTCCAAATGCAGGATTAAAAGAATTATTTATTCTTATTAGCAAATCCCTTTGTTACATTTTGTTATTTTTTATTAATCAAAGATAACGATATGATTAACCTTTAAAGGTATTTTATACTTCCCTTTATATTATTAAATATTTTAAGAATTGAATACAGTATCAAACTGTATGTATACAGTACAGTATACATACAGTATCTTGATGAGAAATTGAGCATTTTCGAATAAGAATATAAATAATGTTAGTGATTTAAACAGGTGGAAGTTTAATAGTTAGTTTTATAAATAAAGAATAATACCATAAAACGTAATAAAAATTATCTTTTTGCAAAGAAATAGCTCAGAAAAAAGGAGTTAGGTGTTTCCTATATTTTACAAACTTAGTGCAAAAAAGCTAATAGTGCTAATAGTAAGCTATAGTGGAAAAAAGAAACTTGATTTATTTGGGTTTTTTAATCCGATATTATTGTATTTTACCCTTTTAAATATGGTTCTTTAAAAACTAAGAAATGCTATTTTTCATTTCTGGGTAGTTTTTCACCATTTTTAAAAAAAATGACACTTCTTTTGGTAGTAGTTTGCATTGTGTCGTTTTAAAGGACATTGTAGATTGTTAAATAGCAATATTGTCTAATAAACTGGGAAAGAATGCTTCTATTTAATATCCTGAAGAATTAAAATTATTTAATTCTTATAGTTCAAATGAATACTTGTTCAAGATGTTGTAAAAACTAATGTAGATATTTTTCTAAGAACTGTCTTTTAAACTTTTCTTTAAAGCTAATATAAACCAATGATATTTAGATTTAGTAAAGTGCATAAGCTAGGCACTGATCTCCTTTTCTCCCTTAAAAATATAAGGGTAATATATTAATAACAATTTATGAGATGGAAGAAAAGGGTGTAAAACAACCCCTAAAAAACAGAAAAGAAATCCTTGTGCTACTTTCTGCTAATTATTTTCGCTTCTCCCCGCTACTGAGCTTCAAAAGTTTCTGGCAACCCTGAAAACGCCTTCTTTTACTCAATTAAATTTGAGACTTCCCAACTACCCGTCAACATCACCCAATACCTTTGCTTCAAATAAAAAATCCTATATATTCACTATTGGCTACCACAGCAAAGCATGTCTACCTGAAACCAACCCGAAACCAAAGTCAAAATCCCACATCAACATTTCCGAAAAACAGCACGTTCCCACACCGAAAACCTCACGCCACCCCTTTCCAAATGATGCAAGCCGTCTACCAGTCCAGCATTCCCGCAGTATTTTCCGTCAAGCACGTCAGACGGGAAATCCGAGTCCCTTTTTTCACGGACGTAGGCGAAAATTTCGCCACCTCAGCTGTTTGCTTCTCTCTCTCTTGCAGTCAGTAGTGCTGTGGCACTGGGTGTGGAGAGGGAAAGATCACTCAGATGATCGACGAACCATTTCTTGGCCTACTTTCTTTCTTGTTTAGTTCGCACCTTTTTTAATGATATTATTTTGTTTGTGGTAGGTGGGGGGAGATTTTTAATGCGGTGTTTGAATGTAATTATAATAAAGGAGATGTTTTCGTTGGTGGAGCGTGTCTGTGTTAGTTTTCCTGGTTGATTTGGTGAGGTTTTTTCTTCATCTCTATCTCTCTCTCAGGAAGTGGGGCTAAGAGCTGCGTTTAGTTGCTTTATGCTTGCAATCAACTGGAGATAATTATTGTATTATAACAGAGTACATATTCCTCATCAAGTCAGTTTATAAATATTGACTGACGCATATGTTCAATTTATTGTAAATGTACCTTTGGGATAATATTCTAGAAGAAACTCTTTTTTGCATGATGTAGGTAAATTAAATAGGAGCTTCATGTTCAATTTTAAAGAGTCATATTTTTCTGTGACAAAGTGGAAATGTATAAAAATATTTTTAAAAGTACTTTTGATGATTAAGATAAAATAAATAACTTTATTATTGTCAAATACAGTATATATCTACTACCCTGTAAATAAAATAATTTTAAATGTTATAAAATGTAAATATAAAAATAATAAAAAATAAAATAAATGTAAATATTGTAAATGCGTTGCAAATTTTATGAGCAAAAAGGCAACTGGCCTATAGTAGGTACTACTTCTCTGAGTTAATCACAAATTATTATTCTCTTTAAAAATTTTATTCTCATTACTAGACTGATATAAACTTTATATTTATTAGAAAGATTTTATGTTGTAAAGAGGTAGATATTCAGATCTGATTTAGACCAATCGGATCAAAACATCCAAAGGGCATTCAGAGAAGAACCAAACTTGTAGATAATCGTCTCTGGAGTAAGTTCTCCAGAATCTTTTACCACTTCCCAATAATCCATCGGACGAGATAGATCCTGGAAAGCATCAGCAAATATTGATTCCTTGGCGCAAAAGCCCCCGTTCCTGACCCACATCTCCTAATGACGGCGGTTCCCACAGCGAGTGACACGGGGACTGTTGGTTCCTTCCGGAGATTATGGCCAGGGATGTGGGTCACCTTGTTCCTTGCTTCGTGCCGAGTGGTCAAGTTTTCGATCTCTCCTTTCTTTTTTTTTCTCTAGCGATTCTATCGGGCCGTTTTCTCCCTACACCCCTTTTTGCTCTCGTGAGTGATGGCTCTCAGATTGGGTTTATGGCCGGGACCTTTTGGCTTTCGGAGATTGGACTCCCACAGGTGTGTTGCGACATCGGCTTGAGATATGCAAGAGTGTGTTTTGCGAGTTATTTTAAAAAAATATGGCGGGTTGTTTGGAGTTTGTTGTTACTGCGTTGGTTCGTTTGATGTGGCCGCATCAGTGAAATGTGGGTGGTATATTCTACAGGGATAATTTTAATGTTTGGTTACATTGAAAATTGTGTCTGCCCTGTTTGATTCTTGTTACAGTTACAGTTAAGTACTCTTACATACCTCGCAGTAACTTGTTTTGGTGTGTGGAATATCAAACAATTTAATATCAGTCGCACTAGTGTACACGTGATATATAATTTAACGCAGGGGGTAAAAAAAGGTATGAGATATAAAAAGATGGGGGCAGATATACGAAGATGATATAAGAGAAGAACAATGAGAGTTTATTGATGGAGGGCAACTGCGCGATATAGGGTTAGGTATTGAAGAATTGCCACACAGCCTTTGCCTGTAACAGGCTGTTGATCTAACGAAAAATATGAAGTCACTTCACAAATATCTAATGTTCGATTTATCTAAAAAAATGTTCAATTTCTTATACATAAGTTCAATTCTTTCCATCCCATCATTGTTCATTGGGTTCTTTATAGAACAGATACCTTGAAACTTCTAAATTTTTTTGAAGTTTCCTTAGCCTTCGAGATATTGAGAATACACTTAGTACATCTTTTTTAAATTGCTGTTTTTTGAGAAAACCTCCCTTTTTACATCCTCTTCTTCCCTCTTTCTCTCCATCTATTGTTTTTTAAACTACAATACAACATTATAAACGGCTCCTCTTAGTGATTACCTTCGTAATTTCTTGCTTGTTCAAACCAGTTAAGTTTTCAAACGATATCGCTCCGAAAGAGCTTCTTCTCCCATTAATAAAGTAGAAAGAAAGATACCCACTACTGAGAAGGACGCCCCACTAACAGAGAGACTTTCCCACACTAAATCTCTCCAAGGTGACGCGATTAATTAGTAGTCCTCTCGGCGGCGGACCACTCTTGGGAAAAAGCCTCTCCGACACGAAAACCCTTCCGAAAAAGAGCAGCAGCAAAAACATCCTCCGGAGCATCGGCCGGCATCCCAATGGACCTTTCCCCACTCACTCGAGTGAGACGGAGAGGGTGACTGGTCACTCCACCTGTGGCCAGTATTTATTAGAGTAGGAAGTTCCAGGGTTCCGAGTCACCCATTAGGGACGCTTCTTTTGTTCTGCGGCGATTAGGGGGGTCGTTCTATTCTTCTCGGAGGTTGGGGTGGGGCAGAGTTCGGAGCCGATTAGCGACTTTCGGTGGAATTTCGCCTTCCAATTATTCCATGACACCACCCGACCGGAACTTCCGAGGGCAATTTCGGGACCTAAAGGCTGCTCGATTGATTCGGGACCAGATACTGCGGGGTCCTCTCATTGTTCTTCGGCCCTGTTCGGGTTTCCGAGATTCGGTGAGAAATAATTGACTGGACGATAATCGGAGTCGGAAATTGGCGGGCGATTTTCCTTTTCTCGACCGCTCTTCGTTGTGAGAAAGCGGGGGTCGACACCCCCCGGGGGCAGTGCACTTGTGTCCATTGTGTCCACTTGGGTGAGAAATTCGGAAAGTTCAGGGGTTTCGGTCATTTTTTGAGAGATTCCTCTCATTATGTGTGAACTCCATTCTCCTCCTCTGACCCCCGAATTTTCTAACAATGCTCACTATCATCGATTTCGGAGTAATTTCTCAAATTATGAGTTTTTGGAGAGTGTTTTGAGGGGGCAGTGACATTTTTTGATGCTATTGTTTCCCTGGTGTTTACTTGTTGTAAAATATAATATTCTTGAAATTAGGAAAGATGCTCTTGAGGACAGATAGATGGTAATGAGGTATAAGCAATGTCGCGTAAATGTCGTGTAATCTGCTGAATCTGTAGCTACGCTATTGTTTGAGTTTTCCATATTTTTGTAATTTTCTGGAGGATAGTGACCGTTTCCGTAAATCAAGAGATTGTCTTGATGCGTTAATATGTACTTGTTAGAACCCAAGATTGGTCGAAAATATTTTTTGATTACTTGCCATTTGAAATGAAAGGAAGATAAAAATATAGCTTCAAAGAGCATCGATGCACATGATTTTATGATACATATTATTTTTGCAAAAGGTATAAGAGTATAGGATAGCTGTTTTCTCTCTGATGTATTTATACTATTTATTTATTGAAATAAGTTATTTAAACAATTTCTATGGAAAAATCCAGTGTCCATATCACAAACACTTGAAGTCTATACTACCCACCATGAAATATTTTAAACAAAAATTAGTCCACCATCTTGAAACTTGTTAAAACAATTCTATTTAGGAATTTTTAAATGATGAGTTCAGCAAAAAAATGAGAAAATTATAATATTAGAGAAAATTATCATTATAAGAGAAGGTGAAAAAAGGTATTAAGTAATAGCCTTTTCTTCTCTATACTTATTAAATCATTTTAAGTGTTACAGTAACAAAAGAAAATTTCCCTTTCTTTTCAAGCTTAAAGGATCATGATCTTAAAACGCTTGCTATGCAGTGAAAACAAGTTACATAGTTTTAAATTCAGTAACTATTAATTTTGTTTTTCATTGAAGATTGAAATTTCGAAATGTGTTTTACTGTAATCAAGAAGTTTAGAGGTCATAATACAAAATTTTGCTTTTGCAACAGATATTTCTGCTGATTGCTTCCAATCATTAACTATTTCCTCCTTTTACATAAAATACTATATACCCTTGAAAAATTTTAAAATCGATATTTTTTTTGCTTCATTTCACTTATTTGTCATTAAAGCATAAACAATTTTTGGGACTTATTTGCCAGTGAGGTCTATATAGATTTACTTCAATTAGGGTTTATGAAATTAAAATATTTCCCACAACTTGCTTACAATTAGGCAATGTTAAATTTGTTGTTGCTGTAAAATAGGAATAACCCGATTATATGAAAATTAAAGAAAAACCTTTTGAATTAAGTTCAGGTGAATTAGACATAAAAATTACAAGCTATACATCTTGGTTTTACCATGCACTGCTTATTAATCTTTTGCACTTAATGATCAATGAACATCTCAAAAGTGAACGGAGATTTTGAAAATATATAATCAGCTGTTGCTATTAACAATGCATCTTGATTTTCTCCAATAGCATTACCATTAACAATTTGATAATTATGCATGCAAAAAGATAGCTTATCAGTGGAATTTTGTTAGGAAGATGAGCTACTCTATGAATCAATATGTCCCTCACGCCGTAAACCTCAATCATGCAGAAATGCACAAGTCCTTATGATGGGATCTATCTAATACTACTCTTAAAGGCACTAAAACAATTATTTACTCTAAACAGCACGAGAAATTTACTAAGCAATCTAAGTTTATTCCTTTTTATGTCTGTTGGAAAAAGGATTCTGCGCAAGAAGCATAAAATTAACCTAATGCCTTTGAAAAAATAGATAAATGCCTTCAATTTTAAGAATATTTACCCTAGAGAAAATAATCTTGTTCCTTTCCAAACTTTTAATTTGAGGAAATATCATGGTAATTCAAAAATTCATGAGTGATCGAAGCATACAAAATTTTTTGTTCTGCAATATTTTAAATCTTATCAGTGCCAAATTTTAATATTATGAGCAGCGTAATGGGAGTATTTGGAGGACTAAATTTTTCTATGAAGTTTTAAACTCGTCTAAAACTCATATTTCTCAACCCTCTATATGCAAAAAAAAGAAGCGTCATACCAAGGTCCAGCTGTATTAAAGGAGTATAAATTCAAATAACTATGTCCTTCTTCTTTCACGTTGACCATTACTTTATACACTGACTGGCTTATTGAAGCCAAATATTATAAAATTTTCTACTCAAAAGAGAGTCCCTTGAAACCTGACTCTCACATTTGTGAACGTTCCATAAAACCTTATAAAGTGACCAAATGAGTAACTATTAGTTAGTTTCACATAATGGGGGAGGGGTTTTTTTTCGTTTATTACTTGTCTGTTTCCATGAGTAAAGATGATAACGAAGATACAAATTGCGTTTGTTTCATTTTCACTTCATCATTCAAAGAGGAACCCCCGTCCAAATTTTTATTCTCAAAACTGTAGGAAAAACTGTTGCACAGGTTGATACACCTGTCGTGAAGAACCCCACGAACAAAACACACCGTCCGCCATGCACGCAACCCTCGATGGAGAAAAAAAAAAGCAACACAAACAACAGCTTCGCCCGAAAGGTAATTAAAAAAAGCACTCAGCAACCCTTCCATTAAGTCCCGTGAGCATTCTCGTAACTGCGACCGCCCGAGGCCGCTGCCCCGGAGCGGAGTGGATCGGGCTGCCGTGGGAACGCGGTTCGGAAGCCCGGTTTTATTTTGTTCGGCCGTCCGGCGCCCGCCGCGCGGTGGGAAGCGCTACCGACGCTTTTTTGCGGATTCGCCGCTTCTCCTTCTCTTCTGGGATTAGTGTGGTGGGGCCGTGCATTAATTATAACAACCATGGGCGTCGCCGGTATCGGAATATTAGGGGGAGGAGGCCGGGGAAATTGGGATTCCTTCCCAGAGATGCTTGAAAACCCTCAATTTGTTAACCACCAAAGAAAGGAATATAATTAGTTTCAGCAATCTCCTCTTAAATGACGTTTAGGTTTGGAATTATGTAATTTTCTTTTGTCTAATATTTTGTGAATTATCAGTTTCTATGCATTGAAAAAGGTGGGTCGGGGGAGAGTTCTCCCTCAGAAAAATTTTGCAAATTTGACCCTATTTTAAGGGTCAAACGCATTTATTAACTTTCAGAATATATAGATTTTTATAATTTAATAAGCTATTCTAAGTTTCAAAGGGGGCCGCCGAACCCCCTTGGCCATAAGAGGGACGTATATAAAGGATTTTTTCGACCCCTTACATAAACTTTTATTGTTTGGGGTCATTGAAAAATTATTTATCTATTATCGATATTCAATTACGTATATGTTTTACTTTTTGGTTATTTTTACAGATAATTTTATTTAAAAAAAAAAGAATTCGGAAATATGGGTTGCTTGGGGAAAAATTATTATACTAGTATATGGGAAACAAAAAAAAAACTGCAAATACTGATAAGAGAGAGAATAAGATAGATATAAAATAAAAGTAATTTAGGATAAACCCAAAAGTTCTTGTTTAGTCCTCTGCAATTTGAATACCATCTTTATATTATTTAACATTTTTGCTCGCTGCACAAGCACCAAAAACAGTCTTTTCTCTACAGCGGCGAAGGGAGATGATTTCACCTCAACCCACCTGGATCTGATCCCAGATTCTTTCTTTTTTTCTCGCCATTCAAAAGAGGTTCGCCTTTGAAAGGTTTGTTTACTCGATAGGATCTGGAACATTCGAACGAACTGTGCACGAGAGATTCTTGTTGATGATTTAAAGGTGGATTAGCTGAATTATAGCAATTTTCGAAGTATTTGAGACGAGTTCAAACCCCTTGTTTTCGAATTATCAGCAATTTTGATAGCATTGTTTTACTTTTGAATGTTTACAAACAGCGTCGGTTTAGTCTGGTAATTTACACTATTTGTGTTTCTTTCTAAAGTTTGTAAGTCGCCGAAATATTCCCCCCCCCCCCAGATTTTGGTGAGCATCAAATTTACATTCATAAATGTGAAAGGGTCATGACCTTTTCGTTTTTTAACAGAATGTTACACGTTTTTTTAATTAAATTAAACATTCTCTCTCTCTTTTTATGTTTTATTTATCCCTTTGATTGCTTAAAGATTGCTGAGAAAGTTTTTCTAATTATTAAAATAATGGATCTTGAAAATTAGCCTAGGTAGATTCACATGTTAAAACTAAAATATATTTTCTTCTGAATTAATTTAAGGAAATATTACCAAACAAATACTTTTGAAAAGGACAATAATAAAAGTATTAAATAGATATCCATTAATAGACTAATTAGTTATTTAAATTGATAACAATGTAAACTTAATAGGTTTCATTCAGATTTATATATTAGGTATTACATATTTATTTCAATCAACTTATGTACAAATGCTTAAAATAATATCAATTACTAATTTCTCCGCTTTATGTCAGATCATTCGAAAAACATTTAATAAATTAATGAAGTGGTAGTGGGAGGTAGAAGTTATTAGATAGTGGGATATTTAGTCATTTTGTTTCCAAGAAATGAAATCTTAACAGAAACTACAAAATGGTAACAACTAAATCATTTAAGCTATCAGTTCTGGTGTTTAATATTGGTTTCACCCAAATTAGACAATTGAAAATTATTTCTTAAGGCTCATTTAGACTTTTCACTTTCGATCTTCACTTTGGAAGAATCATCCAAAATAAAAGTTTAAATTATCGTTTCCCTCTTCGTTCCAACGATTTCCTATGCAAATGTGTGATTCCTCGGTGAGGGAGGATCACTCATGACGATCATTGAAAGTGAAACAGTGTTTGAATGACTCTTTATTTTCATACTCGCATATCCTCCTTTAACCTCTATAAGGAGCAAAAGAAAAAGTATAACGCCCAACATTTGATATTCTTCTCCATCAAAATTTCACACCTTCCCTTATAAGAATACCCTCGAAAAGAGAAAGAAAAGAACACACACCTGAAGTTCTCAAAGTTTTCAATTCGAATCGGGAAGTGAAGAAAGTTGAATACATGAGTTTCGCACCAGAGGCCATTTACTCTGTAATTCATCCCCTCCCTGAAACCCACACCAAGGTTGTCATCATTTTGCTCTTTCAGAAAATAACGGGCTTTTCCACTGCTGAGAGAGCCACGGGATGTGTAATTTATATCCGGACAAAAAGCAGGCTATCATTGAGTCATACCCTAACCATGACCTGATTTACTATTCCGACTTTAAAACTTTCAATTATTTTCAAGATTGCTGGCTGGCTCTTTGTTAAATTGTCGACGGCTTGAGATGATTTAAATGCAGGATTTTTTTTTAAGTGGCCATTAGGAAAAGCATTTAAGATGCTGATTTTGATACCGAATTATGTGGGAAATTCGGATTAGTGTCATTTCAGACAATTTGCAAAATTTCATTTAATTTTGTTTAGTTTCTTTGAAAAGTTAATACCATACCTGTGCTGGAGAAAAACCCCGTAGTAAATTTAACATAAGTTATTTATAAAATTCATTAAAATAGAAAAATTGTGTCGTACGATCTTTAATGTGTCCATACTATCTATTTACTCTTATACATACTCGAACTTACTCTTATACGAATTTACACAAGCATGTTCATCATAATTATTATCAGAAAACAATTTAATAAAAAACAAAAAACATGGTTGTTTTGAAATAACTAACATTTAGAAAATCACTGCATTATTCTCGAATGCCAATAGATGTTTCCACAGAAATTAGTATACGTTTTCATCAAAAATTTTTATGACAAGCCAATACTAAGCCTCAAAAATTAGTGTTTTAATCCAACTATTAATTTGTATTGCATTTGTTAAAACGTTATTTTAGAAACATCCTGAACCAAACAGAATAACATAATAGAATAAACCAATAAAATACACATTCAAAATATTGTTCTTAATTTTAAAAGCACCTCCCTCACATATTGTTTTGTATTATGAAATATTTGAAACTAAATTAACAAGTTTTAACTCCAGATATATGAGTAAATTTCTGCTACTTGAATATAAAATTCCATTTCATGTATTGAATACTAATATCCTACATATCTCCACTGTTACTTCACACATTGATGTTCAGTTATCTTTCTCACAAATCCACTTACTCACATCATGCATTTGAATATTGTTATTGTGGGAAAGTTTACTTTAAACATGACACGTACGACATTCACGCTGCTTTTACGGCTTTTATCATTGCGCTGATAACTAAGAATTACTTTTAATGTGTTGATTAGACCCATTTCTTAAATGAAAAGCACCATGAAAGTTGTATTGGATAGAGTTGTGAACTAAAGAATGTGTGGGAAAGGCAGAACACTTGTGTGGGACTCGCCTTGCTAACCAGTATCACATGGCTATTACGCATAATTAGTTTTCTTTTTATTTTTATTCTTAAATTTTAACGAGTTTCCTAAATTAAAATTATCTATCGCATTTTTGAGTACGCTGCTTCTAACATTACTTTTGTTTTATAAGGAAAATAATACCCAATTTAATTAATTCATTTTCCTTTTCAAAATATAATTAAAAACTACTTATACTCTGAAAACTTATCGTTTCTGTTCATTAACGAAGGTAAATTTTTCGTTTCTATTCCTCAATCCAACTAATCAATTGACTTTATTACCATCACTTTAGAACGAAATGAAAGTATAAATGTAACTTCTGATGAGATAGATACATTTTCCCCACTAAAGCCCTTTTGGTGTTCTTATGCATTTTTGGAGGAATTAAATTAACCTGAAATTAATGTTCCTTATTAAAAAAATAATGCATTTCCTAGTTGAATCTTACGTTTTCAAAATATTTTATAAGAAAAGTAACGTAAATTAACATAGAGCCGTATTCGACGACCTCGTTTAACGACTGAATGGATTCTGAATAGGGCCCATAATTTCTTTAACCCTTTCAAACCTAATTGCCAAAAGTTTTCATTAAATCCTATATAAAATTTGCAGTGATCAGGACTGGAAGTGTTAAGTCAAAGACATGAACCTGTTTTTTACCACCATGAGACTGATAACACCTTAGGAATTCTACACGTATTAAGATGTCCAATGTTTGTGTAGGACATAGGGTTTGGCACACATAGATTATTGAGACACCATAGTTTTAGGCTCATGATGTATCCTAACGCAATTGTCGGTGGTTTTGGTAATATGCTAGAAGAGAACGAGATTGGATACGACGAATGTCCCACAAATGACCAAACCGTCTTAGTAAATCATGTATCTTTTAAGAATTCAGTATTAGACAATCAAAAGATCAAAGAGAGAGATGGGGAAAAATATAAAGGAAGGCGTGGAATTGTGTGGTTAAATTTATAAAATTTAGAATTCAAGCCTTATCTTAGGGGAGGGACTAAAATCATTCTCTTATGAATCCAAAGAGGAAGATTATTCAAAATGCTCGGCCTCAAAAACTGCCGCCTGGAATTGAAGAGGCCTTAAAGCTCTGAATACTAACAGCATTTGAAGCAGCACGACTGAAGAAGATACAATTAAAACCTACTCTCACTGATACAACAAAGCTAATTCAACGAACATTGTCTTCCGGAAAGCAAAATAATTCAGACTCATCAACCATTTCCACCACGCACTTTCCATTCCATATCTATCTCCGACAAAGGACGGAAAGTCAGTCGGATGAAAGTCTAATACCTGACCAGCATCCAGCAGCTTCTATAGTGAAGTCTCTGGACACATGGAATGGGCTGCCAGCATTCATTCATCGAGAGAGAGAGATCGAGGTCAGTCCGTAATCTTCGCCAGGGCTGCGTGTCTTATTGTGTCACGTCTTCCTCCTCCCTTGGACCAATTACGGAGCGGAATTTATAATTGGCAGCGGCGGGGGCTCTTACCTGGTGTGCTTAATAAGGTGGCGACTGCACGACAAGCGAGTGTCGATGGAGATAATAACGCTCAAGGTTGGGCTGCTGTTGTTGTTGTTGATAATTTTGGACTGATGTGACGCACACGCCGAACCAAAGATTGGAAGTGGGGCAATTTCGAATCGAACTCTTGCCTACCGTCTCATGGGTGTGTTCAGTTGAAGACAGGAGGGAAGTAGGAAGGATCTTGAATTAGTGGTGACAAACTTCAGTTGTATGTCTTGAGTCTGGAGCTACTTGTCCTACTGTGGGCCTCGTGTCATAAAAAACTCATCAACCAACCAACCAACAAACTCCAGTTACTAAGCTATACGAAAACCATGCTTATACCTATTAAGCAAAAGTTTCTCTTTTAACAGAGAGGATCGGGAATGCTAAAAGAGCTGAGCTCTTAAAATTTGGAACATCAATCATAGCGAATAGTCTTATATCCAGAAAACGTTAACTGTGCCACACGTTTTAAAGGGCTCTTTCATATGAAACTACCAGAAGGGAAAGCGTAACTGAAATGGGATGAATGGAGGAATTGTCGTCCATAACTTTTTTATTCGGATTTTTTTCGAAAACGTAGATTGATTTCTTGGGAAATTCTTCATCTAGTCTCATCCAATCTCCTGCCTTAAAAACTTATTTCATAATTTTTTTCTTTATAAAAATAAGAGTATATTTATTAATTTTTTACTGTTACATAGAGAATGACAAGAAAAGTACATATTTGTCACCTGGGGCAGATTTACTCTTTTAGATAAATAAAAGTCATCATTTCATTTTATTTATCGACGTTATTAGTTATGATTTTGACAGTTCGAAGTTTTTGAGCACAACTTCAAGATGCAAGTTTCCATTACATCATCAGGTGTAAGATATCATAAGTTCCTATGCGACAACCCCAGGTATGCAATGACACCCACACACACAAAAATCCACCTTTTTTGCCCCACTCGCCTTCCTTCCGCAAGACGCCTATCGATTTCCCTGGGCTACCCGGGCACGCACGAGGGGCCGGCCGACACCCTACACCGCCGCCCCTCTCTAGAGTTTCGCACACTTCCTGAGGACTAGGGTTTCCTGCGGCCGCCGAAACCTTACCGGCGACACCCGACCCCGCCCGGAAGCGATGCGGGATGCGGTTTCATCGGAAAGTATTACTTTTATTTGTGGCTGCAGCGATTGATGGATGATGGAGGGAGGGTAATTGCTGGCCGAGTTTTGCCCTGAAAGACAAGATTCTCGAGAGAAGAAACTCGGGAAGGGGCTTCCGATTTTTGCCGCAGATTCGGATTTCCCACATTTCGTTGAAGGTTTTTTTTTTTCTAAAGAGGGAGGGAGGTCCGAGGTTCTGCTCAGGTGGACTTCGTTTGTCGTGTTGTGACAGTTGATAGACGTTGCCAAGTGCCCCATTACCATACTTTACCGTATACTAAGCGGATGGATATTTGAGAGATTGACTCTTAGTTTCTAGGGTATCACTCATGCTGTCGATGAGGAAAGAGAAAATTTCCCAGGGCATCGAGGGGCCCCAGAGAGAGAGAGAGATAAACCGTTTAGTACTTTCGATGTCAATAATTATCCAATGTATTTTTTAAATTTTAAGTTATACAAAATTTTGCAATCAAGACAACTACTAACTAAAAGTACGAATGGCAATACGAAGTTGCGTGGTGGATAAAATTTTAAAAACGGAAAATTCGTTTTAACAAACTTTTGGGGTTTCATGTTCTGCTGATTTATCACTGCTACTAAAACTACCATTGGAATCCAAAGAAAGTGAAACTGCATATCGAGAACTCACTCGCATTTTAAAAGTAAAAACTGCGCAAGTCTCCCATAAACCTCATGTACAGAAGTTATCCTGTTATACCGCCAAGTCACTTGTACCTTAGCATCTAACCCAATGACATCTGTATTCTAGAATTGAAAATACGAGTACAAACTTATGACAATAAGCATCAGTTAAATATTTCATTCGCTGTTGGATATTTTCCCAACTTTAGGGCGTAAATATTAACTTACAGCTTAAAAAAATAGTGAATGTAACATTTATAAAAGGAGTTTTATTTGAATTCTATCCCTTAAATTTTCTCTGCATAAAAAAGCTAGCCATTTCAGTGTAAGAACGAAGAACGATTCAGCGAAATAACTATTTTCTTTGTGATTTTCACCGAACTTTTCCTTCGAGTAGAAAAGGTTTAGTTTAATGTCCAGAAAGGTTTGAAGCTAAGCAATCCTTAACAGAAAATCAATCAGAACAAAATAATATTTTCGTTTTCCTATGGACATTATTTGCTTTGAAAATAATGGCTTAAACCACACATCATCACGTGGATTGAAGAAAATAGAAGGAAACTCTAAAATATCAAATTAATGTTCCGTGAATTACCTGCTTTTATCGGTGTCATTTTGATGTCTTTAGATTCTAAACTTACTAGAAATCAGCGTTTATTAGAAATCCAATTACTGTATTTTTCAGTTATTAGAGAAAATAATAGTCAAAAAGAATTTTCCTCCTTTGCACTTTAAAAAAATTAAATTTTAATAGTAAAAGCTAGTAGAAAAGACCACTCAACCAATTTTCTCAACTTAAAAACCTTTAACTTCCTTCACTTAAATTTTCACAACTGCATAAGGAAAATACCCAAGACACTATTAAACCAAGGATAGACAATTCCACTGATGCACTTTCTTGTATTTTCAACTTAAAATTCTTCCCTCACTATGAGACAGCAAACAGAGTTCACCAGCTGCAATCGTTTCGGCAAATCCATGGCAGACTGCTGCCATCAGCAAGTAGCGAAATACAAGCAAAATATTCTGCTAATTCATCCTTTCAAAGCACAAATTATTTAACCACATCGCGGAAACTTTAGCGGTGAGGGGGACAGGTGCCTGTCAATCAGTCACGCTACAGAGGTGTTCACTAGCAAGGTTGGGTTTCAGAACAGGTTTCAGGGTAAAAAACCACCATTTCCAGAATTTTCAGTTTTCCGCCCAGCTATGATTCGAAGTTCGTATCAGTTAACTATTTTCTTTTGAATTCGTTATTAGATTGGATTAGAGAAAGGATATAAAAAAAGGAATTTTAAAGAATTTAGAAGAGAAGGAAAATTATAAAACAGTATATTAAAGATGATAAATCATTTTGTGTGGATAAATATTCCACTTTTTTGGAATATATATTTAAAATTTAACCTAAATACTTAACATTATCCATTGAGAAGTAAGCGTTAAAGAAAAAATGGATCATTTGAAAATTATAGCGACATGAAAGTCAAACGAAAAACCTTGAGAAACTTGCTATACAAAATATTATATTATTAATAATTTAATTTAATTCATATTGGAGTTGAGTTGTTGACAAAAAGCAATCAAAAGTGACGTAAGGAGGGCTACTATCACATGTCAAAACTGGCTTTATGAGTGATGACCGTGTTCTTAGCAACGGTAAAAGTAGTATTACTTAAAATCGAAAAATACTTCAGAATGAGATACATCGATATTTTATTTCATCACATTTATTTAAATGTTACGAGGTTTTTACCCCATGCTAACTTAAATAGAAAACTTTTTTTTGTTCCAATGATTTGTTCATTAGTTGTTTGTTATTTGTTAATTTTTGTGACGTTTTTTATAATTCAAGTTTACATTTTTGTAAATACATTACAGAGATGTAGGGCAGATTTTAATAGGGAAATATTTTACTTTATGAAAGGGAGGTAAAGTACCAAGACAAATGTGTTGGTTAATGATTAAAGTTTGTCTCTTATCAATTCTTTTTAATATCCATACGCATTTAATGAAAACAAAGACACGCTAGAACCTACGATTTATGCAGATGATAACTTATGCAGAAACTTCTTCATGTATCGCATATTGGTAGCGTTCTTGATGTGTGACGAACTATGGCAGAGTCTCAATTAATGGAAAGCGAAGGGTCACGCAGGTACGTCCATGAACATCGAAAGTGAAGGGGGGTGTATGGGAACACGGACCAACCATCCGTAAAACAACATAACGCAAGCGAGGCATCAAAACAGAACGGTGTGGGAACGATTGTGGTTGCTCAGAATTGTGGTCAGGGAGATTCGTTTTCCTTCCGAGAGAATTGTGCATTTTTTATGGCGATTGAAAAGGAGTGAAGAGTATGAAGTTGCATACCCGCCATATAAAAAATTCTTAATATTTTAATGCATAATATTTTTATAATTTTTAAGTGGAGATAATTTACTACTCTAGAAGATAGGAAATAAAAAAACTTTGTTACATCGTCTTATAAAATTTAAAAAAGTCTCGTGGGATAGAAAAACTTCATCCCTAAAACTTATTTAAACTAAAAAAACTAAAGCTGAATTTTCATATAAAAATTTCGAATAAAGATTAAGGGGATAGATGTAGATGTAGTAGGTAGGTAGTATTGTTAAATTTGAATTTATCCCATTCATTTACTTTTAGCATAAATGTTATTATCATAACTTGATGTTAAGAGTTAAGTCGTTGAACTCAAGACCACTTTTGAAAGTTAAACTAAATTAAACTTTATTACGTTACAGTGCAAAATAAAGCAGCATTCACTTCATTCGGTTTAGAGGGGTAGTTCAAATAAAGGTTAGTATCCATAGGTATCTTACAAGTTACGATTACATTTTCAGAACCAATATTTTAGATAATGTACTTAAAAACTCTATTTGTTATGAAAAGTTATGCATTTTAGAAACTTTATTTATGTTTAATATACTTATGAAATTATAGGTTTGAGTATTATAAGCATTTCACGAGAGAAATCTAGATGGCTTTTAATTTGTACCTAATTGTGAATTTTTCATCAATTTTAGACACTTTTATATATGTCATTCAATTAAATACAGCCAATATAAATTAAAGTAATTCTAATTTTTGAAAATATCGTAAAATTTGATGAAGTAATAATAATATTAAACTTATGAGCATTCAAATAATTACAGAAATAATTTATTGATTTGCTATAGGTATATTTATTTTCAGGATTTTAATTCATTTTTGAAAATTCTCCCCAAGAATTACAGCATTTTTTATAGTCTTAAGATATTAAATAGAAGTCATGTATAACATTATTATTATGATTTTTTGTTAAATCAAACTATTCTATATTATCAAACCATTATCAAGTTAAGAAAAAGGTTGCTACTCGATATTAAAAAAGGATGAATTGATTTTTTTAGTTTAAAGTCATGGAAGATACTGCTATTTATAATAATTTAATATGTCATTACATTATAGTAAAGTTACACTATTTAAGATTAAATGTTTTTACAAAATTATGTAACTCAGAAATTTTATAATAAAATAAAAATTATAGATAAAATAGAAAGTAGAAAATACAAAAATATTAATAAATCTATTGATTTTTTAACTGATAAAAATCTATGGATTCTGTTATAAAAATTATATAAAAGTACTGAACATATTCCATAAAAGTTATCATACTGCTTCTACTTTATTTTTGAATGCATTATCACCATTTACTGTTCTTAAATATAAATAGAAATGTTCCAAATTAGATATTCGTGTGCATTCTAACAGAAGTCGCAAAATCCCTTTCGTCTGCCACTGCAAAGCATTAAAAAGTACCTAATTATAAAAAAACGACACTAAAAAGGAAAAAGAACGCCAACACCGAAAAAAACTGTGGGATTTTCCTCCGAATCGAACGCCGACAAGAGAAAAAGAACAACATGCGGCTGGAAATGGTGGCGAAGGAGGGATAGGTGAGGTCTGGAAGAAGTAATAACACAAAAAAGGAGAAACTAAGGAAAAGAATAATTCTAATAGCTTGGGTGGGGGAGAGAATGAGGAGGGTAGGGGGGTAATTTATCCGGGCAACCACCTTTCTGCTGCAATCGGGCAGTGCCCTTTTTGCAGATGAGCATGGAGCCCTCGATCAGACGAAATGAAATGGGGTAGTGCTTTGATTTACGGTTGGGGATTTTATTGAAATGACGGGTGACGAGTGAGTAATCTTATTTAGATATTTTTTTATTCATTAACTATTTGTTAAATAAATTACGTAATTGTACAAATAAAAATTAAATCAAATTTATAATTGGTTCATTAAGTGATGGTGATGTAGGAAACTGGAAAACCTTATGCATCATTTATGTTTTCGGTAATGTTGCTAACAGCAAATGAAATTATGGAATAGACCTTTCACTCTTGATGAATTGTTATAAACATGCAAAGACAGATCACGTGGGGTAGAGGGAAACCAGGAAGTGCTAAAGTTCGAATAAACCTTCTAGAAAACCTTGTTATTAGGATCGATGGAGAGATGAAATATTTCAATGAAATTTCTATTTAACATTCATGAGAAATAATTATATTTAGGCATTTAAGGGTAACAGTTTTTAGACCAAGCATAGAGCATTTTAGGATTCCAGTTATTACACTTATATCCAAATTATCTCTCTAATAAAATGCATTCTATAATACTACTCAAAATGTACCATCAAGAAAACATATCCAATTATAATGTCTTTTCCATAACTTTTATAATCATCAAGGCTAGTCTAGTACTTTCTCATTAACTTGTTGTATAGAAATAGATACAGAATAGTGACTTCAAATCTGTTAAAAATAGCTTAAATCTTGCTGTACATGTAGTCCATCTCTAATTAAGTATATGTCATCAAATACACCTCACGCCAATCAAAATTGGATGACGCAAAAAAAAAAAAACAATCCTCTCTAAACACACCTCACCACAAAACCCCAATGGAAAGATCACCACTTCCATCCCACACCTCCCGATGAAGATTTCATCCCTAATTGCCCTCCCCGCCCATTTAGGCCGCATTAAAAGGGCTAACGAAGCGGCCGCGGCCCATTAGCGCCGCGACGGACGGCCGGAAAAACGCCGTCGCTTTCTCTCACGCTCCCGATCACTGGTGACACGGATTCACGGGGACGTCCAGAAATTACGACACACCTCCCTCCCTCGCTCTCTTTTGTCACCCTGTTTGGTGTGATGGGAATTCTGTGTGTCCTTGGTGTTCTTTTTTTAATTTGAAGTCGAGGAGTAAAAGGGAAAATGTTTTGTTGCGAAGTAAGTGACGATCGATGGGTTGAAAATCAAATCCAAACCTTGGGCCAAATCAAACCTTCAGATCTGAGTTTGGAAATTATCTTAATTGATGAAATGTAGGAATTTTGATGCATTGACACATCCTACTCCTTGGCTGCTCATCAAACTCAACTAAAATTAGTTTGAACACCAAATTAAACCGATGATTTTGAAATATTCAAATTTTCTCCTTTTGAAAACAGTCTATATTCACCGGGATATTTTTCTCCTATTTCCTTTATATGCTTTCAATTCTTTTAAGGGGTAAATAACAAAAGTAAATTAACTTACAAAATACTTTCACCGTATAATTTTTTAAAGTGAAAATATGAACTAAAATAGACATTGTTATTGAAACTTCAAAAGAAACTTTGATATCTTCATTAATAATATTGAAGTAAGTAATATTGAAAAAAAAAATGTTCAAACTAATACAAAAACGGACGAACCAGTTGTTCGTAGGTATCTTTTATTTTCCCAATGATAGGAGATCCCCCCCTTGAGATACCTCCTAGGCATACTGAGCTAAATTAAATCTCGGTTTAAATAATTTAGAACAAACTACTACCTCTACATTATTTATCATCAGAAATGTTAAACAGTAAGATGAATTATTCATTGAATTTCCAAGCTAATACGTAAATTGACGAGTCAGTTTGCAAAGCATTTCGTATATCGGCGGATGGTAATAAGACTTCCCCACACAATGAGACACCTTAACAGTCGCATGCAAGAAGTACTTCCAGCTCTCCCCTCTAATAAAACGGACATTAAGTGTCACGTCATCTTCTAATGGAAACCACCGAGGATTACTTATGGCGACCGTTTCCCATGCATCAGCCCAGTTTCGTTCTCCCAGAGACAGAGATGCTTTATATAAGACAGGAAAATGTGAGAACGGAAATTGAAACGTCTCTCAGGTCCATGCGGGAGTTTATGGTATGTCCGGTGTCATCAGTTACTCATCTAGAAGCGATATAGATTTAATTATGGCAGGGATAATTAAAGTAATAAAACTTTTAACTGATAGGACCCCCAAATCCTCCGGTGGACTGTCCCCTCCAATCGTTTACTGCGAACCATGCCAACGAACGGATTAATCAAAAGTTTAATTAATTAAAATTAAGAAATCCTTTAAGAATATTTGCTTACTCAAAGAAAATCGTTCTTTAACATAGATGAACTCAACAATTATGCATTAGTAACATGTTTAGGAATAAATAAGTTGAAATGGAAAATGAATCAATGGTTTTATTGCAAGAAAAGTATTTATGGAATAAAGTAAACATGCGTCAAACGTTATACAAACTCTTAGAAGTGTTCATAAAGTTTACCCATAAAAGTTGATAATTGTGATTGACGAGTTGTTGCAATAACATTTGATTATGCTTTATTCTGGTTTAGTGGTGATACAATTCATGCGGGGAAAAACACTTCTATGAACTGCTAACTGCAACCTATATCATTGTTTCTCCTTTTATTTTATTTTCATACACGTGGATGTTTTGCATAATAATTTATTATTATTGCTGAAGTTTATTAACTTTGTATTACAAAATAAGTAGTAAAGGATTTAAATCTGGCTTACAATAATGATATGAGGAATTCTTGTTTAGGCAATTACACCTTTGCTTAAAAAGTCTACCTGATAACCTTTTGAACGAAAAAAAGAAAACAAAAGGTAATCTCAAATAGCGGAACCAGACTGATCCGATTTCTTATCTGACGCCACTGTTTGAACCAGTGACTAGATAAGAGGAATAAACAATGCTAAAAAAAATCCGTTTAATTTCAAAACATTATTTTTTTCCCAAATCTCTTAAATCGATCGGACAAGGAATGCGCATTGATAGATGTATTGCAATAACGCGAGGCAAAGCCTCATAGTCATAACTTATTGGTATCGAATCCTAAAGGTAAAGTCAAGATTAGATTTACGTAGGTATCGAATACTTTACTTATAAAGCAGCATTTTGAACTTATAACTCTATAATGTATAGACTGTTATAAAGCTGTAGTTCGAATTTAGTGGGGGAGAGTGTTGTTTAAAAAAATAAGTATAATTTACTTATATTGTTTTCTAAAATTAAATCTAATGTAAGTTATCGCCTTTAAAAATTAAAATGCTGAAAATGTCCCATGGTTACGTTACTCTTTCCTAACTAAAGAATACAAACAAAATTACGTCGACTATGGTATTTTGGATATTAAAATTGAGTTATTTAAGGGGGTTATGGACACTTCCGGGCACACCTAAATTAGTCACAAGAAATTCTCCGGAAGAGAATCGTGATCCCGATTATGATAACGATTATTTAGACATTTAAAAAGTGATCGATATGTCGAGCTCTTTCACTCCATTCCCTTCTCTCTGGCTACCGTATGATGAAAAAACCCACAGGCCAAAGGGCATTTGTTGGCGAAATAAAAAAAAATGGCAATAACCAAACAGGATAAAAAAAGAGAGTCATTACCAGCCATGCATGAAATAAACCAGGGTTGTAAAATTATGGTTCGGGGACTAGTTTAATGTCGTGCCCAGCCCGGCACGGCATCCATTCTGTTAAGTTCTTCATTTTCTCCTTCGTTCTTTTGATGCGAATCTCGCTCTTCGTTATCAGGCCATTTTTTTTCTCTCTCTCATTCTGGCTGATTTGAGAGAGGCGGCGTGTCTCGGGGACTCACTGGAGATTGATACATTTTATCATTATTTAATGAACTCGGGATCACTCTTCTTTTTTTAATGGGTTTATGTTGGGACCGCGTTCGGGTGATTTCAGGGAGAGATAGAGTTTGTTCTCTTGTTTTATGAATATATTTTTTCTCGTTTGGAGCAAACACCGCAAAAACTGGCATTACTCTGATTGATGAAGGTCTTCAGGATGTCATGTCTTTAGTGAAACTTAAAAATGTTTCTGGTATTAGTGTTTTCTGGAATTCAATTTGGTATCTACTGTTCCTCACAGTTTTTAACTTTGGATGTATCAAATTCTTTTACTTTCTAAACACCTCCTAAATCAAAATAAATATAAGTATAATTTGAAATTACATAAATAAAATTTAAGGAGAGCATTTTTGCTGAGAAGATAATTTTTCTTCATTAAAAAATTTAAACGTAATATCATGTTTAAGACCATTTACTTTTTTTCCTTGATAGAAAATGTGAACAAGTTATATTTGATCAATTTTTAATTTGAACGCTTTAACCATTATATGCGTACTTAAGAGTCCTTTCTAAGTATACATATGTTCCAAATATCTTTAAAGGAGATGGTTGATAATTTGGTTCATGATGTTATGACTGAAAACCACTATAAAATTTCAATTTCATAAAAAAGGAAGTTTTCATGCTTATTCCAACTTATTAAGAGTATTAAGAACTTGTAAGAAAGCAAATGATCGAGACCTCTCTACAAACTAATAAAAGCTATGCCACAAATTGAATATGA
The DNA here is from genome assembly GCA_963680715.1 of Tetragnatha montana. Taxonomy (NCBI): domain Eukaryota; kingdom Metazoa; phylum Arthropoda; class Arachnida; order Araneae; family Tetragnathidae; genus Tetragnatha; species Tetragnatha montana. The sequence goes on from OY796674.1 coordinate 40,452,097, forward strand.
GAAAACAAAAAAGGGCAATGAATTAGCAACATCAGAGACTATATTTTTTGAAAATTTTCTTATGATTACATTTCTATCTTTATAATAATTATTTATCTAAATGTTAAATTAATCCAAGAATGTTTAAAGACTTGATTTGGTATTCATGTTGTTGGCGTCTCTGAGCTTGGAGGCGGCCGTTCATATTTTGAGTTCCTGGTTGAGTCAAAGGCATTATTGCATACCGAATATTTTCTTTGCAAACACTCGTGATAAATATGACTCTTCCTCTCAAAATGGAAATCCTCCCCAAAACATACCTCATATCCAAGTCTCCAACCGGAAAAAAAATTCCTCAGAAACCGAATTCAAAATGCGTGTTGGCACCAGCGAAACCGAAAACAAGATTCGGATCTGAAATGGAAATGAGGAAACCGAAGATTCCCAAAAGTCCGTCAACCCAACCAACTTTTCGAATCCTTTTTTGCAAGGGTGCGTCAGTTCACTTCATTACACTACCCGATGATCACGTGACGGAGCAGCAGACGACTGTTATTAAAGCAAAGTCGTAAACAGTCATTAGAAAAAGACCGTTCCCGTGAGAGGGCTGCCCTTATTACACGTTTCCGAGGAAGGGGGACTGCTGCCGAAAAAGTTATGCTAAAATAATTGACGAGCCTCGTTCTCTCTCTGTCTATCTTCTCTTTCTTTTGTTTTCTTTCTTTCTTTTAGGATTAAAAATTTCGCCCGCGAATAAAGAGCGGAGGTTGTTAGCCGGGTGGAGTTGAGGAGAGAACCAGCTGCAGCTTTTTTTTGTACAGTTTTGCTTTCTGTTATCCCCCAAAATGTTGTAGTTGGCCGTTTTGAAAAGTTTTGACGAAGAGGGTGCTTGAAGTTGTATTGTTTGTTGCATCATAACAACTTGTATCAATGTATCAATTTATATAAATATTTTTTCTAAATAATAATGGACCGTATTAATTTAGAGTGCGAGACATCTTAGTAGTGGCAATAATATGTGCTTTATGCTTTTTTTAAATTTTAAAATATTACTTATCGAGGCTATAATACATATGATCGAGGGGAGAAATGGAATGGGTGTTACAGTTGAATTAAAACAATGCTATTTACAAAAGAAATTTAATCAGTTTATTCACTTAAAAATTACATCCAAGAACTATGAAATAGTTTTAAAGAAGTTGTAGAATAAAAGATCCAAAAAAAAAACCCCATCATGACTAAAAAATAATATTTAATTCTTACAACTTTAATAGTTTTGATACTCTTTTATAAATTAAACGATTCAGAAATGTACTTATGAACACAAATTTTAATAGAGGAATAGTGAAAGCATAAAGTATTTTAATAAAAAAATTATATTACAAAAAAGTACTCAAAAGATGAGTTGCATAACTTTTTAAAACTACACATTATGAATAATTTCGCATTCTAATAAATAACTTTACATTAAATCATGTGCTAAAAATCAATTAAATCAATTAATATATTTATAAGTATGTGCTATTTCAATTAAAAGAAAAGTAAAGAAATATTTAAAATCTTGGACATAACAAAAATAAATAGTAAATACATTAAAAACACAGTTTCTCATTTAAAAGCGTCAGATAATATCTTTTTACATTACATCAATTTATAAAAAAATTAAAGCGTTCTTGTACAAATTTCATTATACAAAAATTATGATATTTTTATAATTTTATTATATTTTTTCTATGATATTTTTCCTTTTCTTTTTTCAATAGTAACTACATATAAAACTTTGTATGTATTTGTTATAATATATAACTTTTATAAGTTATTTATATTTTTTATAAGTTATTTATAAGTTATTTACTCTCTGAGATATTTTTGACAATCCAGTTTTATTTTATGACTTTCTGTAAGTCTTTGGTTTTATGGAGGTGGTTTAGCGAAGCTAAACAACTTGGGATTAGTAACAACAACAAATTTAATAAACTATTTTTTAAAATTCAAATTTTATGTGAAGTTGTTATATAAAGTGTCACGTCAAAAAATACGATATGATAAACTTTTCACCCAGACATGGAAGAAATAGTCGCCCTTTCAAATCACCCAAACATCGAAAAACGTACTTATTTATGATAAAAATCCTTGTTCAACCAAGTTCAAAGATTATTTTCGATAAAGAATGTTTTACACATGCTGATTCGAAGTATCTAAAAAAAATATTGCATCCATACCTGAAATTTACTGATTCGATTAAAATTGATCGAGATTATCAGTTTTTATAGGTACACTACATAGCGTGAGGGTACGAAAAGAACTGATAGTGAATCTCATATCTTAAATCTTTATTCCACTTGTGAAGATAAGAAATTTTTTAAACATAATTAGGTTACGGAAAAGAATATTGAATATTGTTCTATTAATAAAATTAATATGCTCTATAATTTGTGTTCTCTAAAGTCTGAAAGATCCACGAAACACATCTTTTTAAGATGTAGAAAAAGGTTTCCTTTTAAGAATTTACCAACCTGCAAGTCACTCTAATAAGTTTTGATAAAAACTAAAATTTTTACAGAATTATTGATATTTCTTAGGTTAGTAAAAATACTTAAAAGTTTTAACCTATTGAAACAGAAAGATAGACCATTTTAATTTGATATCCGTTATAGAATTGTCATTACTTTTAACAAAATAAAATTCAAGCAAGAAAATCATGCGATACATTTTAACTTAGAAATGTCAATAGTAATTGACTCTTCAACATGTTTATTATCTTTCTTTTAATGATTTCTTTCTTTAAAGAAAACAAATGAACGTATCTCTAAAAATATCATTTCATAAATTAAAAAAAATATATATAAATACATTTAAGTGGATTATCATTAGATTCCTTGAATGCAATCTAGAGCAGAAATTAAATTTACCAATTCAAAACATATTTAAAAATTTATTATTATCCCAAATAATGAAATCTTGCTCGAAATAAACATAAGAACATGATTTTTAACATATTACAACCCATTTTTAATACAATCCCTGAATATAAGGAAATATTATTTCCTAAAAGTTATAAAATGAAATAAAAGTTAAGTTGAAAAGTTATCATTTTAAAAAAGTCTTAAAGTTATATTTTATTAAATCAAACTATATAATAAGTGAAGTAATATAAAATTAGTTTTAACAAATTAACATTGTTAATGGTTTGTTTTTAACAATAATCCAATCGAAACAATATTATTACATCAATGCTAACAGATAATGTTGATAGTTTAGAAGAAGTATATATAACTTTCATAAACATTTTTAACTTGAAATTGTACCTATTATTTTTAATTAGATTATTTTAACTGAATAAAAATTGGATAATTTAATTTTTCAGCTAATTTTTAAAAATTAATTAATCTACTGCATTTTAAATTTTATATTAAATTTGTAAACTATTATTCAAACTCTTTTACATTTTATTATTATTATTTTTTTTTTACTTTTTTCGTTCATAAAAAAATTATCGAAAATCCAAAACCAATAACTTTAAAATTAGTTTCTTTTATATTTCACAACTATTTCTATTTCTTTGAAAGTTACACCTAAAAAATGATGAGCTTGCTTTAAAGTTATCACAAAAATAAATTGAAATAAGAGCTTTTAAAACATAACAAATCACCGAGTTCTGTGTTTATTGATAGTTTTTCTGTATTACTTGCGTAAGTGTTACAGCTAACATTTAATCTATACCCAACACTGATAACAATCCTAAAACAAATGATAAATCTCAAGTACCTCACAAATAGTAATCTGAATCTTATACCCCTAACGCGTATAAAAAGATCTTTTTTATCTTGTGCACGTTCGAGATCATTCTATAAAACTTTCAATTTAACCTTTTAATCTATGTAACATAGTTAAATATACAAGTTACTACTTTTATGAAAATTTTTGCAACTAAATCTATTTTACTTTCTAGTTAGTTGTTTTGTTTAAAGGAATGGTTGGTGATTTTGATTATGTAATGAATTTCTTACTTAAACATTAATTAAATGTTTGGGATTGATATGCACCATTTTTCTGTCAAGTTAATTTCAAACTATTCAGAATGAAGGTAAATAAACTGCCTCTTTTAATATAAATTTTAAAACTTTAAAAATAGCTTCTACTGATGTAAGTATCACATTAAATTATATACCTATAAAATTGTAAAAAATGTTTAGCTCTTCCAGGTAGAATTATTTCATGTTAGTAGATGATTCAAAGATATTAAGTTAATAATGATTAGATTAAAGTAAATGTATAAATATCATTCAAAAATCACACCAATTAAATTTTTCGAATTTAATGTTCAGTTACAATCTGACTTGCTATATTGTAAATAGCAAAATTAAATAATTTCTTACATAAAACCATTTTATTTATTCAAAGCAATAAGTTCTTAATAATTTGCACATTTTCTCTAATGTGAAAATTATACCTAATCACAACTTAACAGTGATAAAAAAAACAGTAACCTTCAAATCTTTGTCACTTTGAGGGATAGATATTCCAAATGACTCTCCTTGTTAAATTTTGAAGAATAATATGTTACGGGCAAAGTGATAAACCGGGTAATATTAATTTATTAATAATGCCCGGATTAATTACATTGCTCGTAACATATTCTATTGAAATAAATTGTATCTAGTATGTATATTGTAAAAACTGTTAATTAGAAACATCAATTTAGCTGTAATAATTTTATTTTATTTCGTTAAAGCGATAAATCTATTTTATTGAATAATTTTAACTAATTTATGTAAGAAAGTTAGTAGGTCTAGTTGAACTAACCATGAACAGGTCTAGTTGAATGAACCATGCTGTTCATTCACGTATATATTTAATAATGGTATCTGATCTATTTTGACGGTATGAATTGATAATCACTGCGGAATAGTAAAACTTAGAGAATAAATTAATTATAGATGGATTTTAAAGATTTCTTAAAACAATGTTTAGAGAAAAGACATAACCTGTTATACTACTTAAGTGAGACGTTTTTCAAATTCCCTTTACAGTTATTCAAAAATACTCTCGAAGTATTAACTGAAAAAGACCTATAACACGTTGCTGATATTGAAATAAAAGATAAACACATCAAATTTTTTTTTTAAATCAAAACCACCTTCAGAACTCTTTAAAACGACATTCAATGAATCTGAATTCCATAATCCTAACTTTACACAAAAGAAAAAAAAAACAGACGTCAGTTGAAATTGCACATCCCTCCGACCACCACACAAGCCAAAAGAGATCTTCACGCATCTCAAAAAAACTTCATCCCTCCGCTCTCTCATCCATCTTCATCCCATCCAGAGATCTCCAACAGGAAACGGTCAGCCGGGGCTCAAGAGAGAAAAGGAACCCTCCCCGTGGAAAGGGGGTTACGGGAAGGCGTGGAATTTGCAAAGTAAGAGCGAATTACAGGTTTTCATTTTATCTCTCCTGGACAGCGAGGCTATTACGCGGTCAGGTGGAAAATGACCGTTATTAAACCTGTGGCCTACTTCTGCGGCCGGCCCACTCTTTTGGGATGGAAGGGTAGGAGATGCTGGGGACCTGTGGGTGCCTGAGAGGGTGGTTGAGCAATGACCTGGGAGAGAGGGATTAAGGAGGATTTTACCATAGACTCATAAGGCCAGAGAAGCTCGAAATTGTGACGTCAATTTAGTTCTGACAACAACTCAACTTCACTCACAATTAAATTAGATTTTGTACCTCAACCATCAAATCAAAATGTCCTATCCCGTTTTTTTTTCTCCAGGAGAGAAAACCTAGAATTTTATAATTGAATTTGAATTTCCATTGTTTTATATGATTAAAATTGATTACAATAAATTAATATAATCAAAGTTAACTTCGAAAATTCGAATTGAAATCTAAAATTTTAAGTTTTTCTTCTCTCTTGGAGAAACAAAACGATAGGTACAGAATTTAATTTAATTCAGAGTGAAGTTGAGTTGTTGTCAAAAAGTGATCAAAAGTGACGTCAGGACTATTATAACCCCCACGTTGTCGAAATCCCGAGCTTCCCTGGCCTTACGAGTCTAGATGTCCATGATTTAAACACACAAGCCAAATATCGTTGTGCAACTCAGGAAGATTCAAAAGGGATAAAAGTCGGTTTTTCTAATACTCTTACGGTTTATTATTTGGTTTAAAAAGGTAAAAAAAATTTTGCTATTAGGAATTTCATTAATTTGGAGTGATTTATATTAATTATAAATTCTATTATCTCTTATCAAACGAAATAATGAATGCGATATAATTAGTATATTTTTACAATCTTTTTGCTTGTAGTTGTAGTATCATAATTGTGGTTTCAAAAACTACTACTACTACTTTTCTACGACTTCAATAAGCAGCCATCATCTAAATTTTATTCATGCATAAAGTGGCTTTGAGGTCGACCAAACAGGCGTTAAAAGGAAAATATCACAAGCGAAAACTTTAAAGCGCTCTGGTGAAAAATGAGAATTTTGCAGATATGCCGGTATGATTTCACAGCAACGATATGTATAGCTTAACTTTAGGAGGAGGCACTTCATGATTCCCTCCATTGATCCCCGCACTTCTCATTATTGATCAATTAAATATCTGTGTTCATTCGATAAGGCCTCCGATTGCGTAAGCTCCACTTACACTTCCTCCTCCTCCAATCTAATACAACACCCTCTCCGAGCAAACATCCTAGCCGCATCCCTAATTGCCCCATCGGCGGAATCTGTTCAGCTTCACACCGCTGCAATAGAAATTAAGTGATCACGCGGCGACATCAAAGACACCGGTGAGCCTTATAAACGGGGATCAAATGCACCGCTTCTGTGTCCGATAAGACCCTTTGCTCCACCGACTCTCCGATGTGGGGAAGGGTTGAACTAACTGTTCGGCTCTTGATGCAGATGAGGCTTGATAGCGAAAAATTCCGAAAATATTTTAAGGGTTTTTTGGATGGAATCCAAATATTGCGATTGGTCGGAAATGATCGTGTTGGGAAGTTATCGAGCGGTGCCTTTGTGCGGGTGTCTTTCTCCCCCTTTTATCGGGTGGTGTTCAAAGGTTTTTACCGCACATGTTAAGGAATATTATGATACAAACCACTTATAATTGCGGTCGGGTAGTTGTAGATTATTGATCCCAACACCAAGTTTTCGTCTTGACAAGTTCTAGGTATGAACATTGTTCATACTTTTAGAATTTTCTTAACTGCTGTTTTAAATACGCTATTTATGAAGGAAATTTTTCAGTAAATGTTCTATAATCAAATCTTTCAACTCAGCTTCACGATTATAGAAGTTTTAAAATTTTATATAGATATATCATTCTTTAACACGGTAATTAAAATGGAACAACGGAAAAAGTTGAAATAATATATTACTTAAGAAGTGAAAGATATTTAAAAAATGTACTTATCTGGCCTATTAAATATACTGTACAGAGTTTTAAAACTTATTGATTCTGCCAATTCTCTATTCTAAAGACATTAATTTTATGTAACAAGATTTCGCATCAAGTGAATATAAAAAAATCTGAAGATTTAGGAATCAACTTGAAGACATTATACATTAGGTTGTTAGGAGTTCTTAAAATGCATCCATCTCCAGTCCTAACATTATTTAAAACATTTTTATACTGTTGGTTTTTTAATATATATATATGTTACGGGCAATGTGATACATCTGGGTATTATTAATAATGCCCGGGCCAGGTGATAAATTGAATGGAATTTATCAATGAAATTTATCACTTTGCCCGCCTCCATTTCGGGCATTATTAATAATGCCCGATTAATCACTTTGCCCATAACATATACATAATATTTTTAACGAAATTTTGGATTTATGTAATAACCTAAAAATTTTCATATTTGAAATCAGAACTAAATCTCTTAGCGTACCTACTATTTGTACAAAGCTTCTTTTTACCTTAAAATGGACAACCTCTAACCTTTAATTGTCTATTTTAAAAGAGGTTTTACCGTTTTCCAACTTCGTCCCTGATTAGAAAAGCTAAACGTTCTCAAGACGCCCCATTTGTTTCGAAAAAGAGTTATCCTACTTCGCTTCTCCGAAGGAAAACCTCACTTTCGGACTTTACTGTCAAAGCAATTTAGTTTAAAAAGACACAACTCAATGGGAGCGATTTCGTACGACTTCCAAAACCACTCGAAGGCCCAATTTTTCCCGCCAATTACCAGAAATGACCATTCTGGGCGTCACATCGCTATATTTTCCTTCACGAAAAAGAACAATCTATTTTGCCTACGCCGTCCACTACAGAAAAAGAAAACAGAACTAAAAGAGAAAGGGAAATGATAGACTACTCGTACCGAACTCTTTTTTTTTTCTCCGTCTCTCGAGTGCTTTCAGAATTTACCTGGTAATGAGAAGACATTTCAAAACTTCCTACGTCTAGAAATGAAGTAGGGAGCTTTTTTCCGAATGGAAACCCTGTATTTGGCGAGGGAGAGACACATTTTCTTTTTTGTATCGTTCACCTTTGGACCTTCCGAAATGAGAACGGGAGTGTGCGGAACTTGGCGAGAGGAAGTTTTTGACCCTTTTTTTGAAAAGGGTGCTAAATAGGATTTTGCTGCGGAAAAAATAATGCCCGGCTTTCTAAATCCTGTCGCTTAAAGACTGTAATTTTGGGAAAACGTTTATCTTTTGTGATAGTTCCTTGATTTTAAATAACTTTCTCCGTTGCATGTGTTTCTTTAGGAGTTTGTGTGGAGAAATATGTCTTGCTGTGTATGTGTACGATTTTTTTCGGGGTAGTATAAAATTAAATGAATGGCTTCTTTTTAAAAAGTGACAGAATTATAAATTGAGAGAACTAACTTATTATTGTTTAGATATTTTATATATGTTATACCTATTATAAAGTTATTGTTTTATCACCAACGTTTATTAAAATTACATAGTGTATAGAAAAAAACGTTGCACCTAAATAAAGTATTGGAGATGGCAAATTTAAGCAAAGGGATGATAAATTTTAGGACAAATTTATATGACAAAAGGGTAATATATTTTTTTCTTAAAATTACCTAAGAAACAAAATCACAAACTTAAATCCGAAAAAAAGCTAGTTCCGGGAAATTTTTTTAATACTTTTATGACTCAAATCTAATACCCAAATTTTACACTCATACACTGCCTTATTAAATCATTACTTAAGACTTAAGATATAAAAGGTGGATACTTAAATGGTCTATTATTTATAATTTAATTGTAATTTTAAAGATATATTTTACTTTCACCTCTTACTTTTCAAACACATATAATAAATGTAACTAATATTAACTCTTAAGATTTTACAAAGGGTACCGCCATGCATAAATAATGAAGTCCCACCATTACACAAATAAAACGAGCATCCCACGCAAAGGTACTTTATTAATTTTCGAATTTCTTGTCAACTTCCGCTTCGAAGACTATTCTTAAACGAAAAACCGTCCTTGAGGGCCACTTCCTATTCCCAGTTGGAAAGAATGTCAAGTACAGATCGAAAGGATGGATAACAATTGAGAAATAGATTGCGAAAAGTCTGTCCTTTTCCTTCCTGTCCAGATTTGAATATTGGTTACCTGCTTGCGTACGTAATGATGGGAATGGACAGCAGTAATTGCCCTATGCGGATACGCTTATAAGTCGTGGGTGTTAAACAGTATGTTGAAAATGTCTCGTAATTCTCCTATCTCTGGGTCCGAAGGAATACGTTATAAGAATTTAATAGAAGCTTCTTCTACTTGTAAATCAAGGGAATCAATCTCCCTTTATTGCATTAAGAAGAAAAGTAAAGATTTATATACTTATATAATATTTAGGGGAATATGTAGATAATATTTTAAAGACTTACCTTATTAATTCGTATTTCAGCTACTTTCTCTACCACATAATTTGACTAAGGTAGAATGTCGATATAGTACGTAAAATTCACCAAAGGATATTTTCATTTTTACTAGCACTATCTAATTCAATGTTACATTGTAAATTCAATGTTACATTGTAACATTGTCACAATTCCTTATGTTTTTCAACCACAATATTTATATTTATATAATTTCTCTTCATACAAAAAAACTAACTCCTTAGTAGTAAAGACTACAGAAGATAAAATTCATACTTATCTCAATGACTTGAATTGGTCATTAATTAGATTAAGAGAAAGGCATAAAAAAGTTTTCCTAACACACAAAATGTAAGATAGCCACACCACTATTTTAGGTTCAATTTAAGTACCAAATATTTCGATTTATTTCTAGATTTCAGTGTAAAACGCTTCTTTAAGCTTAGATTTAAAATTACTTTTAAATGGATGAGTTGTGACCCTACTGTATTTGAAAGTATTCAGGATTTAAATATGTTTTACTTCAAAAGATTGGATTTTTGAGCTACAAGTTATTAAACTGAATTCCAAACCGTTGGAATACAGGTATGACACATACAAAAAAATAGAGATGCAATATCTCTAGTACGCTTGGAGAGTTTTATGCAGTTTGGCTTTCTCATTGCCCATCCATCAATAAAAGATCCTTCAATAAGCCGAGTTGAGAACGGCACGGTTGGAAAAAGTTGTTGAATTTATTGAAGACATAGGGAAAGAGGGCTGTTAACTGCTCGGTTCATTCAATACTAAAGGTTGAAGTTCGACACTTGCGCAAGAGATGGTACGCGAAAGTAAATAAAAGACGCTGAGACAGTGGAAAATAAAATACTCGCGCTTCGACATTTAGCTCTGTTCCAGACGGAAAATTTTGCAAGCTCCACTTGTGAGCAGGGCTGTCTTAAGGCTTCGGAAGGTGAAATCGGAGAGTTTGGGAGTTTTAAGACGGACGAGAAGGGTAAAGGGTTCGTGAAAACGTGAAAGAAATCCACCTTTTGGTGTTAAATTTTTCGACCGAAGTTTTTCGACAACAGTCTTCTATTTTTCAGGGTCTATGAGATTTTTTTTCGTTTTAGTTTTTGGCAGGGAATATAGACAACTTGGGTTTCTATCAATGCTGTTATTCCAGATATTTTCAGATATAGAATACCATAAGGAGTTTTAAAGATCATAGGGATGAATAGAAGCTAAAAATTTTTATATGATTAGGATGTTTATTCGAACTGTTTGAAGTTATGTAAAATAAAAGGAGATGAAAAGTGAATATGATGAGATGTGAAAAAAATTCCCAATATTATTGTCATAAGTCATAAACATTTTTAAACTTTTCATAGAAATAATCTATACATAAATTGTCACTTATTCTTTTAAAAGCTGTAGCTTCGAGTGAAAAAGATAAAACTCTTCTTTATACAATCATGTGAGAACACTTAATAGGTACATCTGAGTTGTTTCATGTTCGATCAAAAATCCATTGTGATTGTTGTCTGAGTGAATAAAAATGTTCACCCAACCGGAGAAAAGCATTGTCTAAGCAATTTGATAGTGGAGTTTTCCAAACTAACATTTAAATTAAGAGTTTGATGGATTAGAAAACATTTGGTTATACACTTTATATCAGAAACATTCAGCCCAATTAAGAGGTTAGAACATAAACAAACGCAACTTTCCCTATAAAATATTTCTAAATTCACCAATGGCGGTTTTTTTTCCATGGGCATTTCTCATTTCCCATTCTCCCATCCCGTGGAGACATGCTCTTTCTAATTATTTTAATACAATCCTCCCCCATTACGAACAATGTAATATCCTGAAATACTTGGGAGAGAGTACTATATTATCCCTAAATCTACATATAAGGTTATACTAGTCTAACAAGTATGCAAAACCCTCAATGGGAGAACTCAAAATAAAAACAGCGTAGAAAATAAGTGAGAACCTACAGAAGTGCCTCCTTACTATTTATGAAAAAGGTAGTATAAGATTCAAGGAGATGCAACACAAACTAAAAAACCGAGAATTCCCCACTCACGGAGAGCCGAATTAAATTCGGCATCCGACCCAAAAGATCGACTGTCCACTGCGTGTGAATCAGGCCAGGGCCTTCCGTCCTGGCCGGTCCTGGGCCCAGAACAAACCAGCAGAGAGGGCTAGATAATGGCCGATGGAAAGAGAGAAGAGGAGGACCTTGGGATGCACAAGACCACATATTTCACCCGGCGATGTCAGCCAGAAATGGGGACTTGTCCACTCATACGTGAAGGTCTCTGTCTCTCTCTCTCTCTCCGTTTAGGAAAAATGCCGGCCTTCGCCGTTTTATGGTGTAGGTGGTAGGCACGATCTGGTGTGCGTTGGAATTCCAGGGGGCTCTCGTTTGCGCGACGTATCGTCACGACGGGTCGTTCGGGAACGAGGACGGTTGGGACATTCCGTGGACACGATGGAGATGGTTTCTGTGGGACTGGGAAAAGGGAAGATCGTTTGCATTGACGTCATTCGTTGGTGGGATATGGTTCTCGAGATGGGTGTTGAAACAACTCGTACTATCGGGAGGTTAATGGTCATCAGACTAGGGTTAAAAAAATATTTTTAAAGTTTTAAAAAGTTTAAAAGTTATATAAAGTTTTAAAAATATCATGTTGCAATCGCTTGTTCTACAATAAGAAATTTCGTTTAAGCATTCCTTTTTTTTACGTGAGAACTTCTGTGTATCACTTTCATTTTATTCACTTGCTTCTTCTTCGAAGAAGGTAAATTAGCTGCACAAATCCCGTCAAGCATCTTATACTTTATTATTAAATGATAGTGTTGAAATTGTGATGTCATGGTTGAATTCTCTGACATTATACATATTTTCTTAAGTGATATCCGGTTTATAAAATAGTTTAAAGAGAAAATAGTTCAATGAAACTATTTGATTATAAACTAATTGCAACTGCTCTTTTTAAGGAAAAGGTATTAGAAAAGTGGTGAAGGGGGTGTTTAGTGTCATTTAAAATTCGTCTGTTTTTAACTAATGTACTTATTGATAAAAAAACAATAAACGATTTTAAAACGATAATGTACCGATGTTGTTTATGAGTTACGTTTCTGTGATCTTATAAAGGTGATATAAAAATATCCCTCTTTTTTCTCACTCAATTTGTCTAACTATAACCATATATAATATTCTTTAAAACATTCTAAAATAATTCTAAATAAATTTAATAAATCTGATTACATTGCATTTTTAAAATGAAGTGATTAAAGTGAAAACTCTCTTTGTACCTGGAACTTTTATGAAAAGGGGCTTCTTAAAAAACAAAGATCTTTTTATGTGGAAATTCTGAATAAAAAAATAATACATCCAGAAAGTATTTTCAAGGTTTTTAACCCCTCAAAATCTTTAAACTCACCGATAACAGGTTTGAATCTCACACCCTCTCCCAGAACAACATTGGAAACCAGACGTTTTTAATGCGAAATAAATAAATAATTCGCAGATATTATTCCCTTTCCTATTCACGGAGTGATTCACAGCATCGCATTCATTTCTTTATAATCGTCAAAACCTCCATAAAAAGGCGCTTTCATATTATTTGCTTCCCGAAGTTCTCGGCGATGTCTATCGGATTTTTCGTTCTGAAACTGGTTGCAGGGTTCTAAACGAAAGAAACCACTCGGGAAGCAACTATGCATGCAGAGGGAATGTACGCAAACAATAATTATTTCGCAGGAAAGATATCGGTTGTCTCGGTATTTGCATTTTTCTATAAGAAATTGAGGTAAACAGAAAATAATTGCCGGGTATTTCATCGCTTTTGAAGGGTATTTCAAATTTTCTGGTAACTTAATTTTTTGGAGTCTTCTACTGCACGGCGCAGTTCAAACTAGGAAATATTTTGGAATTTGAGAAAATCATTTCGTTGAGTCAGTGTAAGAGTTTTTACGTCATTATTTCTTCGGTAAACTCAAAACGTAATAAGAGAAAGGGTTTTTATTTTATGTTTTTTATTCGTCCTATTATAATTTCATATTATTGATATTTAAAGCACACAATTTTTTATGTGTTTTTACCTAATATGTATAGATGAATGCAATTATTCTATCAAAAAAGGTTTTGGTTATAATTGAGGTGGTTAAAAAAAGAGGACGCTGTCAGTGTTTACAAGGAGATGGTCCGTTAAAAGTTAAAACATACCGTGGCATCCCCCTCACAAAATCTGGCAATTTTGTTCTGGACACATTTAAATGCGTACAAACGTTTTCGGATAATTTTTACAAGCATATATAATTAAAGCAATCGAAAAAAAATTAATATAATAAATATCTACATTTTACATGATTGTATTCAATCCGATTAAAATTAAAGTTCACCTAGAGAAAGAAAAAAAAGTTTTATGAGATGTCCATTGAGTATTCACTTCAAAACCAACTAATTAAAAAAATAATTATTAAGCATTTTTATACTAAGAACCGGTAATAGAAACTCGAAATTAAATTCTTTTAAATATAGGCGATCTATCAGTTTCAAATCCGTTTTACACAAGTTTAACTTCCGTAATACATCAATGGTTTTTTTAAAAAAACCCTGCAAATGAGAATGATTTTAAAAACGAAAGATTTACGTCGTGACCTCAATTACGATACCATTACAGACAAAATTCACACCATAATAGTAAGTGCGAAAGTATTAGAATTATAGTGATCTTCGTTAGAAGAAGACAATAGGTGTTTCTCAATCAATATTTATATTTACTTGTGTATCTCCGGTTTTTTTCATTGCTCATAAAACAAATCCCTACAACCTTCGAAACAGAGTATTACTTCCGACTTATTTATTAATCTATGTAACATAGAGGAATAATGGAGTGAATTAAGGAAATGTTGTGAAACTCGCATTTCCCAAACAGAAGGTGAAGTTTGTTATTTAGAATTATTATTTCGATTAAGATTACGAATCGATATGACGGATCGTCTGCTTTCATAAGATACGGCCTCCAGACGTGCATTGGAGACTGTAAAAAACAGAATTCGGGGAAAACCAGATTGATATCCACGACGACTGTATGTATTGCTTGAAGTATAACATTAAGAAGTAGGGAGGTGGAAATAAATAAGTTGGGGCGTATTGAATTCTTTTTTTTTTACCCTAGTTTTCTGGAGGAAAGAGGAACAGTTGAGATTGACATTGACGAGTAACTTGTTCAAATTTTTGTAAGAGAAAAAATTATTCAGTTTCTCAATTTGTCTTTAAAAAGAACCTAATATTTCATTTTGTATAATATCCAATATAAAAATACTAAAGAAGCCCTAAGGGAAGCAAAAGAAAACTTAATTCTTGTAAATTAAAGCATAATATTTTTACCAATAAAAACATTGTTCAAATATCATTATCTTCATTAGGGTCTAATAAAATAAATAATAAATACATAATAATAGTATATTAATATATAATATAGTATAGTATTATATTATTAGTAATGTAATAAAAATAGTATATTAATAGCTAAATAGACAAATAATGTATTCTATAACGTCAAATATAATAAATCAAATGTTTGGTCAAGATAAAGGAAACATAAAATTATTAAGAAAAGTTAAGAAACTCTTACCCTTTTTTAATCTTGTTTTCTCTCTGTATTTTTTGGGATTAATTCATTGGCCTATGTATATGCTTATTAATTAACTCTTGTATATTGCACCTAATGAGTTCTCGTAAAATAATAAAAACATTCTGTTTTGGTAATTTTAATTATTTAAAAAGCTTTGAAGTACACAATATTTAAATTACATCAATAACTTTTTAAATTAATTTAAAAATATCAATTAAGAATTTCTATTACATGCAAGAAAAACCCACTTCAAAAAATTGTATAATTTATTAACTAAAATAACATGGCTGTTTAAGCTTTAAATTACTCAAGTTGATTTCAAAGAATTTCTACTTAAATCATAATTAATTTTGTAATTATTCATCCTTAAAAATCTCAAGTTCGTAGGTATCTACATGGATAAAGCAGATAATCACGTTCCTTTATTTAAAATTTTCCGAATACAAAAAAGAAAAGTCGCGGATGATACCTATCAAGTTTAACTCAATTACTCTTAAATGAGCTAAATACTGTTTCATTTACATAATTACAACCTTCATCACTATTCATAGTTCTTCCTCTTCTCTTTAATCATAAATGCCCAGGGCAATCTTGTGAACTGAAACATGTAGTTTAATCTATTTTTCAAGTCACGTTCAACGATTATAGTATATTACTTTTATTCTTACTCAAAGAATCGCTCTAAAATCCAAACATTTAAAAATTTATACTGATGTTTTATGAGTTAATAAGAGTTTTGGATAGCTTTAATTATTATTGTTTATATTTTCTTTTATAGTCTCGCTAAGAGATTCATAGAACATAAATGTTTATTCTTCAATTTTAATGTTGTTGTTTTTTTAATTTTTTTTTGGAGTTTATTTAATACTTAAACTTCTTTAAATCATTCAGAAATAAATTAACAACGTCTCCCGAGGAACTACAAAAACTGTAAAGTGATGCTTTACTATTTATTCCATCATCTCAAAAGATAATGTTATAATTTAGGTGTATTTAAACAAACTATATCCTTCATTTGTTTTAAATGACGTGGTCTATATAAGAAAGGTTACATCCTTTTCAGTTATAATTTTGATAGCTCAAAGGTAAATATATCTAAAACGGAATAATGTTGGGTAAAATTATTTTATAAACTTTTATCAAAATTTAAAACCATCGATGAAAATAAACGACAGTTTTGTATAAATAGGATGGATGTAATGAATGACTCACGTTTAACAACAGTGAAAAAAATACTTTTTTGTAATGATAATAATGTTTTCTCTTACTAGGTACCTACTACACTGTCTTGTAAAAAAGCACTTAATTAAGTATAGAGCCCGTAAGAAGTAGTTCAACAGTAAAAACGAAAACTCGGTCGGAGCACTGGGTTACATACATTGAATAAACTGCAGAAGTCCATAAGAACTAGAAGAACAATTAAAGGATTTATTATTTTTCATTTTTGCGTTTCCATCTCCGCAGCTTTCGGGATTACATCTCTATCAGGAAAACGACGTCTGGGCCCCATTGTCATAGCGAATCCGATTCGCGGAACCTTGGACTGGTAATATTCCAAAGCCAATGGCAATCGGCTTTGCAAAAACCATTTTCGGTCGGTAAAAATCGTTTGAAGAGGCGGAAAGAACCGAGAAAATCCGCAAAATGATGAAACAGCTGTAGTGGCATCAGTACATCCTGTAAACTAAAAAAATCAAAAACTTGGATCCAGGAGAGGAAAGTCCGCTCCAATTGACAAAACTGTGTCCATTGACGACGCAGTTGCACAGCTGGACAGTCCAAAAAGTGTTCCGACAAACATTCGAGGCTGCACCCTCCCACACATTCGTTCTTTTGTGTCGTTTTCCCCGTTTTTCGAGAGGACAATGCGATCGGGAAATTTGCTCTAATAGTGGGCGGGGTGGGAACCGTTGTCAACGCAAGTGCTGGAATACGTTGCTGAAGTTTTTTTTTGTCGTTTTAAATACGGTGGGAACTCGGTTTTGCATTGCCACAAACCACTTGTTGAGTGTCAGTGTAGTGATAGGCTATAATTTAAGTTTCACCTACACAGTTTTTTTTTTCATGACATTTTTTCCAGAAACATACTGAGAAACCTTCTCTCTTCCTTTCCCAAACGAATGTTTTCAATCACTTGAGAAACCTTAGAAAGGGTCAGAAAGGAATAATGTTAATATTAACGAACTATTTGATATTTGTTTCAAACCTTAATCTCATTATTCATTGGCAATATCAATATACTATAATAGACATTGATGCTTTGATATCAAATAGATCGATAAAGGGTTAATTTCAGGTTTATGTATCAAACATTTCAACTAAGTGAATTTGATGCCCGGCTAAGTAAAAGATACCGTATGAATGAATAGGATTATTTTCTTGTCTATGTTGCGTGAAAAGCTAATTTACTATCGGTATTTTAGTTGCAGGACTTTAAAGATTTTGAATAATATTTAAGATATACAATAAAATTGATCCCTGAATTGATCCAAGCCAGTTTCTAAGCTTAAATCAAGTTTAGAAACCTAATACTTTCCTGAAAGTTTCAGATCTATATGCCTATCTTTAAAAAATATTGAATAAAAATATGTGAAATAAAATACAGTCAAATCTGGAGTGGGGAACTTGGATAAGTGGAATTTCTTAGGGAATGAAAGTGTCGGTCCCGTCCTCCAGAACTCCAAACCCCTCCCTGTATAAGTGAAATTGAAAATTTCTTTCTCAAGTTCAAAATTTACATTTTTAGGTTGATTTCGACCGTCTGAAATATCTTGAGATATGTGTGTTTCGCAATAAAGAAGATCTTGTAGTGATAACACACTTCTCTGATTTACCCATTAATAAAAGATGGGCACATCCTTTTGCATGTTATGGGCAATGTGATTAATCCGAATATAATTAATAATGCCCAAAGTGAGGCGGGCAGTGTGATAAATTCAATCAATGACATTTATCAATGAGTATTTATCCCTTTGCCCGAAATATAAGAGCATTATTAATAATGCCCAGATTTATCACATTGCTCTTTTCATTTCATCCCCTCATGAGATTGTTTAAGTCATTAAATTTTCGAGTTTCGAGATAGATATTGGATTGAAGGAAGGGGAATCCGAAAGATTTAGAATTTAGGTCTAGGGAATGATTTCACGGACTTAATCATGACTTTTTCAAAGATCTAGAAGTAAACGAAGATTATTTTTTTAGCACTGTAAATTTCCTACCACACTGAGAGTTTTTTGTTTATGTGAATTAGGAATTGACGAGTGAAGAAATATAAAATTATATTTTTATATTTAAAATGACATATTGTAACTAAAGTTATATTTTTGTGAACGGGTGTAACGAAAGCTGTCGGACCTCTCCTAAAAAGAAAGTTTGCTGGATATGAGGTCCCACCATGAGCCAAATGCACCATCATGCATCTCAGCTGAGTATCCGGCCCCCGGTCGCCCCCCACCGCGGCGGAATGGCCGTTCCGCCCACCTTCATCCGAAGCGTGAAGAATCCAGCGATGCGCGTAAAAGGCCGAACCAGCGGGATGCGTTCATTAATGGAGGGGTGGAGGTCTTGTTTACCGTGCCGGGTCATGCCAGTTCCTCTCGTCGGGACATATATCACCATGCCGGTGGTCGGCCATTTGCGCAAAGGGAGATAAAACGCCATTAACGTCCAAATGAAAAGATTTCTTGCTGATATTGAACAGCAGAGACGGAGGGGGTCGAAACTTCTGTTGAAGTAGGTACCTATACAACCTACGGATGGTAAAGGTGTGACTTATTTATCAGAGGTTGAAAAATAAGGCTTCTCTAGAAACGATCTACTTAGGAAATTCTCCAAAAAAAGTTTTTCCTCAAAAATCTATTTCATTCTATAGTTTAGCATAAGCGCACTCAAAACTCATAAAATCATATTACAACTTATACAGTAGAAAACATTTGTCTTGGAAAAGTTAGTAAGGTATGAGGTAAATGTAAAATCCACCCTGTGCAAAAGAGAGTGTCAAAAGAGAAAAAAAAAGATCGAAAAGTCAAAGAGTGCTTTTACAAGGTATGATGGTTCGATATATGTGCATTTAAGATTAGATGGTGCTAGACTTAATGTTGAAGATGAACGTGTTTTATTCATCTATTATTTATTATTAAGTGTAAAATAATACCAAAATTTGTAAATATTTTTAAAAAAATGTTTTTATAAAAACATTTTTGGTGAATGTATGAAGAATATATATTAAACTTGATGGTAGAAACAAAATGATTTTTTTATCAAATTACATTGGTTAACTTATGATAACCTCTGCATCATTCATATTATGCACTCAACTTAAAGTTCGTTGGAATATTTATATAAACTACTACATTTTGTGATCAAAAGTCAAATAGTTAAGAATGTTCCTTAAACCAAAAAAATTTTTAAAACTTGGTGTCTGTAATTGAAGGCTACTATATTGAATGGTCAACTATAGTAATACATTCGAACGAATAACCCAAATTAAAATGAGGGATCAGGAATAAATAGTACTACCTACTATATATTTGAGTTAAAAACTAATATAACACATTGGTTGATTCAAAAATATCAGAAGTTCATTATTTTAAAGCATAATAAAAATTTTCAGTTGTCAACTTTTATTTGTTAAAATCAAATTATTTTTATCATGTTATCTTGAAAGGGCTTTACTTGAAATAAGTGTTTGTTGTGGGGTGGAAACATTTGTAATTATGTTAAATTTTCTTCGTTTTAAGTGATAGTACGGCATTTTAATTCTTTTAAGCAAAATTTCAAGAAAGATCCTTAAAAACCAATTAGGCATTCAATTTCGAATATTATTACTCCTCTTAGTTAGTATTTTATTAGATATGCAATACCTACTATCTGTGAATATTAAAAAACTGAACAAATTATTAAATACCCCTAAAACACACAATCTTTGATGTGTATACCCCAGAGAAATTAAAGATTCTTTAAATTTCAGCTTTAATATTTTAAAAGTTCTCTTTTTGATTAAATATGTAATATTTACTGCATCAACATAGTCATTTTACTAAATTCTGAAAAGACAATTTAGCATTTCAATAAACCATTTTTTTCTCTTGATAAACAAATTTAAATTGGGGTTTATGGTGTGCGTTGTAAAGCTGTTATATAATGACTGAATATTTCATTTTTCATTTTAATTCTTTTAAAGCTAACAATAACAATTCACTACAATAGGAAACATTTATTAGATTAATTTCACTTTTGTGGGAAAAAAAAAGGTAAAGAGTGTTTCGTATTCGTTACAATAAAGAAGCTTTTGTATTTAACTGACAATAACGTTTTAGAACAATTAATCACTTTTCTCAATTATTCTATCCTTTTATAACAATCATTAAGTTAGTAATATATATTACGAATACTTTCAAAAACCAATATTTTTCAGTGATACTTTTAAAAGTTCTGTTTATGATCTTTTATGTATGTTTTTTCCACGCATTTATGTTACTGATCCAAATTTAACAACATAAAATTAAATTTATGTGCTTAAACTATTTTCATTCAAGCTACAAAGTATAGCATTGCTTTCAAAATACATTCTCATACACATTCCCAATTCGTACAAAAAACTTTATATCCCAAAGCTATAGAGGGTAAAATTTATCTGCATGCTTAGCTAAAGTGAACCGTCCGTCAAAATAAATAAGTTCTAGACCATTTTTAATCAAGGTAGCAGAGATAGGGCGAAAATAGACACTTAAGACAATAGGATTAGAGCGACGTATATTCAAAAAGTAATTTGAGGGTTTAAGAGGATAGAGATAAGGGTATGAATAAGTTATGTATGTGTGGCCGTGCGGGTCTAAATATAACCGTCTTCCCCAAACACGAGAGTGGACTGGTTTCTTAAAATGGTGATGTAATAATAAATAAGCTTCACTTTCCTCATTAACAACTAGAATGTTAATTGAAATAATATACTTGTTGCACATATTTTGCATCCATAACCATGGAAAAATTGTTGAAATCAGAAGGATGTTTTAGATCCTCTTACTCAAATTTAAATTTTACCGGAAGATACTGTGTAAAGGTGAAATTTGAATTATTGTAAAAGCTGCGGGAGGCAAAGATTAGGGCTTAAAATATTTGAGCCGCCTGTTCACTTTCGATATGGAATTTGCTAAATAGATATATACTGAATTTCTCGGATCCCATACGTTATCATGGCTTATCTTTAATGAGTGTTAAAGCACACCATCATGCTTCAAATGGAAGTTAATTTGGAACTGATAAAGGAGAATAGTTTTTCCGTACTTTTTTTGCATCGATTTTAAACCTTTTTTAGAATACTTTCAGTATGAAGTAAATATACCGTATATTATCTGAATACAAATTATTGACTAAAGTTTTTAAAATTGTTATCTTAATTATAAGAAACGAAGATTATTATTGGTTAAGATAAATGTAATACAAGTTAAACACAAATATTAAACAAGTTTAAATTTATTAATAATAAAACAAGTTAAACACAAATATTGTGGGTTTGTTCACTACAACAAATATCCTTTAATCAGTGTAATTTCCGAGGTTTTTAAGCAATAAGTAACTAAATAGCTTCATTAAAATAGCTTAAGAGCTTAGAAGAAAAACTGTTTTTATTAATTTAAAAATCAGTTTAAATTAATTAAATTCATATATTTTTCCTTTCCTTAAAAAGATATCACAAATATAAATTATATTACTTTAAGCTATACGATAAGGTTACACTCAGTTTTATAATTTTTGAAACATTTACTCGGCATCAATTTACTCGCATACCTGAAAATCAGGGATATCAAAAACCAGTAAGTTAATAAATTGTTTACCATTTTTAGAAGTGCTTGAAGTTGAATTATCGAACATATCCCAATACATCCGAAAAACTCCCGTTTTATAACTTTAATGCATTTACTACATTCATCATGTTTTTACGCATTTACATGCTTTCAGAATACGTTACGGCTTAAACTCAAAGTTAAATGGCAAAGTGACAATATGTCGTTAAAAAATAGTCAAAAGCCCAGACATCTTTATCTTGAAACTTGGATAATTCAGGCATTAACCAAGTTTAACCATTACTATCTGACGAGATTTTGAGTTTTGACCCTTACATAAACCTTTCTACCTCTGGGAGTCTATCGGACCCCCATAAGAACTTTAGTGTTTGATATTAAGTTTTTAGTTTTGATGGTTGAGACTTTATGTATTTTTTAATAACATACCTGTTGAGTATTTCTCTCAATACGAAATATAAATCTTAAAACCTAACAATACAGAGAATTTAGTTTTGTTTTAAATATTTGGTTAATATATTGGTGTTTGTTTTAAATATTGGTGAAAAGTAAAATTAAGTATGTCGACACTCGGGATTGGTAAACCTTAAATACAAAAAAAAAACCCTTTAAATACAATATCTCAAAATACCTAAGTCAGGCATGCACGACTTTGACGATGAAGCGGGCCAAATTAGGGCCACTTTAATTTACCGCGGGCCAAACCATCTGTATGAAATTATCTTGAGGGCCACAATATAAATTAATATTTGCAATCCGTTTGCTTAAAGCAGAGATGAATAATAAGTAATTGGCAAATAGAAAAAAATATATACATTTCATGTATGATCCAATTTAGCTAGTTTTATGGTATGATTTCAATGAAATTTCTATATTTTTGAAATTTACTGATTATCAGATAACCTTCAGTAAATTTCTTTTCAATTATTGGCATTTGTAATCGGTTAACTAAATAGTTTAGATGCCATAGATGAAACCGTTTACAAATTCGCAAAATTGCGAAACTAACTATTTCAAAATAACTGCATCTTTTTTTATTAAATTTCCTCGATCACTTTGACATTTAAGAATCATTCAGAACTATTCGGCCCCAAAAAGAGGGCTGCAGCGCCGCAGGCGGCCAGCAGGCCATATGTTGTGAAGGCCTGACCTAGGTTACTATTTGAATGTATATTTCCTCAAAATATTTATTACCATGAGCATTAATATCCCACAGCCCGCTTCATCGGTGGTCACTTTGATACAAAATAAAGTTTAACTGTAATTATATTTATATTACTATTAAATTTCAATGTGGTTGATTGTATGTTTATTGATTCTAAAACTTGAAACTTAAACTCTTTTTACACAATTAATTTTCTTGTACCCTATCTTTTTAAGATGAATAATAACAAGAACACCTTAAAATATTTTTTTTTTGTAAGAAAACTTTACATTTTCTGTAATTCATCTTTAAAAATATTAAGATTATTTAAATTTATAAAAAATTAAAGATTTTTACAAATATTATATTCTTAAATTTAAAAAAAAACTAATATTCCAATACTTAAAACTTTTCAATATAAAGTATTCTTGAATTTTTTAAAATATTTTTATATATTCCATGTTAATTGCCTCTTCAACGTTTCATTTAAGATAATTTTCTAGTTTCTGTAATAGGTTGGAAAATATGTTATTTATATGTAATATTAGTTATATTTATTATATTAAATGAATTGAAGGTAAAATACTAAAGTGTAGTAGCTTAAAAATTGTACTTATATAAAGGCACTTACAGATTTTTTTCTTTGAGAAAAAATATTTTCTCTATCATGAAAAATGGCGAAAAGAATAATTAGTTAGTCATCGATGGTTTATTTTTCTACCTTTTTTGACGAACTTATCTGTAGCTTCGAGGTTTTTTTTCCTTATCGAGACAAGTTATATTTTTTTAGATAAAAGTAATTATCAAAGGTAATTTTGTTTCAAAGTAAGCCTGATAAATATAAAATTTGACATGATGTTTAAAACTTTTGAAATTTACTAAATGTCTTTAAAACCTGGTAGGAGTTTGTTGTCAGGAAAATAATTTGACTCCTCATAATAATAATTTGTTTCATTCTTAACTTTATGTGCAAGGAGTCTGTTATTCCTAAATACCCGCTAGAACTTATTAGTTTTTGAGACTGATAATTACATTTTCCCTTTCATTATAGGGGAATTATGTTACACAATAATATAGGGATTGTATTATTGCATATACGTACAGATTGGTATTATTGCATATACGTACAGATTGTATTATTGCATACAGATTGTATTATTGCATATACGTACAGATTGTATTATTGCATACAGATTGTATTATTGCATATACGTACAGATTGTATTATTGCATATACGTACAGATTGTATTATTGCATACACTGTAAAAAAAAAACGTCTTTTTACGTATTCTTTTCCGTGAATTTTTCATGGATTAATTCCGTAAACTACAAAACGGAATTTTTATCGTGAAAATTTCCGTTATTTATTTTCTCTCTCCTCACGCATGCGTATTGTGCTATTTCTCCACTTGTTTTGGTGAGACTCAAAGCAACGAGTTGTAAATAAGTAATGGGAGTTTGTGCCAGCGTCTTCAGGCCTAACGAACCTTCAGCTATTTTATTATGTGTAAGTAAAATATATTGTTCTTATTTTTTTTTCATTATTGGCTGTAAATGATAATGCTTTAAAATAGAAATACTCTGATAAAACAGATATTAAACATCGTACGATCGCTTTCTTCGCCACGTAGCTCAAGTCTTAAAATATTGCATAGCTAACTAGTCTTATTAGATCGCAAAAATATGTTCTAAATAGTTGTGATAACTACTAACTTTTGATTAGACTTGTAATACTGTGATCTTTATTGTAAATTATTTAAATGAATTGTCTATTTCGATTTGGATTGTTTGGATTGTTTGTCAATATTTTTTTCAAAGTTATAATCGGGAATATACTGAACCACAATTCAAGTATATTAGATCGCAATAATATGTTTTAAATACTTGTGATAACATGTAACTTTTGATTGGACTTGTAATACCTGTGATCGGTACTATAAATTATTTAAAAGAATCGTCTATTTAGATTTTATGGATGGTTTGTCATTTTTGCTTAAAAATTATAATCGGGAATATACTGAATCACAATTAAAATATATTAGATCGTGGCACGCTAGGGACTTATTGGGTTCCTAGACTTTTCTCGCCACATTTCATTTGTTTGTTTGTTGTTTCTGTTTATACCTCTTTGTGGCGTAGTGCATAGGCGTAACGTCGGGGGGGGGCACAGGGGGGCATGTGCCCCCCCCCAACCGGTCGGTCAACTAAAAATTCTGAAATCAACGAAAAATCAGAATGCTAAAAACGTTAATTTTCAAGTTCCTTCATTTCAGATCTTTTAAGCTCTTTGAGGAGGTAAAACTGTCATAAGAATTTATGAAAGAGCTATAACAATTGAGTTCGGCGGTAATGATAGTATATCTCTTGGTACTAAGGGTGTATATAAGAGGGGGGGGCAAAGAAGCTGACCCAAATTTCTAGGTACAGACGAAGGAGATGCTTGGTGTCTCCGAAACAGCAGTATTCCAGCTTTCACGTCCATTTTATTTGTGCTTATTATATGCTTGTTTTTACATCAGATTTAGTTTGCACTAATTATTTCTATATATTTACTGCAACTAGTCGTGCCCCCCCCCCGAAATTCTGACTAGGTGTACTAAAATGAGTTAAAACCCTGTTTTCAAGGGTCAAATTTCCAAAAATTTTCTGGGGGAGGACCCCCAGACCCCCCTTTTGTGCTTGGAACTATATTATTCACAATTTTTAGATATTAACTTCCTCAAGATGCAAATCATACCTGGAAATATGTTAAAAAAGAATACATTGAATCTATTAAATGTGCATGGTGGGGGGCTTAGGAATATTTTTGGTCCTCTCCCCCGGTGCAAACTTCTAGATGTTGGCTTTTTAAAAAAATTTCTTTTAGGATATATTGGGCCCCTCCCGAAATAAATTTCTATATATACGCCACTGCAACTATAGTAGTTCTTTTACCTATGGTTAAGACTAGAGTTTTTTCTACATCGATAGGCCGTTTATTAGGTTCAAATGCAAATTCGAGTCTTTGAAAACTTTTCAGCAGTGCCCCCCCCCAACATTTTAGGTCACGCTACGCCTATGGCGTAGTGAACTTTCTGTAACCTTGGCCATTGAAAATAAAAAATATATTAGATTGCACAAATATGGTCTAAATACTTGTGATAACTTGTAACTTTTGATTTAACTTTGTGATACTGTGATCGGTGTTGTAAATTATTTAAATTACCTTCGGTTGCAATTGATTAAATCAAGATTGAATTATTTATTATTGAATTGATTTATTTTCCAACGATACAATTTTGCGAGCACACAGAACTCTCCTTTGGGTTAAAGGCAAAATCCAACCAGAATGGCCAATCTTGGGTTTGGAAAAATACAAAATCAACCCTAGAAAAGGACTTAATTTCTCAGTTACGATAATCAGTGAATACTTCACTTTTATTCATTGTTGCATTGGTACCTAGAGAATCAAAGAACTGTAACATTAGAGAAATAGAAGCATTAATGATTTTGTTTTATAGTATATGATCGCTTGATGTGCCTGCCAAATTGTGTGGTTGGCAAACAAATCCTGCAAACATTAGTCACAATAAATTCATGTACTGCAATAAAGAACATTTTCATTTCAGAGTCTTTGCTGAAATAAATCCTGCTGCTGAATAATGAAATATTGATGTGATTCAATATTTTGAAAATACCATTACTGTGTTTAAATTACTTTTTAATCATGATTGTAAAACCCAATACTCATTTCTGAAAGCAATAAAAATTTTCGGGTTGATTAGTTAGTTATGTTTGATTCTATATTTTCATCTCGTATTAAAATATTTTATTAATCAACCAAAAATGTGAATTATATAATGAAAATCCACTACCCTATAAAGAAAATATTTAGAGATCCATTGAAAATTATCTTAATTTCTCTTCAATTCACTATGCTACTTGGGAAAATTATATTACAGACTGTATTTTTTTTATAAATTGACATGATTTGTATAGCCAAACATGAAGTAAATATGTAAATTAAATTAAGGTTTGAGAGGCTGGACTCACATCAGGGGGTCCGTCCAACGTCCCACAATATAGTATGTATCCACATTGAAGTATTTAATATAATTCCTAATTCCTATGCTAATAAAACAGGAAAATAAAACTGGATCTAAAAATTTTACTTAGAAAGGTATTAATGAACGTTACTTTTTTAGCTTGATTAGACAAATCAAAGTATAACTCAAAAATTTTAATAGTGGAGCAGGTGAAATAATTGATAACTAATTTTTTATGGGCAATATGATAAACTGGGGATTATTAATGCCCGAAGTTGAGACGGGGCATGTGATAAATTCAATGGTATTTATCACTTTGCCCGAAATACGCGGGCATTAGTAATAATGTCCAGATTTATTACATTGCACGTAACAAACGTATAATCTCTAGTATTTCTCTTATTAAAGTATATTTTAATATTACTAGAAATTTATCAAATTTTCAGGCTGGTTAAGCTACAGGGAGGCAGGGTAAAGAAAGTAAAAATGTAAAAAAATGACGAGTAAAATAAACGTATTTCATAAAAGTAGAAATAAGCTTGTTGATTAGTTCAATTGAAATAAAGAACGAATATTTTTTTCCTCGAGGAATATCTTTAATTATTATAGAGTATAGGAAAAATAAAGGTACAAACGTTTTCTTCAAATTAGGGAAAAATTCTAATTTTTGAAGAAAAAAATATCAGACGCAATAGAATCAGATAACAGAAAGTTTCACTCCAATGACGAAAAGATATTAAAGGAATGTTCTATAAAATAACGGAAAGTTTCTTTCCTTTGACGTAAAAAGTTAAAATGAACGTTCCATAAAATAACGGAAAGTTTCACTCAAATGACGAAAAAATATTAAACTAACGTTCCATAAAATAACTGAAAGTTTCTCTCATTTAACGGAATAAGATAAAACGGACGTTCCCTAAAATAACGGAAAGTTTCTCTCATTTAACGGAAAAAGATAAAACGGACGTTCCCTAAAATAACGGAAAGTTTCACTCATTTGACGGAAAAAGATAAAACGGACGTTCCCTAAAATAACGGTAGTTTTCCCTCCTTTGACAGAAAAAAAAACAAAACGGACATTCCCTCAAATGATAGAAAAAGAAAATACGGACACCTTCTCAAATGATGGAAATAATCCGGCAGCAGTGCTGCCGGGAAATTTCCGTTTTTTGAAGAAACTTTTTTTTACAGTGTATACGAAAGTCCGTTTCATGGCTTTTATTTGGAACCCACGTCTCTTAGGGCCATGGAAGTAAGCTATACTATACTCCTAGGTAAGAGACCATGCTTAATTCATTGAGATGGCTGCAGCACCCCTAGTGCCAAAATAAGGAAATTTAAAAACTAATTAAAAAACTAAATTTGCAAGTTTTCAGGGTCATCATGTAGTTGTGCCTGTGCCTTTTTTAGTTAAATAAAGAAAAATTTTAAGTAAAATATCAAAGAAACTTGCAAATTTTCGAACATTTTCTTTTTTTAAACCAGAAAAAATAAAATGCTATTTTCATTTACTATTATCTCCTCAAATATTTAATATATTTTCATCAAACTTTCTTCTGTGCATTTTTTATGAAATTTGTAAGTTTCTTATTGAGGTTTTTGTTCTGTTTCCTTTAGATAAAATTAAAACTTTCTTATTTCGCCGCTAGGGGTGCTGTAAATCATCTCAATGTATTCAACTTGTTCACTTCATAGTTTTTAATATCCCTATTCCAGATTCGTAATTCCGTTTAAAATACTATTTCCTATAATTGTAACCTTGTTAGTTGGGCGAGGGCCATAGAGAGACAAAGAAAGTGTCGTCAAAACAATAGAAGACATTGATTTGATTGATTTTCAATGAAAAACGAAAAGAAACCTTAATATCTTAGTTGATTCCTCGATTGTGAATAAACGTTTTTTATTTCTTAATATATCAATTCGATATTAAGTTTACAAGCTTTTTATCCATATTTATTCAAAACCCTTTCTAAAACATTCTTTAGAAATTAATTAACATGAATTCTCTTTTTGCAAGAGATGGGCATTCTTGAAATATCAAACGTCTCTTTATATTATTTTAAAAGAAACAGAAACGTTTATCAATCTTAAAAAAGAGACAGCTTAGATTGTCATTTATTTATCTCTTATATCCCACCCGAAGTAAGTGCTCTTATCAGGATAATTAGGACTCAAGATAGCATTTTGTGTCAAAATAGAAATTACTCTCTATTAAGCTAGCTGTAAGCTAGTTTCGTGTAAATATTGTTCTAAACAAGTAATGTCTGAAAACTAACCAGATAAGAACTAAAACTCTTCCAGAGTTGCTATGGTAAACTAAAATATTTTAAGAAGTATATTTTATTTGTAACATATCCTAATTTTTTCGAATATCCCTTATATATCACATAACTAATATCAACTCTTTTAAATTGCCTTTTTGATGATTTTTAGGCTGCTAAAAAATCTTATCGAAAGTGTAGTTTGAGATCAATGCTTATGTCATCAGAAAATGAATTATGCCCTTCTACTCGCATATTGAACTATAGTCTATGATTTGTCAATGATTCACTTACAATTTGATTTTAGACTACCTCTCCTAGCTGGATTTGAATACTAAACGTACGTTTTTACATATGAAAGAGTTAGAAGGTGAGGAGTACAAGTGCCAATGCGGGAAAAATACTGGGCATGAGGTGGGTTGGCACACTTAAAAAGATCGTTTTTTACAATATCCTATCTTGACAAGAAGTTTTTAACCTACCTTTAGCTTAGAAAAGTAGTTTATAAATCAAAGTACAGAATATCAAATCCCCCAGACATTTTTAATGCTCCCAATTTTATTCACCACGCACATCTCGTATGACCACTTGCACCCCTTGACTCCTCACCCATTCACAAAAAAACTCTAGATGAGAGTGTAGTAAGATAAAAAAGAGCACTCACCCAGCAGTTTACTGAGGTCCGCGTTGTGCATGTCCGGGTTCTCGTCGGCCAGCCTCTTTCGCTCGCTCTTGGCCCACACCATGAATGCGTTCATGGGGCGGCGGATGCGCTCTGCCGCTGCCGCCGCCTTGCCTCCGCCGGAGCCTCTGCCGCCCGCTCTGGGCGCCACCGCGGCAGGCGATTCGGGCGACTCCTCGTCCACCGGGCTCTCCTCGCCGCACCACGCGCCTTCCGCCACCGTTTCTTCCTCATCAGCCTCGTACTTGTAGGGGTAGTGGGGGTACACCATGCCCCAGCCGCCGTCTGTACCGCGGTACGACACGCCGCTGTACATCACTGGTGGTACATCGCAGAGCACAGGGGATGGTGGAATGGTGATGCCGAGGGGGTGGATCGGAGCCTAATGTTTATGGATATTGGATTCGTCTGATCACAGTCCCCCGATATGAAACCTCTGTTTAATGTTAATAATGCAAAATAGGTTTTCTCACAAAAATATATTCTATCAAACTTAATCCTTAGTGTTATTCACCACATGTTCGGATGCGAATACAAACCACACACGATTTCTCGGTGTAAAAAAATAATATCCTTAATAAACGCAATCTCTCACATAAAACACAACATAATCCATGGAGGGTATTATCATTCGCAGGGGTTCTCCGACTCAAAAAAATAAGAGAATTCCTCCGATGCTAAGATTGAGTGGAAGATGCGGAATCAACTCTGGGATGCACCTGCGAACATGCTGCAGCGAGGATTGAGAAAGGTGGGATTCTCCTCGGCTCTCGGAGCGGCTGGGTTGCCGGCTGGCGAGGGTTGATCGCCTGCCAAGCTCGCCAAGCGGGCGATCGCCAACTTCCGAATGGTATCTGATCGCTTAATTTTTTTTGAATGGCGGAGGTATCCCGTGAATGAAGGGGCCAACGAAGCGTAACAAGTGGTGTCGGATGACTATGGTTTTAAGCGGAGTCCTGCTAAGTGAACGAAAGTAAGATGAAATATAAATAATGAATGGTGATTTAAGATTTTAGTTCAGTTATTGGTTTTCGAATATATAATTTTAAAATTTCATAAAAGCATAATTTTTCTATAAGAATTGACGGGAAAAGAACAAGAACAGTGCAAGTAATACCCATTAATACTACATAGATTGGTACACCTCCCATTTGGCCAACTCCGAAGATGTTGTTCTAAAAATATAACATCAGAAAATTGCCGCATCCAAAATATGAGATTACTTTTACCCTTACAGTCTTGGCCGCCATCAAATTTAAATTTTCAATTCAGTTGGGTTCAATTTTAATCTCGGGCGGCTTAGTATAGAAATGGTTTTATCTTGAATTTTAACTTATCAGCATAAAAAAATATAATTTAGAAGCCTGTTCCTCTTAAATTATTAGCAATTGGAGAAACCTATCCAAGAGGAGAGCAGAATGGAGGAGGATTCTTAGGGAAGACCTTGGCCCACAAAGGGCTGTGGAGTCAATGAAGAAAATGAAGTTCCTCTTAAATAAACTTCTTCTTTAAGAGAACAAATTCTTCTGAGTACTGTATAAATAGTACTTTTTATAGGTATTATATACAACAATAAGTACTCGGGAGTACGAGTTTCGTAGATGGCGAAGGAATACTTTGAGGAAAGTATTAAAAGAGAAGAAAGAGTAAGAGAGAGGAAATGTTCGAGAAAGATCTGAATTAAAAGTAGAGAGGAAAGAGAAGGATAAATGAAGAAGACAGGAACAGAGAGAGCAGAGTGAAAAAGAATGACTTTCTCTCTTTCTCTTTTCATGTCGCTTCCCCCTTGTGTCTCTCTCTCTTTCGTATCCCTCTTTCCTCTACATTGCATCATTCTTATTTCCTTATCCTATTTCTTTTCTCTATCTGAGAGAGAGGATGAGAAAGGACAGAGAAACAATGGAGAAAAGGAGAGAAAGTTTTCATACACCTTCCCCTAAGTACATCATCGCCCTAATGTACCGCTTCCCCGTTCTCATCAATGGTTTTACCTCTTTTGATTGAAAAGATTTCCGTTCTCAATGATTTTAATTCAAAAATTCACTTTCTCAAAATATTCTTGAAAAGTTGTTCTCTACTCAACCGTGATTATTATTATTATTTATATAAATCTAATAAATAGAAATTGAATGTATGAAATGTATAAATTAATTATTTATCCTAAGGTTATACGATAGTTAGGTAACTATCAATACTATCTATTGCTTCTCCCGTTATTTTTGAATATTGGTAGTTTCGTTGTATTATCAATAGCCTATCCTTTTCAAAGAACACTAATTTAGAATATAAATCATTATTTATTAGAAAATATTTTTCAATACAACATTGATGTAAAAACCGCTAAAACTACATTGTATTATTATCTTTTTCCACAGATTACCGTAAGGTTACATAGAAAGAGAACATTTCAAAAATTCTGCTATAAAAATACATTTTAAATTTATAAAATTCTGCTAAAAATTTGTTCCAATATTCCTCATCAAACATTTAAAACTGCTAGCCCCTTTGATCTTTATCTTACATCGAAATGTCTCAGGAAAAAACAGTTTCTCGTAGTACGAATGAGAGTCTTTTCTGACCTTAAAAAACTGCAGAACATACATCACGATATTTTCCCACATTTCGCGATGATAACCCGATAGAAAGACTTTTTTTTCACTTTCGCCGGGCGTTTCTCGGAACCTTAAAAACCTGTCCGTCCATGCATTGTTGCTCCACCTCTGATTTTCCTTTTCTCTCAGTGGATGAAGAATTCAGCCGATAATATTTCATAATATAAACCTTTTGGGATTTCGTATATTCAATAAATATGCGGCTTTAGGTACTACGCGAAACTGTATGAAATTTATTTTACCTCGTAGCAGCTCCATACTATTACTACATAGTTGATCTTAAATATATTATTTTTTGAACCAAACTTTAATCTTTACTATCTTTATAAGTGGCAATCCGTTAAGGTTTATGGCAGTTTTTGACTGAGATCAATATAAAGTAAATTCAAGTATTACTGCAAGTAATAGCCTGTGAGTACCTATATAAAATTGTTACTGAGTATTTTTAGAAGTACCTACTAGTTCAATGTCATTAACACCTAAACTTAAGTAGGATTGCAAAAAAAAAAAACCGTAGAAGGAAGTTTTATTGTTGTGAGAAAAAATGTAAAATTACACATTAAACACTCGTTTTATTTTTTTTACCTAACACATTTAAAATTATAGTGCGTAAACGAGTCTGACATGATTGAAATATCAGTAGCATTGATTATAAACAAAATATTTTTAGTAGTGTATTTGTGAAGGCTTGCTATTTTTCTAAAATTATTATCTAATATTAATTCCTCATTATAGGATGGTTCTTATTTATCTGGTAATTTTTTGAAATTCAGTTAGCAACGTCCCCTTGTTTTGTGCCACTCACTATATAAAAAAATATTTTATGCGAGATTTAAACTCGTTCGGATAGTAATAAGACGGGCCCAAAGCCCCTAAGTTTAAAAAAAATGCTGATTTTTTTACAAAACAACTGAAAAACCAAAGATTAAGCCCTCACATTTTGTTCATGATTTTTTAGGAACTAATACTGTGATGTGATAGATATGTAATGGTCTAGGTTTATTCTTTTATCACCCCCATGGTAGTAATATTGTTTAATGTCTAAGAACTTTTATAAAGTTGTTTTACCTGCATTTTTAACAGCTTTTAACTCTAGAACTGTACAACTTAAAAATTTGGAAATTAGTCACATTTTGTTCGAAATTTTGTTATCTTTTATTTAGTGTTCATCATAACCACCTATTTAAAAAAAAATAGAAAAAAAATAAAATAAACATTTTGTTAAGAAAATCTAAAGCTTTTTATCTTCTAAAATAAACATTTGTAACAAATTTGAAGTTGAACATAAAATTTAATCATGTAAAAAATAAAAATCTTCGTAATTTTGGCAAGTTTCTAAACATTCTCTCAAATTATTATACAACAAGAGCAATTCACTCATGGAAAATTCAAAAAATCCCTTGAGGGTGTTCATATGATATGATTTAAAACATCTAAAAATGTCACATAAATTTTAGCAAATACAACTATTAACAGATCCGGTACAAAATTTTACAGAGATAGTTCCAGTTTATTTATATTTAGATTTTATATTTGAAGTAACATTTTTACTTTATGAAAAATATCTTTAATCAAAGTTCATTGGACTGTTTTATCAAAAAGGTATTTACCATAACCAACCAATTTTTAATAGATTTATTGTTTTTGCTGATCCAATAAAAATTAAACCAAACCCCTCAGAGAGTCTAAAAAAATGGAAATTTTTTGAAGAAACCTCGTTTATTATTTATTCATAAAGCAGTAAGTTTTAGAAGTATTTATTCCCTTATTGTATTACATAAAACACTCATGTTCAATAAACGCACAGCAGATTGAACTAATTAAAAAAGAGTTAATTATATACAATGAAAACAAAACCCGATTGCGGTTGATAACCCACTTCAATGATGTGAAGCCATAATTACACGTCAACAATAGTTGAAGATTATTATTACTCTGGCATGCACCATTAAGTAGGGGAATTCGTTAGAAAGATATTTCTCTGACATCCTCTAGGCTTCAAAAATTATCTATAGAGTTGAATTATACCCAATTAAAAGTGTCATTGCATCATTAATACGTTTTGTTGTGACATACTAACATTTTTACCAAATTTTTAATGAATAGAAATCTTTTTATACTCTCCTGTAGCATATTTTCAATATAAACAAAAGTAAAATACCTCCTATTAATTCATGTTGATGGTATCTTTTGTGATTCAAAGCACCATTAATGAAAAATTACTAAAAAATCATGTTCTGTACTTAATTTTCTTTTGTGATGCCGAGTTTTATTATATCAATAGAACTGATATTAAAAAACAATACAAAAGAAATAACTTTTAAAGTTCTTTAAAAAATCCCTTTTTTATAGTTTACTTATGTTTTTTGCAATATCATATTACTTTCCTTTTTTTAACAACCTTTTTTTCCTAAAATGTCATATGTGTTCATCCACATGCATAGTACCTAATAGTATGATATTACTATTAGGTACATGCGATTTAATCGAATTTATAGTGTGGGAGGGGATTTGTATAAGATATTTCATGTTGGTAGTTTTCCATTTAGTAGAAAGATAAATATGTAACTGTATATACTTCATAGTATTGTACTACCAATTATAATTAAAACAGACCAACTTAGTTTTGTAAAATAAGGAAGTTTGATAAATGAAAGCTCAAAATTCTAGATATTTATGCCATTTTTTTTTTATTTTACGAACCATTTGTGCATTCTCTACGAGTTTGTAAAACGAAGCGTCGAGTGTATGAGTGACTTGATTATTTTCACGAGTTTTGCTGAAATGTTTGCATTATGAGAAAAGACGCAACACTGCAGTAGGACGCGTTTCCAATCCAACAATTACCCACCACAAAAAACCACAAATACACCCTCGTCCAAACTCATTAACCAACGGTACCCGAAAACACGCGGCGGGCTTATCGAGACGCCGCATCGCCACTATACTGGACAAAAAAGAAGCACGCGCACCAAAGCGTGAAGCGCGCACACACACACAAAAAAAAAGTGTACCTAATATTAAGTAAAAGCTGACGGCGAGGGGCATTCGCTTATTTATTTTGCCCCTGCCTCTGGGCTAACCCCGAATTACTGCGGTGTTTCGGTAGCGAGGCGTTTAGCCGTTTCACTTTCGGGATCCGAGCGCACGCTTTTCGGAATTTTTCCCACGAAATAGAGAATAAAGAAGATGATGAAGCAAGAGGGGAGAAAGCCGTTGGGTGGATTCCTTAATATGTAGATTGTAAAGGGGGAGAGCTGCGTGACAGGGTGTCGTACGTTCTTCCACGTGGTTTTTGTTGGGGTGTAAATCAGCGAGGGGTGACAGGTTGGTTCCCATCGTTTAGATGGTCATTGGGTGAGTGGAGAAATAAGTGGAGGAATTAAATTTGTGAATTGGATGAGTTGTGGTCAATGACGGAGAAGTGAGAATAGTAGTAGTTTTTGTTTTCGTATCCATGAACAATACAAGGAGAACACAAACAGTAGAATAACAGAAAGAAATTAAATGGAAAAGGGGTGTCATTGCCTCTGAAGAAGTTGATCTTCTGCCTGTTTGTCCACTGGATATTTTATTTCTCTTTACCCCTAAAAGAAGATCCAATGGAGGCGTTCTCCTATCTGCATCTCTAGGGGTTACAGCCTCTCACAAGAGGAGTCTTAGTAGTAATAAGAGTTTAAAATCTTCAAACTGCAAATTTTGAAAGTAAAACTTGCTAAAGAGAAAAACCTTTTTAAAAAATAGTGAATAGCACAGTCAGTAGTGTAAACTGAAGAGGAAAATTTGAGTCAGATGGAGTTAGAGGCATTGAAATTTTGAAAAAGTTATGAAGTATTTTTAGTCGATTTCTATTATCCCCAAAATAAAATTCTTGTTGTTCGGGGAGTTAAGTTAAGTTAAGTCCCTTTTGGAACGCTTCTGACTGCAATCAAACCCCGATTATGAACCAAATGAGGACGCCAAACCCTATGTAGAGGATGGTTCAATATTCATTCTCCATCCGCCATATCTGTAAGTGTATCAAGGTGTTTTATGGGGAGATAAATTTACGTTTAGTTTCTAAATACAGGGTGACCAAAATAAAACGGCTTTCCTTCTTTAAAAAATTCAATTTTGGGTGCAGTCAAATTTTTTTTAAAATTTCGTTGTGTGCAAAATTCTACCGCAAGACATTTATACATTATTTGGCTGTTTTTACGGATGAATGTTTTCATTATTAAGTTCTCTATCCTTTACAAGTCTTTTGGGCATCAGCAGATCCATCTGATACATAGATATCGATTCCTTTTAAATTATCTTCATCTGACTCTGTATAAATCATTCATTGGGAAACAATACAGATGATGACAGTTGGGATAATTAGAAACAGACTAACCGAAACTAAGCTGAATAATCAAGAGTCACCGCAAAATATAATATTGTACCGTGTATATCTGAAAAAGAAATGGAAGATTATATCTTATTATAAAATGTATTTTGATAAAAATGTGATTTATTAAACTTTAAACGTTTATTTGAACACGTTTTTGAAGGTAAAAGAATTATATTTCTTTTTGGTTTTTGATTGAAATAGACTGAATCACTTATAATTTCTAGCAGAAAATGTAATAAATTTATTTTAAAATTCATTCCATAAAAAAACTTAAGAATACAAACTTTTTTTTAAAAAAGTTCTTATTATACTAGTTATTTATCTTCGTTATTACTCATTGAAATTAGTTTTACATTCAGATTTTAATTTTTTCAAGAAGAAATTAAATTAAAAATATTTTTGTACGAAATGATTATTTAAAATTTCACAGTAAATACAAATACATTACAAAATTTGTTGTATGCAAAAGATGACTATAATTTTAAAGAATATTATAAAAGGGTATACCTCAATAATTGCAAAATTTTGAAATCGTCAGATTTTTAAAAAAAAAATATCTATATTCTTCTTAAAACAATATTTGAATTATTACTTACTAATCATATTTGATAACAAAAGTTCCTTTTAAATTAAAAAAAAAGTTTTTACTTCCAAAATCACGCGTTGGTTAGCTGATGAAAACTTAGAATAATGCCTCGTAAATTTCCCTCTCTGCTTCGAAGATTGATAAATTGAAGCGTTTCATAAAATAAAGTTTTATTAAAACATCCATATTTTTACCATTTCCATCTAGACGAAAATACATATTATTATTTGTGTGCCCAAACATATTCTGGAACACCGACGTCTAACCACTCATTGCTTCACCGGTCCGTACATGACACCAACGAATTCCAAGCTCTCGAATGACGATGTCCTATCGACTGACCTCAGCAACAGACGAGTAAAATGATTTTGAAACGATACCTGTGCACCGAGAAACCATTCGTTAAGTGTCCGTACGGTGATAGATGCAAATGCAATGATCTTTCGCTGAAGAAAATTTAAGACTCCTTTGTTCTCAAATTGCCTGCTATCGGGTCATCACAACCGACGATGGCCATTCTGCTGTCTAGATTGGTGTCCTTTGCCTGAAATGCTTTCTTTGGAATGTGTTTGCTGTTTTCATAATTCATAAATGACGATTACTAAGAGGGGTTAATATGACTTTTTTACTTGTGTGTCATCCGTATTATCCTTTTAAGATGTCCATTTTCGTCTGATAGGTTGTGGGTTCAAAAGAAATTCCATGGAGTTTTTCACAAACATGTATAAAGCTATAAGTAATTAGATCATCAGGATCTAGATCTAGAATCAATTTATAAATTATTAAGACTTCTGAAATCATCACAGTACAAGTAAAGTTATGTATTTCATATTCAATTTAGTTACATATTTGTGGAATATAAAGTTATTACCATAACTCTGTACATCTTTAAGGATTTTTTTATAAATGCTATCAAATTTGTTGACCAGTCTTTTTGTCGAAAGATTTTAATTATTTGTCATCATCGATAGAATTTCCTTAAAAATGTTTTAATAATTAAACTTTAAGTTCTGATTTGAAAGTAGTTAAATCACAGGAAATAAAGTAAAAAAGAAAGTTTTGATCAACTCAAAATTTCGGTTCTTTCTTTCTTTTTTTTTTATTTAAACTTAAGAATAAAGAAATGTAATGCTTTTCCAAAAAATTTCTCAGAAATTAGGATTAACAAGTTAATGACCAAATGAATTACACGATAACTTAAATTAAAACATTTATTTCCTGGATGTTTGGAAAGTCATCTACCTATGGGAAGAGAACTCAAGTCACATCTTATGCCACTAATTTACAATACCAATTAACTTTTTTACTGTTAATTATTTCCGCTTTCTTCAAATCGACCTTCAAATAGTTTTCAAAAAAAAACAAAACCCTTCCATTTCTTTTTTTGCCAATTTCCCAACTTCCCCTCCCCTTTCGGTGTTTAAACTCCACTAAATCGAACTTAATGAAGCATCCAGGCCAAAAACGAGTAAGAAAAAAAGCAGTCTAATGGAGCCACTCCTGAACACGCGATATTTGAATCCCTCACTGTGTTGTTTGTTGAGAGAGACTACTAGGAAATTCACGACTGGCCCGAAATGACTTCATTCTCCTCTGCAAAAAATACAAAAATCGTTTGCGCAATCGCATCCGGAGTTTGATTGATTGCTTGATTGAAGTTAAATCGAT
Organism: Tetragnatha montana; assembly: GCA_963680715.1. Lineage (NCBI taxonomy): Eukaryota > Metazoa > Arthropoda > Arachnida > Araneae > Tetragnathidae > Tetragnatha > Tetragnatha montana. The sequence goes on from OY796674.1 coordinate 40,491,727, forward strand.
TGGGATGGACATAGACGATGCATGGCGGGGGAAATAAATAAAGACGCGAAATTATTTATTTTCTTTCCGAGTTCGTTAGGATAAATAAGGGTTTAATTAATTTTGGTTTTTAATTGAAGGTTGTTCTTGTTTGCTTGCGTTGAACATAAAGGGATTAATTCTTAAGAGTATTATTTGTAGAGTATTTTTTTGTTGTTTATCACGAGCTTGGTATTATTTATTGGGGATGGTTAACTTATACAGCAAGAAACTGATTTCATATTCGAACGCTCGGAGGTTTGGAAAGTGATCGGAAGAAAATGTATTGGTTTTCGTTGGAAAACATAATCAAAGGGATAAGGTATTAATATTTTATTAAGTGAATCATGTAGTCTTGCTTTTTAATTAAAATTCAATAAAAACAGTATTAGCATGTCTTATAAAAAAACAGGTACATTTAAAAAAAATAGCTGCTCTTATTGATTCAATTATTAATTTTTTCGTGATTAGAATAAAATCACCATTTATAAGGGAATTCATTATTGTAGAAGAAAAATAACAGGAAGAAGTAAATGGCATAGTTTTGAAGGACAAATGAACTTTTTATAAGATAAAAATAGGCCTGTAACAAATATTTAAAGTGAGTTAATAATTGAAATTTATAAATAATTAGGTCAGCATAGTGCGTGAACTTAAATTTACTCTTAAAACTTTCTCTTAAATATGTCAAATTTCCTCTTTTAGGTGTCATTCATATTTATTTGTATCATAAGTTACAGGTACCCTTTGAGGAGGAAAATTTACATTTCTCGTCATTAATAATTGTAATAGAAAAATGTTAAAACGATTATATCTTTTAGTAGAATCCTTCATATTTTAAAAGAAAAGCTTTACACCCACTTTTATAAAGTAAGTTTCCTTTACATTTTTGTCTGAGGATGGAGAAGGCGAAGTTTTAAAATATAGTGCAGTTTTGTAATGATTACTACATACTACTTGATAACAATAAAATATAATCTTGTTTTCCTGTGCAAATTAATTATACATATTAATGAATGGAAAAGTTTAATTTTTAACTTTGCATAAACATAACGTCACGTAAGCTTTCCACATGTAAGACCATCATTTACAGAACAGTTAGCAATAATCAAGGTTTTTAAATAAATACCATTATCCACTGAAAGACAATGGGAACTTTATAAAAATAACTTTATAATAATAAAGCATTAAAATAAGTAAGACATTTGACAATAATTACTATTTTAACAAGCTCAATAGCCAGAAATAACTCCAGTAATATCGTATCAAAACTTATCAATCATGTTATTATTATGACATTTGCCAATCTTAAATTGAGTTAAAAAAAACTTAACTTCCTTAACTTCTAATAAAACCTTTTAACTTTCGTAAAAATATATTATAATACATAATCATTACTATGACTTTTATTTTGATTAGCGTGAAATAAACAGTATTATTGAACTGATAAACTAACATTACTTACCCATTTTCATCTTTCTCTGAATGATATTCAAAAACACCCATGAAATTTCGTAAAAATACTTCATATTCCTCAGATTTTTTTTTAAACGAAATTTATGTTTTCATCAGTATTTAAAATGTTGTGTTCAAAACTCTCTTTTAATGGTGAAAACGGCAGAATTCAGGATGGAAAATGGTATTGGTGTCAGAATTAAACATTTATTCAATTTAAAAAAATTCATTTCCACCAAAACTTCTAAAGGATTTTAAGGTTTGTTAATATGCTCTAATCCTATTTAAGATCTCTTCTATAATCGTCTTTAAGATCTGTGATATTATAATTAATGATTTAAGTTTTTATAAGTTAGTTTAATTGGTTCAACTTCCACAGAAAACATACAAGATAAAATAACTACATTTTATTTATGTAAAATAGTTTTTCAGTAGGTATATAAGAATATAACTTTCAATTTAACATTTTTCTTTATTAATCTTATTTTTCTTAGATCTTATTTTGCATTTCTGCACCTAGTGAATATATTTTTATATTTAAGATTTCAAAGCAAGATTTTCGAATAATTTTTCCTCAAGTTTATCGGGGAAATATCTTAAACAATATTTCATCAAAAAAATAAATATAAAACTAAAGATCATAAGAAATTATCGTAATATAAAACTATGTTTTAGTTATATCGTTGAATATTACGTCTTATTTCTCATTCTAATTCTTTCTGAAGCGTTCTGACTTGGCTCAATGCTTGTTGTGGAAAAAAAATTAAGATTACACAGACTATATAGCAAGGTAAACATCAAATACCGAATACTTTTGTTGCTTTTATTGATTTTAATGTTTTGAGTATTACTTTATTTTTCATTCGTCGGTATTTGTTTTTTTTTCCATAATTTTTTTTCCAAAAATTTGTCACAAAAATTTCTTAAGAGAAGAAATTAAGTTCAACGGTATCATCGATTAATATTCGAAAAGTGCATCGATAACTTTGTTACCGGTGTAAAAAAAAGACAGAGATGGGTAAGTACGAAAATATTCCATAACCTCATTTTACCCTGAAATTGTGTTTATTGTCCAATTTTAATTTCCTCTCATATAGTTCTAAGATTAGAGTTTTATCTATGAGTTTACATCCACTTGATGATTGCATCTGTAATGGTTAATTTAAATTTTATATCTTCTAATTTACTGATGTTAGAATATATAACTTTGGAATTTGAAAAGCAATAAACCCTATATTTTAACTATACATATATATATATATATTTATATATTTTCTTCTTAATTTTCATCTAGTTTCCCTTAAAAAAAGTATCATCACAAATTTCTCAAACCAAAAAGCAACTCCGTTCGATACCATAAAAGCGAAGATTCTCCACGGATTTGCTTGTTGTTTCCGACAATTCAAAACACGTAAAAGGGTAATGATATTTCAGATTCTAAAATAGATTTTGTCAACTCTGGACCTATCGGATCGGCTATAAGAGATGAGACGCCATAGCTAGACGAGGTATTCGCTGACCAATCATTTTTAACGCTGGGCCGAAGCGTGTTTTATTTGGTCTGATTTCAGGCGTCCGAGAGTCTGATGAGGAAAGAGAGACGAGAAGGATTCTTCAACTTCCCACAGAATTCATCTAATTACGAGATTCGTTGGCGATTTCATTCTGATACATATCGAACATATCCTTGAACTAATTGAGTGAAAGGTTGTTTAAACATCATAGAGACGCCCGGGCATGATGTTTATAGTTGTGTTCGGAGGCTCCAACGGGTTTATTCCTCCATTTGATAAAGTTGGGGGAGTTATACATTTATATGAATTTCAAGCTATTATTTTCATATTGAATTTTATTTTTGTTGCATTTCTGTTTCTTTTATTCATAGTTAAAAGGGGCCAATCACAAATTGCATCAACATCAACATTTTTTTTAACTTCACACATTTCAATCACATTTCCCACCTTCCTCAAATGTGTTGTGCCACTTTCAAAATCTAAAACAAAACCCTAATTTGATATTTCAAATTTTATAGAGCATTTTCAATCACATGGCTCGGACCTAACAACGGCCTTAGCAACAGAAATGTTACAGTTTTTTGCCCTACAGAGGTTAACAGTTACAGAAAATGACTGGCCGTGGAATTCTTCTATTGGAGTATTTGCAATCACGTGACCCTATACTTAAAAACCGCCTTAGCAACATATACCTCGTTACCTAGCAACCGCCTTAGCAACAGTTAAAAGCCCTACAAAGGTTAACAGTTAAAAGAAATTAGCTGGTGGTGACGTCACCTGAAAACACTCTATGTCAAATTTTCACTAGGGATTAGAAATTATTTTATTGCTCACAAATTAAAGCTGGTTAAGATAAAAACTCCTCTTTAGAAATAGGAGGGAATAGAACAATTTTTCTTGAAAGAAATAGGGGTCAAAGTTTGAATTCTTTCTTGAATTATTTGTCACTCATACAGAGGCTCTCTTGGCCCCATATAACAGTGTGATATAATTTACTAATAACTTTAAAGATATTAAATCTTATTGTTTAGAATTTCTCTCCTCCACTTACTATGCATGCATATAAATTTTATTACTTATTCAAAAGGAATTATGAAATTATTGTACAAAATGCATTACAAAAATCCATGTTGATGAGTATATAGAATTGCAAAAAATGAAATATTAGTCTTTAAATTTAAATGTTTATTAAATTTCTTTAAGGAAAAGGGGAAATTGTGCATTTAGAACTTGGGTTTTATTTATGTGAAGGGGTACAATAATTTATATTGAAGGTATTGTTGATATTAATATTGAAGGCATTTAGAACTAATCCTCAAAAATATATAAAACTTTATAATATGAATGACCTTTGCACAAAGTAAAGAATTATCACTTCACTGGTAAAACATCCCTTATAGTATATTATAACCATTTAAAGGTTTATCGGCATCCATAATTAGTTCATTCATTTGAGGGCTTGGGTACCTTTTAGAATATTTCCCTTGACACTTTGAATGGAATATAGGAAGATAGTTTCACCAAATCTCTCCTTTAACTTTGCATTAAGTATAGCGTAAGGATGCAGACATTCAAATGAAAAGTTATACCACGATTCAAATAAGAAACAAGACAATGAGATATATCGATGGACGAAAGCACTTTGTGGGTGGTCCCCCGTATCTCGCCACAAGCTTTGATAAATGCGCCACTTAAAAAGAGATTCGAGTTCAACACATGGATCGAAGGGGTCGTAATAGAATTATTAGTAACTTACACGCTCCTCACACAACCATTACCTGGGCACCCCTCCCGAGTCGTCGAGTCCATTTATTTCAACGAATTCAATTAGGCAACACCTGAAGGGGGAGGAGGGCAGTGGAAGTTCTCGTTTCAATTTCCAGTACCGCACCTCGGTGATTGTTTATGCAAATGCTTCGGAATACGCCGCGATAACAGCATATCTATGGAAATTGCCGATGCATTTTAGACGGAGGGGAGGGCGGCATATGACTCGTCGACGCCCAGGTCGGAGCTGCGGTTGTTGTTTTCTCGGACCAGTCCATTTTGATCAGTTCTCCGACCGCCATAAAATTCGGCGCTGGTGTGTAATTTGTGAATGATGAGCGCCATGGTTCCGGGCTGCATAGTTTTTGCATGTGTTTAGACTTTTGTTTTGAGGATATGTTCGTTTTCTTTTATTTATTGCTCTTTCTGGGAATTCGGAGCAAGGGGCTGATAACGTCTGGGCTCTGATTCGTTTCTTGACCCGTATAAGAGCGATTTGATGAGATGTTGTTCATTTCGGAGCGGCTTAAATATATTTATGGTTATTATAGTGTTAAATTTCAGCTGATATTACGCTAAACTGCAGGACCTTTTGGAATTCAGTTGAAATTTGCGGGTGTAGTAAAGAAAATATTTTATATGCATTCAAGATGATTTCATATTAAATTATCCTTTTATCGATAACAGATTTTTATTCGTGTCGGAATGTTATGCACTGTTTAAATTTTTCGTTTTGCATAACTTTATGCGTTAATATATTTCTATGTGGCGGTTCAATAATATGTGCTGTCAAAATAAATGGAATTGTGTATTTTAGATGTGGATGTAATGGTAAAAAAGTGAAACATAAATGTAGAATTTATTAAAAGAATATTAAAAGATTTTTTTTATATTTTTGATCTTTTTTAATTTGAACCTTTAAGTAAGTTTACTAAAGTGTTCAATCAATTCTTACTACAAACCCAAATCAAAAAAATATTTCTGATACCACATAATTGTAAAATAAGCATCCTTCAATAAGCAATCCTTCCGTCTACTAATATTTTGCTGTTTATTTATCAAGCACTATGCACAAAATTTTTCGATATTATACGTCACTCATGAAATCAGCCATCATTGAATTTAATTGTTATTCCTGTTTTAATAGCTACTGAGTTCATATACCTACACAACTCCGTAAGGAAAATGAAAAGAAGGCATAGTTATAGGGTTTAGAGACAGTGAATACGCATTTTCTTCGATATAAGCAATGCTTTACAAATATAATTAAACAGGGCACCGACTATAACTCTTATTCTTGAAATGCTGTTTTAATCACACAATTACTTCAATACCCTTTGAACCCCCAAAAAACTAATACATCTTTTTGCAGAGAAATTTTCGCGCACTTTCTCCGCCATTTCCCAATTTTATTCGCATCCTACTCACCATCACTGAAATGTCCTTTTGCATCTCATATCGTGACGCGTCAAAACATTCGAAATAGTCCCACTAATCAAGGTCAATGTCAGCCCTACAACAGATAATTGCAGCGTTTTTTGTCCAAATCGCGTTTCCTCCTCAATGGGGCCGGGCTCAAGACGCAAAAAGCATCATGTGTCAAAACTCAATAGCATCTTGTGGAGAAAAGCCCTGAGTTTCCGTACGCTTTCAGTCTTCCACGCGTTTCCGCGTCTTTCACGATCTGTCAAAGACACGCAACCTGTTGGCTTCTGTTTTCACTAACTTTAATGCAAGGGTTGTTTTTTTTTTTTCGAAAAAAAAAAGTTATCCTAAAATTTGTTGAGCTCTCTTCTTTTTGAGAAATGCGAAGGTCAGATGTGACCAGACGGGGAAAACTAATACTTCTAAACTGAAGTAATTTAATTTAAATTTTTAAATTTACTTCTAAACTGAAGTAAAAGGCGGAAGATTGCTTTTGAAAGGTTGTAACTAAAACATGGAATTAAGACCAATGTCTGGAATATTTTTCATATCAAAAAGTTATTTATAAGTGTTAGTGAAAGGATTTAATGAATACTTTTAAAAGGAAAAGAGTACTATGCATTTAAGAAAAGGACTTACTCATTAAAAATAGCCGTTCACACTTCTTAATGCTATCTGTCAGCGTTTTGTAATAAATCATCTAGGGATGAGACCGCAATTATTTTATTTTACTGAATATGTTTTGCAAATTCAAGAAGCCTAATAATATTTTCCATGCCTCTAGGGAAAAAACTCTTCCAGAGTTAACGGAGAGTAGATCCACGAGAAAGTTAAAATCTTCTATCACTATCATGCAAATATTGTGATACATAAAACAACTAATGAATTGTAACTGTATTGAATTTGCTGAAAAATTCCAAATTCGTTTACAATTTTAATGATCCTTGTAAAATTTCTATATCAATGCAGTCTTTTTTATAGGGGTTTCGTTATTTTTAGGAAACGGAATCGTCTTAGTTTCTTAAAAAGAGGCAGTTTGAACATTGTTTAAAATCCTGTCAACAAGAAAGAACAGATAGAATACTCGTAATCGTAAGTATGTACTTCTTATTTTAAAAAGAATTATAAGAGTTATGTTTATAGTTCTGAAGTATGCACATTTTAAAAAGAACTCACTCATTTAAAACAAATTCGAAATCTATTCTAAGCTTTTAACATGAATCACAACAGTTTCTCAATAATAAACTTGTTACGTTCAACATAAGGTTGCACATAAAAGAAAAAAAATAATAATTTTTATTAAATAAGTTTCTTTTTGCATAGGCTTTTATAGTTAATTGAGTTCCTTTCTCCTTAAAGATCGATATCATAATCAATGAAATTAAATATGTATGGCCAGCATATAAAAGAACTTTGAAAACTCCATCAAAACATTTCCAGGAAAACCTAATGCGTCCATAACTTCCTAACGCTGATAGACTGCGTATTACGCTCTCGGGAAGTCTCTTAATTACCGCATAACAAAATCTCGATCAATATAACAAAGCCGTTAATGACATTAAAGGAAAAACCTTGGGGAAAAAGTTCATCGGAACAAAATATAACTTTTTTTTTCTCAAATTGCGTGAAAAGATCTTGTTTATACGTATTCAAACCGGTTTTCTCCCTTCTCCCCTGAGAAAAAATTGGTCCCGAAAAAATTAACCGAACATTTATATGTGCATAAAGGCATTATATCGAACAGATTAAAAGAATCTGTTGCGGCTAATTCCTTTTGATGTTTACCGACCGAGGTCACTGATCTGTCGGGGTTGTGAAATTTTCAGGTGAAATCTTTTATCCGGTGCCATCATCCCTTGATGTGTTTAGCTCCCCGTTCCCACGTTTGGGTTGCCGACGATCAAACATGCGAAGGTTGTGCCAGGAATCTCGCTCTCTGTGGAGTGCAATTTTAAATTTAATTTCCGGAAACTTTTCTGTTACTAATTTGATTTCTATTTGCGGTGTATTACAAAGGGTGAGGGAATATTGCGATACTATACTCTGTTGAACTTGGGTTGAATCGACTTTATGGTGGGTTTGATTGAACCCACGTTTATGATTCGAATTTTCGTTACTTCAGGATTGATTTACACACAAGTCGAGGTATGGCCAGTCGCTGGATTCCAACGCCTAACAAGTGGCAACTGCTTATTAGAAGATCTATATTATTATCTTAAATCTATTTTTTTTTCTTTTAAACAGCATGGAAGGGACAAAAATATCATAAAAAATTCACTTCTAGTGAAATATTGTGATTTAATTATTTCAAACTCTGATTTTTAAAGATTGGAATGAATACAATTATTCTATTATCACACTAAAATTACTCTCAGTATAAATATTATACTATTCTCGAATATATGAGAAAAAGTAAAAGAACTTCATTTTGAAGACAAAAGAAAAAAAAAACGCCGGTCATAAGTCATGATTATTTCACAATTGGCAATCTAAAGTTTCAAAAATGCAATCCTTGAGATTTCCATCAAATTTAACGAAAAAGGTTAGAAAACTTAATTATTTTATGACAACATCCTATCACATTTTGGAATGTATAATAATAAAATGCAAGTGTTCAAAAATTTGATTGATGATTCGGGTGATATTTGAATATTCTTCTTTTTATTTCAGAAAACTGTTTTTGAAGAAAATTCTACGGTAGTGATATCTACATTAGATCCATTTGGGTATGTTGAAATTTTACTCCTCTTTATTTGTTATCTGCTTTCTTGTTCACAGTATTTAAATCATTTTTTACTTTGGTTGGGATAGGCAAGAGAAGACGGTAAAATAAAAGGATGATTTCTCTTAAGATTTGGATTAATCAACAAAAACTAAAAATGAATTCGCTTAACAATGCTGAAATACCATCAATGGTCGCATATTATATAAATTTTTGTTAGCAATATTTAAGTTGAAATTCAAATAACTAAAATATTGAACTTTAAAAATATAAGCAATTAAATAATTGAGGTTTCACGTCTAAAACAGTGATTTCAAATATCACTTTTTAATCATAGCTATAATTTATGTTTTAAATGGATTCATTTCACATTAAATCTACTTTTATTACATGGGAGTCTGTCGGAGATCTAGAGGGTGGGGTTATTAAAAGCCAGTTTCTAAAAAAGGAATTGCTTGATAAAATAATTTCAGGTACCAATATAATAATTTTAAAAAACGTAATTCACGCTTGTTAATGAGTGTCGAATGCAATTCTCAATAATTAGCATTTTTCACTATATTTTAAAGATTTCGATACTCATTTTTACTAAACATAATAAATTCATCAAATGAAGTTTTTGTTGTTTAAATGAGCTAAAAACGTGTTGTAATTCATACATTTGCATGTTACTGCTATAAGGCAACTTCAAATCGTATTTTATAAATTAATTCCAAGTTAATTATTCTAGTGATATTGACTGTTGTGTGAATATTTTAGCTGTACGTATATTTAGCTTACGTAATATTTTAATGGCCCCAAAGTACGTTTATACTTAAGATTAAGATTTCTAGTTGTAACCTTTTACACAAAACCAGCGATATCAGCTTATTAGAACTTTAAAAAATCCATCTAAATGTCACCTCTAAAACTGCATCAGGTAATTATACTTCTTTAACTAACCATTCAGCATTTCTGTCCTGCATTGCCTTCGAAGGCGAAACGAAAAACCTGGACTGGAAGCTGGACACAGTGCGTTTTAAAAATTAATGTCGGCTGGCCCACTTGAAAACGGGTGATGCGGGGCCGAGATAAGGGCATTGTTCCATTTTTGCATATCCCCTCGCTAATTAGAATGGGCTCGTAATGGCTCTCCTAACTCACGTTTCTGCGGAGGAGCTGTCAGGAGAGAAAGCCTTGGCGAGGTTGACGAGTCACGCGAAGGTGCGACATTGATTGCCGATCGGCGAAGGATACTTTGGACAGCCTTGCTGCGTAGATTGTATTTTCCCGATCTCAGAGCCAAATGAACACGATTCGCGTTCTGGATGTGTGCATCGTCCGCTGATGGAGATGTATAAAGTTAGGACTTTTCTCACATTCGGGATGGTTTATGGATCATGGAAATCTGGAGAGTGTTTCAGGAACCTTAGATTGATGGGTTCTGATGTAAAAAACAACGTATAATTTGCACAAAATAAATGAAGGTTAAAGCTGGAATACATTACCTTCATTTATTTTGTGCATATTATACGTTTCAGATTATCAGGTTAAGTATATAATATTTAGTTTGCACAAAGTGTGTTTATATCTTTAGATTGATGGGTTATCAAATAAGGGAAACAACTGTGGAAATGAAGGTGTGGTTAATAACATCTTCAAATAATTGTTATTAATTGTTCTTAATAAGTAACATATTCAAGCCATCTTCACCAAAGGAATAATGTGTCAAGCAACCACAAAGTTGTAGGTTGAACCACAAGAAAGCTAGTTGTAGTATTCTGTTTTGATCCTTTTATAAAAATGGGAGTTAATTTTTTGGTGTTATTACTTTAGTGATATTTCAGAATGCGCTCCGTTGGCATAAAAATATGATTCTATAAAAAGAAATATACATAACATGGTAGCTTTTGTGTAAATAAAATTTTTATTTATTCTGAAAAGATATATTAATCAGACACAAACTTTTGAAGAGGTCAAGTTGTAGGGTTCAAACAAGCTGTAGCAGCAACTATGATAGTAACAGCTGAGATCTCAACTTTTAGTACTTCTGGTACTGTGCCTTAGGCTAAGGCACCGCGTGAAAACAAGCCTTTCAAAGCAAAACATCGGATGGAAGATGTAAATTATGCCTTGTGTATTGCAGATATTTCCATAATTTTGATAACAACCTCAATATTGAATAAGGGGAACACTTTTATTGGTTTTGGTTTATATTATGTAAACACTCATCATTTAAAAAAAAAATTGGAAATTTCTGAATACCCTGAAAATTGATGGCAGATATTTATTTTTGTCTGATTCCAATCCAGAGAGAGGTGGCATGAAGTTATTCTTTATGAGATAGAAAAATAAGGAGATTACATTAGATTAAATTGTAAATGCTATGCAAAGTTTTTTTAAATTCTTCAACTGTACACTCTGAATCTCAACAGTTAGCGAACGAATTTTAATGGTTGTACAACTTCTACATATTGTTGCTTTGTAATAATATTACACATAATGGATTTATATTTTAGAATATGTTGCAATAGTTTTAAAAAGTATGGATTGGTTTACTAAATGATATTTAAAGACAAGAATTAAAGACTTGAAGTAGCATTAATAGAAACTTCAATATGCTTTTCATGAAAATAGTAAGAGTCATAAAGTAAAGGTAAAACTGAAGAAAAACACGTTTTTAATATTGTAATAACAATTGGAATTTCCTAATTTTGTTTATTTTATTTGTAAACCACTGTTTACACCTCGAAAAATTTCATGACTACTTCGTCAAGAAAAAGGCGGGCTGAGCTTCTTTTTCCATTTTTCCAGAACTAGGAGTGGTTACGAAACTGATCCAGTGTGGCACCATTTGGAGACATAGACTCTTAAACTGCTTTCTATGGTTCACTAGTCATGAAGGTGAGTCACCTTCGAACCTGCGGAATAAGTTGGTGACGGAGGCTCGGTCGTTAAGTAAAAGTTTGATTGTCTTTGGACGGTCTTGGAAGCTGAGATATAGGCCGAGGAAAGAAACACGTGATATCACTCAAAACAATTCTATTGGTGGGTCCTGAGCTCCCTCATCAGTTTTAATATCCGGTCCGAGATACAAAGTTTTCAAATTAAAGGATAGGATTTTTAAACACGCTTAATTTTAATAGTGGTTAAAATTAAGCACCCTTAACTTTGATATTTTGATTTGAACTTAAAAATTACAATACTATTCATCTCACAACTTCAGTAATACTCCATTAAGAATTCTAATTTCAAAAAAAGAACCATATGGATTGGATATATGCACACACTACGAAAAGAAAGATATATTACTTACGCTCATAGGGGGGTTTTTTGCTACTAATTTTGGTAGCAAATACGATGACTTTGTCAACTTTATAATTTTTTTCAGAGTATTTTAAAGTAGCAGATTATAAAATGCAGCCAGTTTTTGAGTAGTATGAAACTAATTATATCTGACTATACTAAATATTTGTAAAGGGGAAATCATAATCAATTAACATTACCGTTTGGATTTCATGAAAACTTTCATTCAATAAAAACTACACATTGACCTATACATCATTTATCAATCTCCAGATACCTACTATCGGGAAAAATTTTACTATCAAGCGTCATAAATATTATGAAATTGGTAAAAGAAATGTAAGTGTAGAAATAAATTGGTTTAGGTGTACAACCAAAACTATAAAAGAATTGATAAAATGGTAAAACAACGCATTGCTGACGATGTTGATCGAAGTTATTTCCAAAACAATTGTTCTTTTTTAAAGTTTTTAATGATTTTATGTGCAAATAAACGCTGTTTTTCCATTTTATCAATATCAACTATGAACAGTGGGTTTTAATCTTACCGTAAAAAAACTAAAAGAGGAAGATGTAATCAAATTTTAAGTAACTGCAAAGATTTCAAAATTCTACTAAAAACTGTTAATATAAAATCAAAATTACATTTAAATAACACATTTACAATGGAACTAATTAAGTAATAGAACATTTTTGTTTTTTTAATGTAAATTAAATTTATATCTTAATTTTCTGACAAGTTTTGTAAGAAAATCGTGACTTAACTTAATTGCTTCTGACCACTCCTTCTTTCTCCCCAATTTTGCCGTTCTCTCAACGAAACCAATTAAGTCTCACACTTCTTTCCTAAACCTCCCGTTTCGCTTCCCCTTCCAACTATTTCAAAGTGTTCGTATGGATCCGAAATAATGGGATTTTATAAAGGCGTTTATCAAATAATAAACTCAGCCCATTAAAAGTTCGTCTGCTCTGTTTCATAAAGTCCTATCCAGGTCAATTATATACTTAAAACTCGCTTTCAGTATTTAATAAGGATGCATAAGGGTGTTTCCAGAATTCAAAATAATGGCCACCCTGTACGAAAAACGTAGAAAAGCTCAGAGCGTCAAGATTTTTAGATTTCCTTGATGAGATCTTGTTGGAATATATTTTGTGATTTGATTAGATGATAATATGAGTGGTTTTATAAAGAGGAGGGGAAATGTTATTGTTTTTCTGGAAACGTAGAACATACAGATAAATTTGTGTTCAATGTTGACACATTAAATACTTGTTGTATAATTGAATATAACAAATTTAAATATCACAGAATTATTATTGATAGTAAAAAAGCTATTTTTTTTTTTTTTTTGGTGTATTTTGGTTTCCTTTTTATACTTATTTCTAAATTTTATATTTTGTAAAGGAGGAATGTGGTTAGACTTGCATACTTTATACATATTTCATATACATACATATTTTAAAGTACATACATACTATGCATTGTCTAGGGACCCTTACAACTTATAACATAAAAAGTTCTTTTCAGATTCTATGATTTGATACTTATTATCTATTGATGTTATTTGCAGTTATTATTTGATTTTAGTTGGCTCTTTACTGTTACTTACTTTTAGACTCTTTGCTGTTTATTACTAGTAAGCTATTTTCTGTTATTCTATTTACTTACTACATCCACATTATTTTTGACTTTTTATTGCCCCGTGTGGACAAGTATTCGAGATATTTAAAGAAGTTTTTTAAGTTCTCTCCTATAAAAAACATAAGCAGGTTGTAACGTTAGAAGTTTAATCAAATTCCGTGTTTTTGAACAAGTATTTTTATTGTTTTATTTACTTTTATTGTAATGTACAATGCAAAGTTTACAATGTAAATACAAAGTTTTTTTCAAAAATAAAAAAAAAAACATATTTTTACTAAATTATTGTTCAATCAAATTTAAGTCGAAAATACATTTTTACTTTAGTAAAAATTTTCTTTTTTTTTCTAGAAAAATATAATTTTAATAGGTTTTCAAAACAGTTAGGACAGAATTTTATCAACGTACATTCAAATAATGAAAATAATACTATTATGAAAGTTTTGATATCCCATTAAAGTGGTAAAGGATTTGTTCACTTTCTCCATCTTGCGAAATGTAAAGGAAAAAATTGAATTTATTGATTTCTGGTGAGTAACGATATTTGTGAAAACACTTTAAAGGGAATTTAGTGTATCTTTACCCTATCTTTTTTGGATATTTCCATTTCAGTTCGTATTTCCGATTATAGATGCCTTCATTGCTAATTGGCTTACCCTAAAGTATTAATAATATCTGCTTTGAAGTGATTTTATAGCTTTATTAAAAGAATATCTTTCCAATCCGGTTTTTTTTAACATTATAAGATAAATTAATGAAGACTTATTTAAAGTATTAATTTTAAATGCGAGAGCAATAATTTTCCATCAATACATGATATGATGTATTGAAGTGATGAATATGATAGAAATTTGATGTTAAACTCTGGCTGAATACATTTAAATATTCCATCTAAACATAATAATTTCTCTCAAACTGTGCATTAAAAGAGAAATTTCCCCGTAATATTAAGATTGTCACCAATTTTGTATTTAAATTTATAAGTGATACGTTTTATAAATAATAAATTTATAAAAGTAATATTAAATTCTACCGACCATATGAATCTTCTCATGTATCAAACTTTAAAACATTCTACCGTTACGATATTTTTATAAAACATGTTTATTGAAATACAAAAATCCTAACTTCTGTGAAAGAAAAATATTTATTAGCGCAAGAAGAAGTAATGAAATCTACAAAATTCCATATCCCACTAAAGAAATCATCCGCAAAATATTTTCGTATTTTGGTCCACAGTTTTAAAATTGCTTACCTCTTAACATTCAAAACAGTATAATAAAACCAGTAAAACCTTTAAAAGCATTTGAAATTTTACTTACTTACAATTACTGATATAGAACAACTTTTTTAAATTGACTGAATTAAATGGCTAACTCCTCGACACCGTACCGTTCGCCAACCCTTAGTACACCTTTTTTTTTCATACATAATTATTCGTTTTTTCTTTCACATTTTCTTTTTAATAAAGGTGTTTTTTAAGTTATATACTGAGTAATCTTACTTTCATATGGATTTATATTGTCATGAATAATAATTAATAATCTAAAGTAATGATGTTTTATCAAAAGTAGAAAATTATTATGCTGTTTATTATTAATATATTTGAATATTCGTTTTTGTAAATTCATTAGTGGAACTAGATTTGTTATATATAATCATCAGCCAAAAAAATAATTCCATATTGTTACTTGGATTGAATCCATAAAATATTCAAAAAGGATCTGTCTATGTAATTTGTTAGATGATAAAATAAATATAAGTTATATCGGAGTTTATTTCTTAAATACTTGATATGTGTGTTAAATTTTAAATTTTGATCAATGTTTAATCCTAGGTATTTAAAACTTTGCACTCTTTCAAGATACAATTAAAGGTATTTAAACAATTAAGATATTTAATATTTAGGTCTTGGATATTCCTATAAATTACACTAAAATTTATATATTTTGCTTTATTACTATTTATTGAAATATCATTACTTTGAAACCAATCCTTTAATTTGATTAAATCTTAGTTTATATTTATTTCTAATATAATATGATTTTGAGCTGAGTATGATATAATTTTTCCGAAAAGTCTTAACTCACATACATCATTAATGAAAATTAAAAAAGCAAAGGGCCCAAAATGGACCCTTGCGGTACTCCCTTTTTTATAAATTTGGATTCACTTAATCTGTCGTTAAGTTTTACGCATTCTATTATTTAGGTACGATTTGAACCAATCAAGTTGAACAATTTGTAAAGTAATATATTATGATTTATTGAATCAGATACTTTGGATACATCAATAAAAATTGCGAGGGTGTCCAGTCGTAAGGCTTATCACGACCTTTACTCCTAAACGCCTGGAGCTATTTCCATAAACGTATATCAATGTAAAAAAATCCATTCAGAGCGTGTTCGGTACTGTACCCCTCTTTAAAACATATTGATTTCTTGCAATAAATTCAGATGAATTTAAAAATTTAGTAAGTCCATCCCTCATAATTTTCTCTAAAATTTTTGAGAAAATTGGTAATTCCGAAATCGGTCTATTGTTGGTTAAATTTTCTTATTCTCTGTATCACCGGATTTATAAATGAGAGTTACTCTGCTACTTAAACTATCTGGGAAATCACTAGCCTTTAGTAAGTTATTTATAATTGTTTTAAATTCAGTGGGATTATGCTTAAAAATTATTCTGTATACATTTATCGGAATTTTATCATGACCAACGGCTTTGTTTTCTCTGATTGAACTCAATACATTATTTATTTCTTGATTATTATATCCAATATCATGTTATAGTAAACAGGGTTTTTGCTAACTTAAATAAGCATATACACAGTTAAATAGGGTCCTGTTTTAAATTTATCATTTTAAATAGTTCTTTTAATTAATTATGCAATTACTTTTACTTACTTAATTTGTTTACTAAGCTAGTTAATTATTTTTTATATTTTATTTGAATAAAAGCACACAAAAAACTAATTAAATACTTTTTTAAATAAAATTTCAAACACCTTTTAGCGTTTATACATAATTCCGTATTATCATATCCTTTATTTAAGATCTATGATGCTAAACACTTCGAAATTGCGAAACATTTTGTTATAGTATTGATCCATTTCACTCCAATTTACACAAGATAGGTTTTAGTAATTTCACAAACCATTCGTTTTAGGCTAAATTACCTACTTTTGTATTCGGTGTCACCAAAATATCTCCACCGACTAAAATAATAAATTGAAATACATTGGATAAACTTTTTCTGGTAACATTTTGATCTTTATTGCAATAGGTACACTCAAACTCATGTTTGAGCAAATCTAATTTGTTTGACTTAACGCTTGGTCAGAGCTTCGAACATTTTTTGCTATCACAGTAATGAATGCGTGACATTCTAATACACTTTCTCGAACTTTTTCTATAGTGTTTCATTTTCTGGTCTATTGATTTAGAAATCAAAAAAACTCGTCTGTGAAGAAGAAATAACTGACCTAAGAAATTACTCATGCTCAGTATTTCAGAATCAATATACTAACTAAATTATAAGATTCACAAATTAAGGTATAAAATATCTATAAGAAGCGCTTTGACTTCCTTTACCTATGCAGACAAAAAGACTGATTTCTTTGGTAAACATATTTTGACGAATTTTTTATTCCTCAGTATTGTGTTATTTTATTTCTAAGTGCCTGAAAAGAAAACATTTCCCATCCACCTGAATATTTTATGAAATTTTACTTTTAAATTTTTGATTATGAACTGAAGATTTATAAACTATTGTTCCTTGTTGCATATCCAAGTTCTCTTCGAAGTGGTTTACTTCTCTACAACTTTCTGTTCTGAAAAGTACTCAGTGACAAAATATTTATCCATAAAAATGCTCCATGCTTCGAAAAGTTTGGAAACCACTGCTATAGTGTATCCCATAAGTCGGCGTTACCTTCAACAGAATTAAATAATTTAAGTTTTTGAAAGCAAAAATACTATACGTACTGCTGGTGAAGGCAAATAAAAATCCATACCCAAAATTTTTTATAATCTATGAAAAGGAAACTTGTTTTTCTACTTGTTCATAGCCAACTTTAATAGATGAAGAATTCTGTAAAAGCCCTTAATGCAGTAAATTCCAATACAAAAAAAGTATTCCATTTTAATCAATTCCTTTGCTAAGTTACGTTATAATATGACAGGGGATTTTTGTTGTTCCACAAATTAAGCATCTTTTCAAGGACGCAAATTTTGAAGTACATTAAGTAATTAAAACTGTCAGCTCATTAAAATGTTATTGCAGTTTCCTAAATATAAATAAGTTCATAAAAGCATGAAAAATTAAATAAAGGCAAGCTAAAGTAGAAAAAATTTAGATTGATTCTTAATGTCATGGAATTTAAAGTCATTTTTGACGCTCAATACAAATTTTTCTGGAAAAGAATGGAAGTTGAAATCGGAAATTTCTTCTATGCCAATCCGATAGCAAAAGTGGGTCCAAGCTTCTGTTATTACTGAAAAAACCTTACATGAATACTCCCGTTAGAGGTATTAATTGATAGTATTTTGTTTCATAAAAATCCTATTAAATTTTATTTCATAAATCATAGTTAAAATATAAACATCGTAAATTTTTACTGGTTTAGAATAACCTTTTATAGGTTTAGGAAACAATCAATTTGTAGGCTGATGGAACATTTTTAATGAAATTTTTTTTCAGCACCCCTTAAAAAATCCATTATTTACTTCTTGAAGATCAGAAATATTTTTTACCAGTAATCATCAGATTAATTTTAGTATTGAACTTTACATCAGAAAGTAAAGGAATATTCTGTAAATCCAACACACTAATCTTTAATTATAGGATAAAATGTAGAAAAGTATCATAGTTTTGTATAAATAATTTGTATGACCTAAAATCGCAAAATTTTATACACTTTCGATACTTAGTTCCTAGTAATATAATTAGTAAAACTTTAGATTCTTTGATATTGAAACTTTTGGGAATATTTTGTAAGTTTGTGTAATTTGTAAGTTTTTCATTTACCGAAAGTAAGTGTTTAAATTTTGTTACCGACAATATCATTTTTAGTTTATTATTTTTTAAAATTATTTTAGACTTTAAATTTTTCTGTGTGCTATAAGTTAACCTATATCAG
This sequence comes from Tetragnatha montana, assembly GCA_963680715.1. Classification (NCBI taxonomy): domain Eukaryota; kingdom Metazoa; phylum Arthropoda; class Arachnida; order Araneae; family Tetragnathidae; genus Tetragnatha; species Tetragnatha montana. The sequence continues at coordinate 40,510,692 of OY796674.1, forward strand.
TGAACCTATTAATATTTAATTTTGTAGTGTTTAAAGAAAAGTTGATGAGCTGAAAAAAATATCGCCAATCATTTATCTAAAGCACAAATAAAATTAGTTTTACTTTTTAAATGGAGTCGAGTGTATTTGGGAAATTAGTGAAACAAGTTATTTCATACTGGTAACATTATTTGCCATTTGGCAATGTTGCCAGTATTCTGCAAACCGAATTACGGACTTCCTTAATTTAAAACCTATAGTTAACTTCTTATGGTAAGCCGCTAAGCATGAAAAGAAAAACCCTTTCAGTAAAAGGGGGAAAATTACATGGGCACATCTTGCATGGAGATGAAGTTGCCACTTGAATTAAATGAATTCATTCTATCGAACTTCAATTTTGAACACTATATTAAGCTTTCTTTTCATTACCTGATTATACATATCGAGAATCATTATTTTTACAAATTTTACTGTCCACAAATGTTCTATGTCACTGGATCCCAACACTGTGTCAATAGATTTTCATGGACCACTTTAGCCTTAAATTGAATCATTCGCAGACCATACCACTGTTATTTCATTACCTGATGCATAGATACGAATTCAAATTAATAGCAATAAGATGTTATATTAATTATAAAATACCATTAATTAAATAATAACAGCGAAAAAATTGTAAAAAATTAATACTAAAATTTACTACAGAAACAAAACAATTAAATATTAATTACACCTACGTTGTACAAAGCTGTTTTTTAGAGGTTAAGAGAAAGAGGATGAGAGGGATGAAGAGTATCAAGAGGGTTGATGCTGATGGGATGGGTGAGAGGGATCACACAAGAGAAAGGAGAGATGTATAAAATGAAGAGTGGTGGTGGCGAAATAAACAGAAGAAAGGGTTCCAGAGGATCTGAGGGATGAAGGAGAGGGGAACCAAATATAATAAAGATATAATAGAGATGGGTAATGAAGAAAATGAAAGCATTAAAAAGATTTGAAGATTCAAGAGAATGAGAGTGGTAAAAATGATAATATAAAGAGGGTTAAAAGGATGAAAGAATTGTTTGGATGCGAGGATCATGATGTAATATGTGAAGTGAATGAGTGAAGGATGAGTGAAACTCGGTGGAAATATATTGAGAAGAAGTTAAGGAGAAAGAAAGTTTAAAAGTATTTACTTAAATAACAAAAAATACTGTGTTTTAATTACTAAACATCAAAATAGTTTAACAACTTGCTCTAATGAATAAATTATCATATTAATAGTAGTTCACAACCTCAAAATACTTGCTAATTTCTTAGTTGCTTAAAATAATTAAAAGAAAATACCCCGTTAGATCTTATTCTAAATGTATAAGAAAATGAATGCGAGAGATAATCTTTGCTACTACTTTGCTATCTTGACTACGGCCGTGTACATACATCATGATAGGGGGATAACTTCGAGCCCGAAGGACCTAGGCTTACTTAGCTTAACATATCCCTGAAAAGGTCGACGTGTGACAGCTCCTTACGGATGATGACAAGATCCACTAAAAAAAAACCCAAAGGGTTATGAAAACCAAGAGGAGTCACCGGGCTGTATCGATGTATCGTTCCAAATTTAGTACATGTACTGCTGAAGCAAGTACATGCACTAAACGTACAACTCAATCGCTCACTTAAACGTTCACTTTATCCTCTCAAAACCACCATGAACATTCGATATCAAATCAGCTCTACATTCAGTCGCAATTTCCCGATTACAGGATCGAGGCTCTCACCGCGGATCCTAACCAGATCACGCGCTCAGGTACTTACTCCGCGTAATCTCTTAAAGGGGTACAAAATTAGCTCTCGAATCCCAGCTAATTATCGCGTGCGGACGAAGTGAAGTGGGTTGAGCCATTGTGTGTCCGGCACAGGAAACGCTTAATGTCCGTCCGTCCAAGTGGGTCAACAGGGCCGAAGGGCAAATGTTACAGAATCACTGGACCGTTTGACGTAATGGAGCTGAGAGCGTGACTCTATCTTACTTTTTTGGAGGCTCGAATTATGTGTGGTTGTATAATTGCTGAAGTATAGATTCGATCGGATTGGAGGATGGGGGGACTTTCTCTCCTGGTTGGAATCGGGAGATGTCGGATAGTATTGTTGTGGATGTGTGAGGAATTGGTAAAGAGTGGGTTTCCTCTGTCCGAGGATCCGAGAGTGAGAGTTGAAGTGATTTGTCCGAGGGTTTTTGAGCCAGAAAGGCGAGCTGAAACAATGGAACTCCGAAGATCTGTGATCATAGATTATATGGAGTACTTCGAGGAGTAAATACATTCCTCTTCGAATCGAATCGCTTGGTTATCTCATAACTGAAGGATGGATAACAAGTTTTGCAAGAATAAGAGCAATTTTAAACTCAGTTTGAGTTTTAGCTGACATGTTTTTCCTTATTCACCTTTTGGTTTACATCCTAAGGGAAAATTATCTCTGTGCTCACTCTGTCGAAGTTTCTTCCTAATCAGTTATAGGTTTACGCCTTTTTATCTAGTGATATGTTGAACTGATACTTCTGGTCAAACACATTGAAATATCAAATATCAATGAAATATCAAACACATTGAAAAATCGATACTTTATTATCCAAAACTTTAAGGTATCAATTAATTCAATACCGAGTACCTAAAATAACAGTATTTTAACTTTGATTTCAAATTGATTCATAAAACAATTACCTCCACCCAATGATACTAATCATAAGCAGTGAAAAGTAAAACCCTAAATGTTCTGGTTTTCCTCTCCAATTACTTCTTTCCTACTATACTATCACTAAATTTGCATTCTTTATATATATATATAATGTTAAGGATATATTCTAAATACAAATTCATAAACCTCATACATAAGCTAATTAGTATTCAAATAAAACAAGTTTTTAAGAACGGAAATTATATCTATAAAAACTGTATCAATTTCCCTGTTAAACATTCATTTGAAGTCCATTCTCTTGTTTTGTTTTACCAACAATGGTGATCTTAATTCTATCTAAGAAGATTACAGGCAACCTCTTTTTGCTAATATCCCTTGGACCGGCTGGGGTATTAAACCCAAAACAAGCATAACTTAACCTTGGGGGAAAAGTACGCAAACATAAACTGAATCCTATTGGGTGAAAAGGGGCGTGGTCGTATGGCATTTAGTAGTCACCAGCAATATTTAAGGTAAGCCAATACGAAAGTCATACAAATCAAAAATATACTTCAGTTTTATATTTATTTTGTTTATCTTTATATACCTACTGCCTTTTTAATTACTTACGGGTTACAACAACCCACTACCTTGTTTTTTTTTAATCTTCCTATCAAAGTAATACATCAAGTATTGGATATATTCACAACCTAACGGTCACAACCAGTTTCAAAATAACACCCATCGAATTCGAATATGTACCCCAATATGACATCTGCAACTCCAACCACCTCCCCAATCCCCTTAAGAGAGAGAAATCCAGTAATCCCCCACCCATCTGCATAAAGTAAGTCACATCCAACGAAATAATAAAAATCAAATCAACCCTTCCAATCCCTCCTGAGAAAGAGACGAAAGCTCTCTCTTAATCCTTCGGCATTAGCGCGGCTTTCGCCACCGTCCGCGGACCTCTGACCCCCGTTCGTGATTCGGGTGTTCCGAGCGACCTCATGGTATGCCGGTCCCGTGACGGTTCCTTCCTTCCTCGGCGGCTTCGCACTTTCGCACCGTTCGTTCGTCAGGTGGTTGTATCGACACGGGAATTAGGAGGGTCGGATGTTGTAATTAGTGCGGTGATTGCTGGACTGTTTAGCGGGAATTTATGAAGATGTATGAGCTAAATATGTTAGTGCTGTTGATTTTACCTTTGAAGGGTGTTTGAGTAAAGGGATATGATGTCATGTAAGGATTTAGTTGCAAGAGAATGTTTTGATTTATATGTTTTCTTGTGGAGTTGGAATGGAGAGTAATTGTGGGGACTAGATGGCTAATTAATGGCATTTTCCTTGTTGTTTCCTTTTTTAACCTCATGGTTCCTAACTTTGCATAAGAAATTTGAAAAGAGTAGAAGAGAGAATGAGGGGAAGTGAGAAAAAGAGAGAGTGAGAAATGATAAGGAAGAGATTAAATTATATATAATGGGAGGGAAAAGAGGGAGATAAGGATTAGGTTTCTTCATTGAATCCTTAATTGGAACCAATAATTTAGTGAATGTGATTATAATTGTAAAGAATAGTATCAATATAACAACCGTACTTACCGATAATACGAACTAAAACGATTAGCAATTATCGATAACAACTCTCAGATAAAAACCCATAATTTAGAAATCGTGATTAAAATTTAAAAACGTCTATTAATAATAAGGAACATAAGATTTAATTTATTACCTTTAAAATATTGCAATGCATTAATGTTAAAAAATAAAAATTTTATATCATAAGTAGGTAAATACTGATAGATATAGGTATTTATCGTGTTATAAATCCTTGGTAAATGTCCGAAGACATCTGATCTGACATACTTTTTCACTTATAGCGAAACAAAAAAAGTGCGTTTAAAAAGTAATCAAAATTTCTCAACCCTCAATCAGCTCATCAACATACTTATTTTCTCAACACACAACTTCCACATTAAATTTAGTCATGGTAGGAGGTAATTTCCCGGCCATTCCCAGGTACTCCTCAACCTAATGAAGAAAAATAACAACTTAGCAAGAACAAGAAACAGACGCATAATTACAGCCACACAGAGAAAGCCACCGCATGCGTCTTAATTTTTTCATTCCGCAGAGATGGATTTACCTTCATTTGGGGAGCGCAATTTGCTTGCAGGAAAAAAAAAAGCATCCCAGTCCCTGTGAACTCAAGCGTGGATAATGTATTGCGACCACTTGTTGCTGTTGACACCAGGAAGACTCCCCAGTGCTGTTTCATTGAGGAGAGTTAACTTCCCCTTATGCCGCCCTTTCTGGGGCTGGTGATTTTGCAATTCCTTATCCATCATTCCTTGTGGTGTGTGTTGCATTAGTGTTGAAATTTGGTGGTTTCTGTGCTTTTTCCGGCGATATTTAAATTTCCATCATTCAAAATGGGACTAAATTTTCTCGGATATACAAACGTCCAAATTAAATAGGTGCTCTTGTAAAATATTGTTAGGAGTTGCATAACTCTTATATTTGAATCGTTTGTGCTCAAATAAAAATTGCCAAGCTCTGTTCTGCCTAGTGAACGACCATAAAGAGAAGAAAAATTTAAACTTTGAATCCTGAATCTTAATAATTCCAAAACTAATTAGAATTTTTTGAAAAACAAAACGCCCATCTTTTTATAAAAAATAATCGTATGTGTGTTTAAAATATTATAGTTCTACTGTGATTAGTTTTTCTTTTGTAACGAAAAAACTGAAAACTCGTAAAAAATTTCGAAACTTTAAAATTTTAATTACTCCAAAACTAATACAGAATTCGAAAAAAGGGCGACGTGATGCAAAACTTCACATCTAAGAGAATGTGTTTGCAAAAAAATCATATTTCAGCTGCTAAATAGATTTTGCTGGGGGCGAACTCGCAGCAGAAAAAAGTAATTTTCGACTTTGACATTAAATAACTCTAGAACTAATTATCTCATCAATTATATCTTTTAGAACAGCGGTTCCCAAACTGTGCGCCGCGAAGCATTTCTAGGTGATCCGCGAAGAAATTTGAAATGAATACTTTTTTAATTTCCAATTTGCGTTGCTCTGAAATTGTCAGAAAATAAACCATGTGCTCGTCAAAACAAGTTCATCTTTCTCATTAGGGAACATTCATGTAGTATTTTATTGTTCACCCCGCCCCCCCCCCCGTGAAATTTTGACATAAATTTTTACATAGTTTTCCCTTGAAAATTCACCAATTTGCAAGGAGAAATCCTTTTAGAAGTGTTACCCAAAGGGTCTCAAAAATGGATTAAAACACTACTTTTGATAAAATTTTGAAAAAAGGAAAGATTCTAGGATTCTACGCCTAGCTTCATTTAAAGCACATATTATAATAGCTAAAACAATCCATTATAACAGGCTTGTCTAAAGTGCGGCCCAAAAGCCTTTAAAATGCGGCCCAAACAAAAATTATGAACATAATTAAATTTACAGATTTTTCTTAAAAAAGTTTGAAATTTTTTTTTTACTTATTGCAACAATTTGTTGACATTTACGTTTGACCACGTGCCAAGTTCTTACGTCACTCACCGCACCACCGTAGACCTCATCGTGCGTCTGCTACAGCTTTGTGGATGTTACAGAAAATTCATCATGCTCTCTGACTCTACAGTCCATGATCAGTAATAATTTCCCAATTTTCTCTAGATATGAATAAACTACCATCAAATCTTCTAATGGAATGCATTGAACTGCAAAGTGACATTCAACTCAAAGAAAAATTTGGGAATGTTTCTTTACTGGAGTTTTACAAGGATTACCTACCCCGCGATAAATATCCTAATTTTCACAATCATGCCTTATTAATGTCTTCAGCTTTTGGCAGTATATCTATATTTGTGAAATATTATTTTCAAGAATGAAGCATACAAAAACAAAAATAGGTCAAAGATCACTGACAAACATCTAGAAAATGCTTTAAGAATTGCAACCTCGTCTATTGAACCTGATATCGATTTCCTTGTTCAACAAAAACAAATTCAACCATCTCATCAATTTATATTTTTTCCATCTTTATGAAATCCAAACTAAATGAAACGAAACTTTTACAAATTTAAAATAAATATGTATGTATTATATAAATTTTATTGGGAATATCTAATTCCCAATAAAAAATTTATAATAAGAGAGAGTTAATTTATTTTATAAAACTAATGGTTAATTTTTATTTCAATATGTTGAAAAAATATTGTGTGTGCGGCCCAGAAATTTCTTTTTTTTTTTGCAATGTGGCCCTCAAATGGTCATACTTTAGACACCCATGCCTTATAACATATTAAAACCACTGTAAAATCAAATTTTTATATTTTTAACAATAGCTTACGAAAGCAAAGATAGAAAATTTACTTTTGAAGGGTTGAAATCCGTTTTTAGCGTATATCTTCGAAAATAGTCAGCTTTTCTAGAAATAATTTAGCTGGACAGAGTGCTCTGGTGGTAAAGATGGGAACTACGTATTTAGTGTTGCCATATACCTGAAAGTTAAGCTAACCGAGGTAGTACAAGCAGGTCCGAGGTACTACACTACATTCCCCTATAATATATTTAATTGCTTAAAAACATCCCTTGCATGCTGTTATTTCTTCTAGCAATGTTTTATGTAATAATCTGTTTTTTACACCTTTAAAAATTAATTTTTGCAAAAAGGGCTCCGCGGCAAATTTGTCTCTTGAAAAGTGCTCCGCGACTTAAAAAGTTTGTGAACCCCTGTTTTAGAACGAAAACAATCCTCATACATTTGTGTACAAATGCTTGAAATTTCACAAATTTCCGTTCAATAGTTTTTGAGAAGTGAGAGTTCAAAATGTTCAAAAATAAAATTTCCAAAATCAACGGCGGTCACTGTTACTTTTTTTTAATAAAGAGAGATTGTTCTGTATTATACAGGTCCTGAATTTCCAGTAAATATTTGGTAGTTATACATTGAAAATTCCATCAATAATTCAGGTTATCTGTTTCAATTTTCTAAAAACTTGGTTTTTCGACTGATTTCCTTTCTCAAACTGACTATTCATTTTCAATCCCTAGTTTTTTATTACTTTATGTGCGATGCGGGATTATGTTCTTTTGTGCTTATTTTATTTTTAATTTCAAGGAGGGAGCTTCCTTCGCTCTCAAGGTGTGACGAGTTTGTAGAGTAGTAAATTTTATCTATAGGTGATAAAATTGCTATAGATATTTTATATCATAATGTAATATAACCTGTGATACCATAAAAATATGTTTCTTTTACTTTGTATTTATTTCCCAATGATAGGTTTATTGATTTGCATTGAAGAGTACATAAAAAATGAGAAGACTCTTTGTCATTTTTCGAAAAGGATCCTTAATCCCGCACAGACATGGTAAGGTGAGTTTTGTCTAGAATAAATGCGATCATTTTTATTGAAATTTACATCATGAAATTACTTAGTAAGGGGTAAGTTTTTATCTTTATCAATTCTTATTTAAAAAAGCTGCGAATGAAATTCCAACTTTTTTTTATAGTTATTACGTGTTTTGCTCGGAAGTGCTTGTTCTATTTTTACACCCATTATGCATTATGATTCTTTCTCACAATTCATTTCTCAATTTTCTGGTTTTCAAATCCTAAGTGAAAAATAGAGCCTAATAGTCTCCATAAAAAAACAATATAATTGCAACCATTAATTATTTAGAAACATTTTAATTTTGAATGACTCACATCCGCTACAATTTTCAACATTACCTGCTGGATACATCGCGTCAAAAATTTTCCTTACCGCTCCAATATGACGTCACACATTGTTGCTAAACGCTTAAAATCTCATTATAAGCTGGTCCATTTCATCACAGCTCCCCAACCTTGAAACCTTAAATGAGCATTTCTTTGTGGACCTCTCGGTGGGGAGTTCCAGAGCCTGACATCCGTCATCGTATGAATATTCAAAACCGAAGATTGAGAAGAGAGATAACTTCCATGGGGCCATGCTTTTGAGAAGGCCTTTTCCACAGAATCCAGAAGGAGAACTTTTAATTTGAAAAGCATTGTAAAACTATATCATTAACTGGTGACTGGAAGATTGCTGTTATTGTGGATGAAGTATAAATTAAATTTAGCAGTTTAATTGGAGTTCCGTTTCAAAACTCAAACACGATTTCGCCTTGGAGCATGCTTTTAAAATCTATACAATAGTATCTTTAATATCGCCAATATAAAATTGAATAAAAAGTGTCAGGCTACTACTATCTCTTTACAAAACAATTATTATTCAAAAAGGAAATCGTGGGATATAAACACACACCCCTCAATTACAATTATGTTGAGAGATAGTAGCTACAAATGCTTAACTTTTTTTTTAATTGCTATATAAACTCATGAAATTCATATCTTATTGGGCTAAAAATATAATTTATTTATACTTACAAATTTGTTTTAAGCTTTTAACTGGAACCTTTCTATTTTATTCTGTTCATCAATTTTTTTCATCAATGAAACATAATTCATCTTTTATCATAAATTTACCAAAATACTTCTCATAAGGTAATGCAAGTAAAAACATGCAATATGTTGAACATTTTTGTAGAAGATTTTAGTACAACTTGAAAGATCTGCATCCTCATTATAATCAAATGAGAAAACCATCTCATCTCTTTAAGGAATTTTTATTGTTAAGAGATATTCAAGTTTTTAAAGTGTATAATTAGCATTTTTTGTGTATATAACAATGGGACGTTATCAGCAAAGGAATAGTCTTTAATATGTTAAATTGGAAAAGTGTTATAAAGACTTTCATAAGAAATTCGTTTATAAAAAATGAAACTAGTGACGGATTTGAGACTCAGAATGAAAATTCAGAATTTTTCCATCGTTTTCTGGTTTCTAATTGTTTTATCAATTAAATCAAACTTGAACACGTTCAATCACGTTAGAAATCTAAATCTAAAATTAGGCTTCCATCCAGTTCTTCCCGCCAAGAAAACAGAAAAGGTCGCCAAGCACAAATTGTAACTTTTCCATCCATCCAATGCCTCGCCATCCACGATTCTAATTAAAACAGATTGGTGGAAAACGTTCTAAATACATGTACGAATAGCTCTGCACCAATCAGAGTGCAGAGCTGGCGGGACATGCGTCTTTCTCTCCGTCAAATCACTTCAGGAATACATAATTCTTCTCTCCTTATCACTTAGATTTGGATCAAGGTAAAGGGAAACGGTAGCAAAGCAATTGGAGAGGATTGCAACACGCGTTGGTGTCCCTTGCATATCCTTCTCTATACTTATGACAGTAGAACGCTATGATTAATCATGGAAGCTGGAAAACTTCTCACGATAAGCTCGTTATGATAAAAACGAGTTCAACAACGGCACAGTAGTATTTTATAATGATCTTGGTGGGTTAATTGGCAATTAAAGTAAAAATTTACTTCTAAATCTTCTACGCGGACCATAAGAAACATAATTTGCTTAGTTGCGTTTCGCGAAGCTTTGCAAAAGAGTTTATCAACACCGAAACCCGAATTTTGAGAACTACCTGAGACTTGGGAAGGCTTTCCAGGAATCTGTTCTTCCCTTTTTAGAGAAATAATCATTTGAGTTCCTTTTGCATTCTGAAATAATGAAGAAACCTATTAAAATAATTGATGGAAACTCGCTGAGGTCTACGGTGCTTGTTTACGTCGAGGATTATGATCCTAGGATATGTTTGCAGAAAGGTAAACATTTGCTAAATAAATTATAAGATGGCAGAAACTCTTGAATGCAATATACATCATCCATATGAGAAGCATTCCCACCACGGAAAAAGATAGTAACTAAACATAAATCTGAATTTTTTTACCTCATGTAATGGAAATTTCAACTAATGACATTATGGAAACATTATTATTTCAACTATTTTTCTTTTTGTATGGATGAATAAAAGAGCTATATTTCAGAAAATTCTAAAGAATATCACATAGTTCCATATTTTCATTTGGGAACCAATAAGCATTCGAAATAATTCCGAGAATTTCTTTTGTAGTTCATTAACCCTCTGCAGCAGATAACATTGATTCAATTGCTGTGTTGTCACAAACCGATGTTAAAAATACAGAAAAGGACTACTTCTAAGGTCTAAGAGGAGAACCACAAAAGACAAATTTAAAAATTAAGAAAGTACTTCATAATTGGAAAATAGATATTATAATAGTAATATTTGGGGATGATTTAATATAGGTTTCAGAGGAGGAGTTTTTTTAAGAATTTTTAATGGGGGGAAAATGAGTGCTATTGTCCATTCGATGTAGTTCGTTTCTGAGGAAAGAAAATAGGAGGCTATATAAGGATCTTGTGGAATAAAAACGAAACTCTAACCTAGGTTATCAATAATTTTTTGATGGATTAGTTAAATGTATGGACCAGTTAAAAGTTAGTAGAAAATTTTGCGTTAGGAAGTAGTTTGTTGTAACAAGTTTTTATGTATCAGTCATTTTTGTCATTCTAATACCCCAAACTTCTAATTTCTATCGGGTACTCCCGGAGTAATGAAGTGTGAAAAGAGATCTGATGATGAATCTCGGCGAAGAAAAGCAAAGCCAAGCTCCCCGAAATAGCCGGCAATTATTTCATCCGGTCTTTTAGTGCAGGTGGGAACGGCACCAGCAACCAGTTCCGGCGAAGGGCTTAATGAAGTCAAATGAGTCGTAACTCTTCGAATGAGCGAACCAGGAAATGCGCAATCTTTGCTCCACCAGTGGTCGGCTTCTTGCTCACTGTCTTGACTTGACCAAGCCTCCGTCCGAGATCACACCGGATGGCTTTCCTGGAGAGATTGTCTTTGAAAGGGTTGGGGTGCAGTATTACTTCTGGTGTTGAGTGGATTGGATGTGGAGATACTTTGAGTTGGTCCCTGTGAAGGACAAAAAATGAAATCCTGATTTCTAGCATTTGAGGGAACTATAGAAAGTATTTTTACTAGAAAGTACCTTGAATACGTGATGCAATGAAACGTATTATGAATCGAAACTATCACGAAAGATGCAAAACATTATTTCTTCTCTTATCTATAATTTCCTTAATGGAGTTTTTTATTCTCTTCCCCTGACATTTCCATCTTTTGTCAATTCTTCACTAGTTTATCTTTTCCGTCCTAAATGCTTCAAATTTCCATAGAATAAAATTGAATAATTAATTGGCTAGTAGAAAATTTAAACACGGTTAGTATTTTTACATACCTAAACTATAAAAATATTACTACATCACACTTATGACTTTAATATATTTTAAAAACAACAAATTGCTTCTGAAATTTTTATAGAGGCATCACCATTAATCTCTCGGGATATTTTTTATTGTTTGAAATTGATACAATTTGTTCGGAGTTTTTGAAATAAAACCTTCTTTCACATTTTATTCTTTGGTAAATCTTGATTTAGTGATAAAATGCATTATAATATTTTATTTTCTTGATTTAGCATATCTTTACATTCAAAATTAATATAATTTTTAATGCGTGATGTAAATAATATTAAAAAATGCACTATATAGATGTTCCTTATTTGTAAAGAGGAACATGGTATGCTTTTTCATTCATCAGTTTAAAACAACTAACTAAATAAATATATTTGCCCCTTCCCTTAAATAAACTACATATTTCAAATATTGATATTCCAAATATCATCATTACAACCCCAAAGCGCTGAAACACCTCCTTCTCAAGTTTCTCCATTCGAAATTTTTATTTACATGCAAATGGCGCTGTGTGAGACAAGAATAGCCGCAAACCCAGAACCCAAACGAATAAAAAAAGGTAATAGAACAATAGGAGAATCTGGCATTAAGTGGCGATGATCATGGAAAGACCCACTCTAATAGAAAAGATCACGCTCGATGATGATGATGACCGTATGCCTGGGGTCATCAAAATTGGTCATTAAAAACCATTTTTAAAGGATCCGACAAATTTAGAGAAGACATTAGGATCTTATCATTTCTTGATCACTCTGCTGCTATAGAATTGAATGTCGAATCCAATTATGTGATTAATGTATGTCTGTGTGTTATACTGGTTGAAGACGATTATACTTGTTTCTCTTGGTTGTTATATTCACCGCTACATAAGTAGTTAATGAAATAAAAAAATAGTTCGTCCATAACTAAGCATTTTTCATTCTCAAGGTGTAATTAGAGCTAGTAATTGTATCATATTATTTTATTTGTTGTCAAGATATTGACTTCTATAGCAAAATTGTAGTGAAAATCTTTAACTCCATTAAACAAAAACAAAAAAACAACTGGTATAAAATTATAAAATAAATTATTTCCATAGTATCTTTTCTATGCCACATTTTAAACTCTACCTAATTTTATAGCATGTATCTTGTATATCATTATGCGCTTTCATAAACACCGATAAAACATTATTTGCATTTTTCCTTTCTTAGAAATTTTCAAGCCAAAAAAAAATTACTTTCTTCTGTAACTACATTATTTTAAATGTCTAACCCTCAAACTCAGTAGCGGATTTCTAAATAGGCTATGCTAGGCTGAAGCCTACGACGGCAAATTTTCGTAGGCGGCAAATTTTTGACGGCGGAATTTTTTTTTTTCCAACATAAAGAGAAGAGAAAGGAAACACAAGCACTGGAATGACGGAGAACGCTTTTTTCAGATATGCACAATCCCAACCCACAAGTTTTGAGTAGTTTGCTTCAGTAAAATAACAAATCTATTATTCAATGCTTTAGACCAGGGGTCTCCGAACTACGGCCCGCGGGCCAGATCTGTCCCCCGAGGCCCTCTCATCAGGCCTGCGGATACCTTTCTATATCTACGGAAAAATTACGGATATGTGGGGTACTCAATTAAATATAAACTACGAGATCCCCCAAAATTCGGACTAAGGGTTCCAAAATGAATTAAAACCCTGTTTTTTTAGAGTCAAATTTAGAAAATTTTATGGGGGAGAACCCCCAGACCCCCCCCTTTTGAACTTTAAACTAAATTAATCACATTAAATTCAGCAAAATGACAATCATACCTAAAAATGCATTAAAAAGGTACATTAAACCTATTACATATACATAAAAGGGGCTTAGAGATAATTTTAGGTCTCCTTTCCAGTGCAAAAATCTAGCTTTGGGCCTGATAATTGCTTAATATTCTTAGAGAATATTTGGGCCCCTCCCGAAATAAATTTCTATTTACGCCACTGAGATCCAAGATGTTAAAAACTAGATACACGTGTGCATATTTTAAATTTAAAAGTTTCTTTTTTCTCTTTTGTAAATACGTTTTGTAAGATATAGCATATAGGCGGCAGTTTTGGGTTCAGCCTATAGGCGGCACATTTGGAAATCCGCCACTGCTCAAACTAACACTCTTATTAAGGGTAATATCGGTCGGAATCATGGAATTTAAAATTAATAAACATGTGATGTTTGTTTTTGGAAAAATAAAATAGACGTTTAACTTACAAAATGTTAAAATATTGCAATGAATGAACTTAATAAACCGTGACATAAAAACATGGCTAGTTTTCGTGTATTTGAAAATTTTTAAAAACATTTCATAGAGTATGATTGTTAAAGAGATAATCTAATTATTTTAAAGTTAAAAGGGGTAAGGGGCTAATTTTTTAATATCATAGCTACCAATGATTAAGAACGAAAATATTATTCCCACAACTCTCTTCCAACGACAAATTTCTCTTAATATTCTTTCTAAAAAATCAGCTTAACATAAAGGAAGTATGTAAACCCTATTGTATATTTTTATAACTAAAATCCCAATATTTTTAAAATACTGCATTTTCCTTCTTGGCTGGACTTAAAAAAAAAACATTGAATTCCACAAAAATTTCATTTCGGAAATGGGAATATAATGCACATAACAAAAAATGCAAATTTAAATTTATTGAAGCGCTTACACCATAAAGTTCTTAATCATTACTCCTTTCATAGAATACGTTACCGTTAGTAAATCATAGTAAACATGGTTCCTTGGACCTCTTTAGATTTTTTTAATATTATGAAATAACCCTAAAAAAAATTTTCTTCTTACAACTTATTAAATTTCTAAAGAAGGAGTAATGTTTTCAATTTTCAATTTCTAAATACTCTCTTCGTTTCTATGGAAGATAGTGTATCTCTCTGTTAGTTTCAATCATCAAGTATTTTTTAAACAGTTAACATAAAAAATGTTATCTTTTGTGCATTTGTAATATTTGTAAGTTTACATTCTTAAAACGACTATTTAGTTTGATAAATATATATTAAAGAGGGATAGTGATAGTAGTAGACTCAATATAATAAGTAGGGCTCGTCCGATGGCATATTTTTGGCTGATCTGCTGATGCTGATTGTTTAAAGATTCCCTTCGGCATGGCGATGACCGATGATCTTTAAATAGCCTATGCCGATGGTAAAGGACGATGACAAAAATTGAATCAAACCATTCAGTATTATTACTTTCCATCAGAAGAGGATGAAAATTTCTCTTAGCCTGAAATTAAAATACATGTTTGCTTCTGAAATTGAACAATTTCTTTGTTTCCTTTGAAATTGAAAGAGTTCGGTTTTAAATCAGAGTTAGTAGGCTCTTTTTTAATCTGAAATTTACCTGAAAATATTTTGGCTTCCCAATATGTGACCGAGTAGTAGATATACATATTTTTGTTCCTCAACAGGTTTATAGTAGCTATAGTAGTTTTGTTTACATTCAAAAATATTATTTGAAGGGCAAATTTACGGGTCAATGATGATAATTCCAAATACTAGCCTATTGGGATAAGAAAAATGTTTTTGTTTTTTTTTTACGAAAAACATCCGCCGAACACAGTCATTTAGATGTTCTTTTCAACCGATGAGCCGATTCTTCCACAATAAGTAAACATCATCGGCCGCTAATGGCTAATTTTTAAAACAATCGGTGCCGAAGCATCGGTCAGTCCTAGTTAATAGAGATAGTAGAGTCAAGCGAAACCAGTTTTCACTGATATCACTTGAGAAGTACTAGTAGTTTGGAAATGAAGCTTGGACTTCTTAAAGACGTGCTTCAAAAAAAATTGTCAAACTTTTTGTAGTAGCTTCTCTGCCAAACAGTGTCAAAACATAAAAGGTATTATTTGAATGATATCTAATAATGCAAGATACGAAGAGTCTCGCTTCGCCCCTGAATTTTAAAGGAGAAGTCCCAACTAAAGAGTTTCTCCCTTCTCAATGAAAATCCCAGAGAAGGGCTTTGGTCAGATGGTACTCCTTCCCCAGAATTCCTCTCCATCTTCATTAGTGCTTTTTCTTTATTAATTCTTCAGTGGCATAATGGGCGGAAATGGAGAGGACCAGTCCCCGGCACGCGACATACCTTAACCCTAGGGGAGTGTCTTGAGACGATAGCCATCGAGGCCTTGGGAACTCTCGGTTTTTTATCCTCTATTCTCCCTCCCTGAACGTCCGGTCTGCACGACACTGATAGTTTATTTTTTTTTAGAACTTCTAAAAAGTAAAACAGCTTTAAAATGCCTCTTTGGTGATTTAACCAACCTACTCGTAGTTACTTACTCATTTGTGGTTTATCTATCGCAAGTCGGAGTTGAAATTAAGAAAGCTGTACTTGAACGAGAGAGGGAGTCACTCGAAAACCAGTGAGTCTGTTGTAAATAAAACTGCCATACATATTGAATAAGTAAACATCTGTCTTCAGATATTAATGGGGTGAATGAAAAAAAAAATGGTAGTAGTTTGAAATATTTTCCATAAAACCTTTCAGTACTTTAAGAGAATTTGTCTCTAAGTATGAATAAAGATTTTTAAGTAGGAACCAAAAAGTTTTCTCCTTTTCTTATCTTCAAACCATTAATTTACACCTTTTATAATGAAATGTAGTATAACGTAGTATTTATATTTTAGTAGGAGATAATCATGATCATTTATCCTTATTGCAAAAATATCGCTAGTTCTATCGAACTAGATTCGCTAGTTCTATAAATATAAATTGATATATTGATTTTTAGTAATATAGATAATGTAGATATTGTTAATTGAAAAAGATAGCTTAGGAAAAAAAAACATCTAAAATAACTTCTTGCTTAACAAAAATCCTTTGAAGGAAATAAATGTACTATTAAATTATAAAACACAAATATTTTTGGCCGTACCAACGGTGAAACTACTTCAAGGAAATTTCCTGTTGACACACCGATATGTTTTCGGTTTCTCTTAAGAAATTTTTAACTCAAGACCCACACAAAAGTAAATATAAGCACAATTTTCCTCATAGCGATAATTATGTTTCTCAAACGAAATCGCGAAGCTCGCTTATTTCTCTTATAAAAAGCATGCTCTTTTCTCAAGATAATCTGGATAGAATTCTTTTGATACCATCCACAATGGGGGCTATTTTTCTACCGAATGGAAAGAAGAGTTCAAGATCAAACTGAAAATAATCTTTGTTCTCGTCACTGAATGGAAAATCTCTTGAGCTAGGTCACTCATCCGCTTTTGATGTGGCTGTAAAAGGATCGACTAAATTAACAGTTTGATATCATTGAGAAATATTAACCTTTTGCTTTATGTTCAATAAAAGTTTTAAACTTAACCAGCGGTTTTTTCAAATTTTCGTTTTTCAAAATCCGTTAATTTAGGTATAACAAATTTTACTGGGTTCTTTTTCTATTTTCCTGGGATATTTCATATTAAACTGTAAAATAGTAATATTAAGGATTTCATTAATCACATATATTTTTATCTATGAGGGATTGATGTGTTGATATGATATAAATACCGTCCAAAATCGTAAGGTTTAAAAGCACATTTTCTTAAAAAGGGAAAATTAATTTATGTATGTACTACTACTTAATTTTAAAAATACTATTTATGGTTACTTACAGTGAAAATGTACAAATAACACTCAATATTTTTTGGGTTTTTTTATTAATTTTGTTTAACTACAATACAATACTTTCATCTCCATTTACAATAAGACAATAATAATTTCTCCATATTAATCTTAATAATTTCTCCATATTAATCTTAATAATTTCTTCTAATATAATAAAAAGAGAAAATTAATTTATGTATGTAACTACTACTTAATTTTAAAAATACTATTTATGGTTACTTACAGTGAAAATATACAAATAACAGTATCAATATTTTTTGGGTCTTTTTATTAATTTTGTTTAACTACAATACAATACTTTCATCTCCATTTACAATAAGTCAATAATAATTTAAGACAATAATTTTAAAACTGTATAAAGTTATTGCATTTATTTTACTCTTTAAAAATTAATGTACAATTATTTTAAAATTAACTCTAAATATAGCTCTCTAAACAAAAAGACAAAAAAAGGGGTCAAAGGGTCATTTTAGAAATTCGATTACTTAATCTTTCCAATCGAACTAATATTGGCAACGATTTATCATTTATTCATAAAAATGTAACAATTAAAAGAAACAATGTTAGTAGTTGCGACATTTTAATGGTGTTATATTTTGATATTTGATTGTTTTAGGCAACTTAGCATAAAACTCGACGCTTGCGCTCGGCTAATCCTAAAGCACCGATTCTCGAAATATAGACTATGTTGTTTCTTTGATTTTAGACTATATAAATAAGTATATCGATTTCGGTGCAGATCGAAGGAAAATTGTAGTTTTGTGTAATTTGTGAAAAGACAAACATACTTTACAACATACGTATTTTATTCATACTTATCCGTACCCATCAATTCCTTAAAAAATAAATAGTATTATCACGATACAACCAGTACCTTATCCCACCAGCGAAAAACCTTCTTGGAATGAATAGCTATTAAATCCTACATTGAAAACTCTCTCCCATGGCGGTGAGATTAATTTGTCAAAGCTCTTTAAACGGAAGTGAGGTTTAATTGACTTCCCAATCATTTCGGAGCTACCTCAATTAATTTTCTCTCAGAGCAATGGCTGGGATTGGGTCTCAAGCTGGGTTGCCAGGACTTCCAGTTTTGAGTCTGTTGGTGGCGCCAAATTGTAAGTTTTTTCACAGTAAAAATATCGAAATCTGATCGATGTTTTTAATTAAATGGGAAAGTAAGTGAATTTATGATTGATGGTTTTAAGGGGTATTATATTATAATAAAGTATTATTTTTGGTAGCTCATTGAAATATAAATGAATTTGCTGGAGAGCCTGTTTTGCGTAATAATAATATGCGTTTATATATAATAATATGCGTTTTAATATGCGTTTATTTAATTAAGTTTTTAGTATTTACATTTAAGAGTTAGATTTAAATTTAAGAGTTAGATTTAAATTTAAGAATACTACATGAATAATGAAATAGTATAATAGGCAAGAAATGCATTACAAACATACAAACTACAAAATCATATTTATCAAAATCTGAATCTATTTTCAAGAGTGCCCTTTATTTTCACAAATAAACATTCTTCAAGAGGATTTATTTATTTTCATTTTTAAATTGTCTCAAAATAGTTTGGGAACCACTGTTGTCAAATTCTTTTGTTGCAAATACTAACAAATTGACTTCAAAACGGATATCTGTAAATGTTGTTTTCCAGCGACAGTACATTTGCTGCAGAAAAGCGAAGAACTTTAGCTAGCTTCCTTAGCTAGGTCTCGTTGTATTATTCAAACTATATTTAGTAGATATATTTTTTTTCTTTCTTAAAGGTGCCCTATCTAGAAAAATAAGGTTTCACTGAGTAATAAGCAATCTAGATCTAGCTCCGTAAGTGAAATTGAATCGTCAGTTTGAAAAAGGGACAAATTGGCTTTTTGTGGTCAAAACAATCTTCAAGCTTTGCTCTACACATGAGTGGAAAGCAGGCGCGGATCCAGCAGGTCTCCAAGGGCAGGGCACTTTTTGAGGATCACCTCTACTTTTGCACGCAAAATAGACTAAATTTTACTTTTTTCTATACAGATCCCCCTTATGAATTTTATTTTTGAACCCCAACATGTTTGATAAACAGTATAAGCGAAACTATTTATGAACCTATGATCGGGATCTGAACCTTGTAACTGTCTTTTAAGAACGCAAATTTTTTAGGGGGTCTGGGGCAGGCGCGTAGCCAGAGGGGGGGATTTGGGGATATATCCCCCCCCCCCGAAACTTGGAAATTTTCTTTTTTTGACCATAGAAAACCTCTTAAAATACCCCATATCCCCCCCCAAAATATCAATATCCCCCTCCGAAATTTTTTTCTGGCTACGCCACTGGTCTGGGGATCCTCCCTTAGAAAATTGTAGGGATTTTGACCCTGAATAATTCATTTTTGATCCGCACAGGCGCTTGATGAACGAAAAAAGTTTGGAGAATCTGGGGAAAGTGACACCTTGGGCTAAAAAAAGGGGCCAAGAAGGGAAAAGGAAGAGAAAAAAGGGTAAAAAGAAGAAAAAAATAATTATCTTTTTTTAAATGACAAAAAAAAAATTCTTGGTCTTTCAAAATCTACTTTCTTTTTTACGCCTTTTCTCTTTTTCCCATCTTTCCCTTTCTTTTTCAGCCCAAGGAGGGGGCATTTTCCGAAGTGCCCCCCATTGAATCCGCGCCTGGCTGAAATGTATTTTGAAATATTAAAAAGCCGTCTTATACCATTTTGTTACCTGCTAATCAATTATTTTTCTTGCAGGGATAATGACACAATACTCCTATCTCTATAATGAGCTATATGAACTCAATTTGTTGTCAATAATTTGTTTCATGTCAATAAAAAATTTTTATATTTTAATAAATACAGGGTGGACAAAAAGTCAGTACACTTTTGAAAATTCCAAAAAAAATAATAATAATAATAATAATTTGGAATAAAAATGGTTTTTTAGTCCCTTCAATCCCTTCAGTCTTAGGGATTTTTTAAGGCAATAAAAAATTTAGTTCAAAATTGTGATAATAGTTAGTTTTTATGGAACTTTCAAAAGTGTATCGACTTTTTGCCCACCCATGAATAAAGTTATGGAGTGGTTGGTTGTCCTTCACACACTCAAATTCATAAAATTAGAAAAAAGCCTCGAACCGAAAATTTTTCAAACAAATAAGAAATAGCACTGAAAATAAATTCAACAAACATATATTTTTAAAATTAAAATAAAATGTTCAAGTTATTCAAGTTCAAGTTATTCTGGAGTTATTCAAGATAAAAAAGCTATATATTTTTTTTTTAATTCTTAAAAAAAATCACCAAAAAAATTCAAATAAATATATTTTCATGTTTCTTTCACAGTAAAGAATAACTCCTAAAAGTGTTAGTGAAATTCACTCATGAGGGTCAGGTTGCAGGTTGACACAGGATGATATACAAAATTCATACAAAAAATAAATTATGAATATAATTGAGAAAAATAAGACTTGGATAACACACACTGCATGTTTCTTATTGTTTACAATATCGAAATTAATAATCTACAGTAGCTTTAAAATTCTCGGAGATATGTGAGCGAATGGCCTGGACGTCAAGATCGTGATGATACAAATCGAAAGGACCCGGGTTCAAAGCCTGCCTACCATTTTTTCAAATTTTGAATTTATATTAACTTTAAATTATTAAAATAAACCAGAGGCTTCAGGAACGGATGGTACGGTTGGTTAACGCACTGCCATCTGAGGTAGGTGACAGTTGTTCACAAAAGGTTTCGCGTTCGATCCTCGGCAATATTTTATGTTTTTTTTTTAAATGGTGAAGTATCAACTTCAAATTAATTACAAGACTATCGCAGCTGCAGGAAAGGATGGCTTGGTGGTTAGCACACCAGAATGTCATCCGAAAGGCCCTCAGATCGAATCTGAGCCTTCTCAGCGGGTATAGCACTCGGAAATAAATACTGATTGGTATTTATAAATTTTCCTGCTTAATTCACGGGGGGTCTTAATATTTCTAATTTTCCAACGTTAACTGTAACCGTAACAGTAAAATTAATTGAAAATATTACTATTTTTGATGACTTTTAAACTCTTTTTTGTAACATTTCAAGACTTTAACTCTTTTGCCTACGACGGAAACTGAAAGAATGTAAGAGTCGTAGAAATGAGGAGGTCAATAATGGTAAAGGATCCTTCCATCCACAAACCCCTACCACCAACCCAGGCGTTTCATTTAACTTAGGATTTTTATCCTAATTTATTAAGTGGTAACAAAATTTCAGTCAGAGATAATGAAGATGCTCTACTTAATATTTTTTTCTTAATTTAAAAAGTGGTGACTAAAAACCACATCCACAAATACGAAACCGTTTAAGAACATAATTACTTCTAAACTGGATTGGAGAATGGCTGGACTGTTACCTTATATCAACAGAGCCATTCCAAACGCAGGACATAGATAGATCCCGTTACAGAGATATTACTTTTGCTCTACTTAATACTTTTCACTTAATTTAAAAAGCGGTGACTAAAAACCACTACCGCTAAAATGAAATAATCCAAACCGATTAAGAACAGAGCTCTAAACTTATATTATATTTCACAGGTTATGGAAGGGATGCTTCACTGTTTTCTCATGTTAAGAGAAACACTTCTCACGCAGGACATAGATCCCGTGACAGAGTAAAAATTTATGCTCAACTTAATACTTTTCACTTAATTTAAAAAGCGGTGACTAAAAACCAGTACCACTAAAATGAAATAATCCAAACCGATTAAGAACAGAGCTCTAAACTTATATTTCACAGGTTTATGGAAGGGATGCTTCAAGGTTTTCTCATGTGAAGAGCTGGAAAGAGGGGGAAAATAACTACCCCCTATAGGGAGATATAGCCCCTTGAAGTTGCGAAATCGATGTCCATTCATTGTATTTTTTTCAGTTAATTTGGAATTAAAGTTAATTTGTTTTTCTGTTTTTATTCTTTGTACTGCAAAATCAGTCAAAATAAAATTGATAATTGATACTGCCTTAATGACCCAGTTTCATAATAATTTTGAATTTTATTTGTCTTGGTCTGTCTACTTCTCCCTTTTGTGCTGTGAACAAAGCAGAAATATAATTTAAACGATGAATTTAAGAGGTTTTTAAGATTTTCCTTCACAAGGTTGAAAAAGTCCATCAACTTATTTCAACTGTAAAATACTTTTGAATGCACTTATATTTTTTCCAAAGATTGCCCTTTTTTCTAAATAAGTTCCTGATTATCCAGTAAAAATTTGGTGGTTATACTACAAAAATTCCATTATTTATAGGGGGGGGGTTCTCGATTTTCTCAAAACTTGGTTTTTGGACATATTCCCTTCTTCTAACTAATGACGATTCAATTTTACATAGGTACGGTACTATACCTAAACACAAAACCAATAGGTGTAGATGTAGATAGATATTAAGATAAAAATTTGCTTCAGAAGAGAATAAAGACGGGGAAACATCTTGATAAAAAGATATAACAGTTATTCGTTGAATCTGACTGGCTATTAAGTTTGGTACTCTGGTTTTCAGTCCTCATCAATCCCCCTGTCTGGCCCCAACTGTAGAGGCGCGAGAAATTTCGGGCCACACACAATCGGTCGACCGCATCCTAAACCATGTGGTCACGCCGGGCGACTGTGAAATAGCCAATTTAGTGCACTGTCTTATGCAATGCTGGAAAAACATATTCGTTCCCAGCAACCTTTCTTCGGAGATGGTGTTGGCACTAGTAGGCAACACTAAAAAAGTCTTTAGAAATCTGAATGAATACACCTGATATCTTTATGATACGACTGGAAGAACTCTATTCAATACTGAATTTGTGTTTGTTAACGGTGCGAGTGAAAATGAAACGGACTGCGGCAATAAATTCAACGGACGATAGGTTTTTGGAAAATTAGAAATCCGCCTATTGAAGAAGGTTGAGTGAAATGAAGCTTCGCTATTGGCAGTAGAAAAACGAACGTCACATATTGCACGCTTGACATCTCAGAAATCGTGAGTAGCTTTTCTTATCATTGGTTGATGTGTTTTCTACCTCTGGAGTTGGATCGCGAATCACAGCAAACTGAATGAAATCTTTCAAAAGTCTAAAAATCGTACTCATCTGATATCATCGAAATCGGATTATTTCTTGACAGTCATTTCTGGCAAAAGCTTGTTTTTACTCTACAATTCTAAGAATTACCCAAGTTACCTAGCTGCCTAAAAATATTTCTACACAATTTCTTAGTAGGTCAAGAATATTTATATCATCATTCAAAAAATTCTGTTGAGATCATGTAGAATACAGTAAATAATATATCTGAAGAAGGTAGTTTTTATTTCTCTTAATAATTATTACTTGATAAAACCTGTTTCCATGATTTTTTTTATTTCTACCCATTATTTTTTATTACTACTATTTATAGAATATGAAGCATAGGTAGTATACGATTGATAAAACAAAGTTAGGGTACTGTTAGTATTTTAAGACACATTTTCAATAATCTAAACAGTGTTTTAGCAAGGCGTGGTTAGTAAATTTTAAAACAGACCAACGGAAGGAACTCTAAAAACAAGTTTTCACAACGGTGCAATCCACGGAGCAGGAAAAAAAACACCGTCAAGAAAAGAGTTCACGCCTGCGCTTTTGTGGAAAACGGTTAAATTAGAACTTCCTTCCCAAATGTATAACACTGAGCCATAAAAACTAACTCTCACTTCTCACCATCCAGAACTTTCAAAATTAAAAGGGGAGGGAAAAAAAGAAGCTCTTTAGAAAACACTTGCATTAAACCGAACCGTCGAAGCAGAGCCGAAACGCGATGTGATGAAAAACTTTCGAAACCCAAAACTGTGAAGTGTTTTGCCACCCACTTTTCCATTTCACTTCACTTGGGATAACTGTGCCGTCCGGAGCGGCAAAAGTGACCTTCAAGACACCTGGCCACGAGCCAGCCGCTCTTTTCATGAGACGGTTTCTTCTCTCTCTCTCCCTTGTATGTGATTTTTTTTTCTTTTCTGGCTTATTCTCCCGTCTTCTTTCGGGCAGAGGAAAATTTCCACACGCCCTCGCCAGTCAAGCGGAACTTTCTCTTGCCGATGTGCCAGCAAAACACTTGGACTTTTCCTCGTGCGACTATTGCGCCCTCCCGAGGAGGATTCTGATTGGGTGCTGAGTTTGCGAAGGTTTTGAAATGAAGGGTCTCTGCTCTTTTTGTTTTATCATCCTTACGTCATTCTTTTAGGTTATTTTTCGAATGACATTCATTGGAGCATATACAAATTTTAGGGGCTAAGGTATATTGGCCAAGCTCTTCAGTATCGATCTGGCTCCATCGCATCAACTCCTCTATTCTTCAAGGGTTGTTGATGTTGCGGTCCTATTTGACTCATCTTCACCAATTTCTTGGACAAGACAACAACAGGGGCTAAAGTAAAAATCAGAATGGCCTCAAATTTGAGCCAGAGTTCACAGAGCAATTTTCCAATTTCTAATAAAATTTAAGTGAACGCACTTTTTTCTTCCCTGAATTATTGAGATTTTGCTGGGCTTTTGTCCTGCGAAATTATGACTATTTATTGTGTACACTACACTTGACAGCTAATATTTTAATTAAGGCTAGATGAGTGAGTAATAAAGACATAATAAGAAAACACTAAAAGGTAGTAACTGATGATGGTCCGTGATATCGTTGAAAATAGTCCAAGAAGAGTTGACGTTGTGCGAGGCAGCCGTGAATGGGTATGAATGAAGAAAATCAAATAGTTTCAAGGTCAAAAATAATAATAATAATAATAATAATAAAAACAGGTTGTGTCTGTAAAGCAAAGAATGCTGAAGAACACAAAGAGGCTCGGGAAGGAAAAGATGCTGAAGAGCAGAGAGATTATAAAAGGTAAAGGGATAATCAAAAACAGTGAGAATTCAGGAACAAAGGGATGGTGTAGGAAAAATTGATTTTTAAAAACAAAAGGATTCTCAAGAGTAAAGGATACTCAAGAGCAGAGAGAGGTTGGAGAGCAAAGGGATGTTATGCTGAAGAGAAGAAAGAAGATAAGAATCAAGGAGTCGTCTCAATACTACCTGAATTGAAACCATAGCTCTTAATTACTCGAGGGACCCTTACATGTGACAGATTTTTGCATTGTAACGCCACTGCACGAAACCAGCAAAAAAAAAAAAAAAATTTTCGCAAGGGACCTCAAAATTGAAACTTGACTGGAAATTCTTGAAACTTGGAATTGAAAATTCTGTCACGCAGTATTATGCCTCTCAATGATTTCAGAGAGCTATGTAAAATAATCCTAAAAGTAGGACTCTATGGGAAGCAACTGACCCGACCCCCTAACTAACGCTCTTCATGGTCAAGATGTCTTTAAACTTCGTCAAATAAATATTTTATCAATTAACTTGCTCAAAAACAACCCCCCTGAAGACCAAAAGAGAATTTAAAAAAAAAAACTTATTTACCTTGCATGTCCTGTCCACTTTTAATTTCTACCCCACTGCCAGCAACTTAGCGAGAAAAATGGTTGAAACGTGTTATTATCTGATTTCTATCAGCAGCTAAGAGAAGTAAAATATTTCTTACAAGCGTTTCGTTCAAACGCTTGGCTGCTTCTCCAGAATCGTTAGGCTCGGAATATTCCAACAGAGGTTTGCTTTCCCCTTTAAATCAAATGATATTATCGGATGCTTCTTTTTCTCGAGTTTTCGTTCCAGATGGGAGGTCACACGGGTCGTGCGATTTGCCACTCGGGTGATAGTTTATCTCCGGAATTTTCGAATTTGTTTAAGCCAACCATTTCTTACTTCGAGATCAAAGCCCATTTTGGAATGGAAGCATCGTTACTCAGTTGGACCACAGACACGATTCCAGGTTTGACAAATTCTTCAGAAGTGAGAGCATTATTTACTTTCCTGAAGGGGCAAGCAACCCCATGGATTCCTGTTGGACGTAGAAAAGAAAAACGTTGCTGTTAAAGTCAAAAAGGTCCTTTAGAAAAATTAAGATGTTGTATGTCAGGCTCACACAAGACAAAAATCGCTCATAAGCGAAAGAAAATTCATAACGTCATGGGTGAAAGTAAGAGACAAAACTGGATTAAACCCCCTTTATAACAGAAAATCCTCTCATCCTCCAAAAGTTTTATTCTGACATTGAAGCATTTGACACTTTTTTTTTTTTTTTTTTTGAACCTAGGCAAGCATTCCAGAATCCATGTCTTACATGAATCTATCTGAACATTTAATTTTATAGTAACTTAGCAAGGAACTAAAAAGCAACCAATTTTAAGTTAATTCGTATATGAGATTTGTAACTACAAAGTTGAGGCTACTTTTCATTTATCTTGCTCAAATGTTTAATAAAAAGAAAATACTTTATACAAGGAAATTCAACTTAATTAGCACAAAATGGAAAGAAAAGAGTCTTTAGAAAAAGAGAGATCAGCACAATAACGCACCTTTTTACTGGAAATCATATTAGCTTCTGAATTTTACCTTGATACACTGGGGGTATGCACTCGAGTATGCAAGGTACTCGATGGGGTACTTTATCTTATAAAATACACATATATTCAGTTGTTTCCGATCTGATATCATTGTATAATATGTTTGAAATGATAATGCACAGCCTTCTACAATTCTTACTTCCTACTTATAGTAACCAAAACAATCGATAAAATACTATCAGAAAAAACTAACAATTTAGAATAAAAGAATTACTTATTCTGTTCTAATTTAGCATTTCAAAGTATATCACAATTCACAAAAAAATATCTTCAAACAACAAAAGATGTTTAGATAAAATGCTACAAAAAACAGTTAAAAAACTCAGATTTTTATTAACTCAATTATTTTACAAAACACATTCATTCACAAACTTTAAAATACTAACATAAAATATTTCATTTCAGTTACATGTGATGAGATAACATGCATATGTTAAATAACAAACGCTATACAAATAAATAAATGGATGAATGTGGTATTCAGCTCACAATGTAAGAGTTTAGAAATTACAATTTGTTGTGGTAATTTCAAAATTATTTTTAATAGGAACAGAGTCTGAGCTACACAACACAAAAATTAATATTTAAAAAAAGCATAATGCATTTTAAACGATTATATTAACAATAATTTTAATCAATTAAATTTCATTTAGTTAATATTTATAATTTAACTTAACACATGCTTTAATCATTATGAAAAAAGAAGTGATATGCTAAACTATCATTCCCTTCAGGGTATCTCAATGATAAATTACAAATTTAAATGCCTGAAAATGTGTTCTTACTTATAATAAATTTAAAATTATCAAATGAATGTTCCTCAAACCATGCTGTAGTACCCATTAGGATTGGGTAAGGCTATTTTAAAGTTCTGCAAGGTATGCTAACATTCAACATACATTTTTACATCACATTAAAATGACTACTTGAGTGTTGATGGGGCTACTCCAGTAACAGCACCAACAAACCAAGTTTGATGAACACCTCATTTGGATAAGTAAAACATAAATCATAGTTGGTAGCTCTTTTGGCAACAGACCAATCATGTTTGGCAATCTACATTCACCACTAAGTAATTTTATCTACTGACTAGCTCAAATACACATAGTATAATTTTTGTAAGAAAATACTGAACTCCTTAACAAAACTAAATTGAATTATTAACAATTTTTCATTATACACACGAGTTAGACTTGAACCATTTATTGGTATAAAGTTCAGAAAGAAAATATATACCACCAGAAAACTGCTTTTATCACCAAATAAAAACTGAAATTGTGCCAAAAATTAATAGAATCCCAACCATAAACTATTATAAAAATAATTGCAAGTGTTAGCATGTGTACCCAACATCTCAGTTTTCCTGTTATCTTTCTGGGAAACCAAGTTGATTTTAAGTAAAACTGAACAAATAGAATTGTGTAAATAAGTGCACCCTTAGATATTTTTGGAATATTTCATCAAACTAATATCAATATTAAGACTTTCAACTGATTAAAACTACACTATTCTTAGTAAGTACTTAAATTTAATTTTATTTATAATTACTTCATTAAATAAAAACAATACCTTTAAATTTGCTTGTACTTGATGTTGTGTAATTTTTCCCTGAATTTTTTATTACAATTATTTTTATGTCTCATATAAAGAAATAAAAATAACATAGCAAAATTACAAACAAAAAGAAGGGCAATGTCTAAATATTTTCATTAAGTGGGGAAATTATTAAGAGAAAGAAAATAAATGCTGCATTCAAAATCGGAGTTCTCCACCTTTTCAAGAGTTAAAAAAAGAAAAAGATTGAAAGGTTCCCTTGTAAAAGAAGTATCTCACATTAAAAATTATAATACCCTTAACAAGGCAAAAGACCATGAAATAGGGTACTGCGTATAAAATAAATTTTACAAAGACAGTTTTGATCCTATGAAAAATACAGGTTTGCTCATTTGAAAATCTAATTCCATAGCTACTAAATTTACTTACTGTAAAAAAAGAGAAGAGAGACCCTATAAAGTACTTTGAGCTTAGTTCACAGTTTTCACACTGCAATATTCAAGGTTTGATAGGTTTCTGTTTCTTGAAAACAGTGTCAGGAAGAAATACATAAAGCAATATTTACAGTGACTGGTCATCAACATGTACAAAGCACCTATATGAGCCACCAGAAAGAGTATGTATGTACACAACCAAACACATAACAATCAATGGGGTAACAAAAAAATTTCTTTTTACCAGTAGATGTTTTTGCGAAATTTTAGGAAAATGCAGATATACTCAAGCACATTATGTGGAAGTTTATAAAACTGTAATCACAAATCCTGCTCATGGTTTGTTCAATTGTCTTTAGCGGGTAATGGAATGCCTTAGCAGAATCAACATTTGTAATAGTTAAATGCCTAAACAAGATATTAATTTTAAATATATAATTATGGGTGGTTAATGTTTTTTATTAAGTAAAAAAAATTTTATGTAATTAATTTTAATCAGCCCTAATTTATAAAAAAAAAAATAAGCATGATGTATTGTGAATTTCAAAAATATTATAATTACCAAAAACAAGCCTCCAGTCATGTTTTTATTCCTTAAATAAATCTTATTTTATTTATGTAATTTTTGTAATTAATTTTTGTATAATAATTATACCATATAATTTCATAATTTTTTGAACTGTAATTAATTATTAACACAAAAAAAAAAAAAACAGAAAATCCTACATTAATTATGAAAGATAGAAATGAAACCAAAGTTAACATGTTGAAAAGGTTCTTACTAGCTTTAAATTAATGAACATACTCAATTTAGGTACCTTTGTCTTATTTAAGTAATATGTCACTCTTTTTGATACAGTAAAAATTTCATTTGCAATTCACTTTAAGTATTGGGGCTGACTGTAACAAGTAAAAAAAGAAACTTATTTTCTTAATTGGATTTCTTAAGCTAGAAAATAGTTTTATAATAATTAGGAGATTGTCCAAAAGACACAAAACAAAAATATTATTAGATCATAAATAATTTTAAAAAGTCAGAATGTTTCATTTCAAAGGAAATTGGTAAACTTAACTTCCTAATGAGCAGAAACATTTGGAATTTATGTTCATTTAGTTGGGTAGAATAACTCTTTAAGGTTTGACTGTAAACCAGCAATCATTTGTTTCCAATGCTTATTGCTTATTAAAGCTAAACCATCAGTTTATGTCGTCTAATCCACATGATTTACCCAGCTTAAAGGAATAAGCAAAGAGGACATTTATAAAGAAATTCCAGTAAAACTTTTATAAGTGCTTTTTTAAAGTGAATGCTGCTTTTCCCATAACTTTAACATCACCACACAATCCTTGCAATTTACAATAAAGTTTTAACAAATATTTATACATCACCAGTTGTCATTCATTTCATATTTACACTATACATAACCATTAAGCACCATACCAAACTAAAAAAAAATTTGGAAGTACCTAAAAAAATTGGTCTATTTTGTCTTGTAGAGATAGATCAGTAATGAATCATTCCATGAGAAATTAACCAAGATAGTTCCTATAGAATCACTGTTGAAAAATTTTTTTTGGAGATCATGGCTTTGTAGTATAAACTTTTCAAAAAGGCAGCTAGCCATCTAAGGTTTCCCTCTGTATCTAAAAAATACTCTGACTTTGTATCTAAAAACACAATTGTATAACTTAAAGAGTCATTTAAATAAAGTGAGATATAGAGCTAATATATCAAACAAGGTGAATATAATAAGAAAAATCATGTAAATGTAAACCTATTGTTTTTAATTTTTGTCTTAAAGACAAAATTCTGGAAAAAGTATTGAAACCTTGTATAAAGTTTTTTATACTTGTGAAGAAAAGTATAAAAAACTGAAAACCTTGTATAAAAATATAATCTTCACTTTCAAAAATTCTAAAGGTAATTTGTATTTTAGGGAGGAAAATGCTTTTTTTTGGGGGGGGTTATATAAGCTATTATTATTATAACTAGGATTCCAATTGACATTCACATAACTTTGGTACCATTCTTAAGCCAATAGATGAATGAAGTTGAACTAATTAGCTATCCCTAATACCTTTCAAATTCTGTACTTCACTTTTCTAAAAGCAACACTATTCAATTAAATAATGACCCTGCAATTATTATTGTAACACAGTTTTTGAGCAAGATCGACAAATTTCTTTTCTTTTTTTTAAAAAAAATGACCTTATAACAACCACCTTAGTCAATTTCTCCTTGAATGATCAGAGATCAGGTCAAAATATATTCACAAATTCTAGTCAGTTTAAAACTCAGGCACAAAGAATGTAAGGCTCTCTTTTACCAGCTACTGCAAACAACTGATCCTTTCAACCCTATCAGCATCACTAGATAATACCAAAATAGAATCTTTCAAGTGAGTCAATCAACATAGTTAATAGAGTAGTTAGATTTAGGTCACTCCTTTTTGCAGTTCAGCAGGGTTTTAAGATATATTCCTACTAATCATTAGAGAAAAATTTTATTCTGTCATCAAAAAATACTTTCAGGCAAATTTAAAAAACACCCTTAGATGGTCATAATTTTGGGTTCACAGTACAAATCAAAACTTTGTCAATTTTGATTAGTAATTTTTTTTTTACAGTGGCAATGAGAAAAATAGATCAGAGCTCCATGCTTAGTGTTTTATGATAAAGAAAGTACATGCATCTAATAGTAATTAAGCTCTACAGTATTATGAAAGGCAGACATCAACAACAGTATACCTTCTATCCATTCGTCATAATACCCAATGAATTATGAATCTTTTAAGCATAATGCACTAAACATTTTCAGATTCAAACAAAAAAAAGGAATTTATCTTAAAAAATAACCAATATTAATGCATGCTTGGGATTTCTTATATACTTCATTCATTCAAACACTAACAAATTTAAAATAACAGAATCAAATAAGAGGCTGCCCATAAAACAGGTTGTTTTCACGCCTTGATCTCATAGTTTAAATTTAGACCATAATATGCATGTCTCATATAACTACTCAACTGTAGGTTTACAGTTAATAAAGTTGCTTCACAGGTAGTGGCAACCAAATTAATTTTCTTTATCTCACA
Organism: Tetragnatha montana; assembly: GCA_963680715.1. Lineage (NCBI taxonomy): Eukaryota > Metazoa > Arthropoda > Arachnida > Araneae > Tetragnathidae > Tetragnatha > Tetragnatha montana. The sequence continues at coordinate 40,542,791 of OY796674.1, forward strand.
TAGCAAAAATACTAACAAAAAAGTAGTGCAAAAATGTGAACCAGTATATGAATGAATACTGAAGTATAATGCATCATTTTGTTTTATTTTCATTACAAAATAATGCAGAAACCACTTTTTCTACTCCTTCATTTCAAAAATGCCTCAATCTTGGAATTTCAATTCCATCCAGTCTTTAGTAATAGATTATATTGGCTTTTCAAAAAAAAATTAATAATAAAAAATCAATAAAGCTAATTTTAAATACTTCAAGACCATTCAAACATATTTGAATTTTCTCTTTTAGAAAATTGGAATCTGCACCAAATTTTATGCAATTTTAGTAATGCCTGCTGATTCTACACTTCCCTCTTTCATCGTAAAAAAATAAATAACATCAATTTCATAACAAAGCACATAGCTACACCCTGCTACAGTACACATTTATAGCAAGTTACACTAACATCAAAGCATGTTTCAACATTTAACAACACTTGTAGGGCCCAGTATGTCTGCAGTGCTATACTGGTGACAGCAAGTCAGTATTTTGAGCAATTGTATGGACTAAGAGAGGTGTTAACTATCAAGGAGCCTTGAGCAATGTCTTTTCAAAAGTTAAAATTACCATGCACAATGTCCATTTCATTGCAAAGCATAGGGCTCCATACTAAAATGCCTCACTCATACTTCTCTGATTCCCTGAAAGCAATGATACTGCTGAAAACTTTGAGAGCTGGTCCCAGCTTCATGTTTAAAATGTTCAAAAGATCAGACTGTGCCAATTCCATCAAAGCTTCACCATCAATTAACTGAAAAAAAAAGATGAAAATATATTAGCTACCAACAACTAAAAATATTATCAACAGACAAAGGAGGTTTCTAACATAACATCTATAATAGTAAATTCTCTATAGCCTGATTTTTAAGAAAAAGGCAATAATTAAGAACAATCAAATGTAGTGAGTCATAGATAAAGTGTAAACACTGTGGTCTACAGGCTCTCCTGGATTCACAATTGGGCTTGAGTCAATATGTTTAAGCATTATGTCAATCAGGTTGATATCTTTATAAAATTAAAGACATACTCCTTTAATTCTATATTAGACATGATTGAATGATACAAACCTTCCTGTAGCATTAAGACTTTCTATACATCTTGAGTCAAATAGAATTTTAAATTAATTTAAATAGAATACAGGAATGCTAATTTACAACTAATTTATTATGCATTTAAGAGGTCATATTTTCAATACATTGAATTGCCAGGGACAAAAGAAAAGAGGAAGGCCAATTAGAAGATGGTTGGATGAGGTTGAAAAAGACCTTAAAATTCTAAAAGTCCGTAATTGGAAACAAAAAGCATAAGACAGAGGGCTTTGGAGGAAAATTGTTAGAGAGGCCATAGTTCAGCATGGGCTGTAATGCCAAGGAGTTAGTTAGTTAGAAGTGCATCAAAGAGGTCATCCAATGTTACATAACAAAATCTACTTAACTATGCTTAGACGTTTGTAAAAGCTCAAATTTCTTTTTTAAATATTTCAAGCAACTAATATAGTCCTTAATTTTTAAATTTTATAAGCCATAACTAATAAAGTCAAATTTTTAAAATCAAGAACAAATAATAATTTTATGCACATATTTTCTCAAATATAAAAACTATACAGATGGAACTATACAGAAAATGTAATACAAACACCTTTGAAATATAAACCACTTTTAATACTTGTCATTCAGCTACACAACCTAGGCACAACAATCGACCAACTTTTGGCTAGGAATACACTCATATCAACCTCTCAACAGCATAGTACAAATAACAAGGATGTGCCAATGGTGTGCTCAGAATAATGTGGCAATGACATAAATTTAAAAAAAAAATATAAGGTATTAAGAGCATGTTAAGCTGGAGATTCAGTGATGAAAACTGCAAACATTTAGGTAATACTCAGAGTATGATATTGGCAGTTTTGGCAATGCATTCATTCATTCATAAGTTGGTTTATTGAGAAAAGGAGAGCAACAGACTTGAATAAAACTAAAAACTTTCTGTGCACAAAATTTTCTTCAAATATTTTCTACAAATTATTTAAGTGCTTTCAGTCCTTTAAATTTTAATTTAAGATTTTATAACAGTCACATTGTTCCACCTAAATATAGTGATAATGATTTTTGAGCAACAGTAAGGAGAAATCAATTATTTATCAAAAATATAAATTATTTAAAAAGATTTTCTGTAAAATATTAAAGTTTTCCATGCTCGGCGTGTGCATATATTTTATCCAAGTATAGAAAGCAAAACATTAAACATTAGAAAGATGATTAATATGGATATGTATGGGTTTTCAAACATATAATGTATGGGATATCCAAAATAACATCTGATTCTACAGGTGGAAAAAAATTAGAGCCGAGCAGCGTAAGCGAACAGCTGCAAATGGCTGCTAATCAGTTCGGTACTCGTAGCATGGTGCACTCGGAAATGTTGCTTTCCATATGGTTTCAAGGAAACCGCCATCGCCGCAAATGCTTGCGGGTTGCTGAAGAGCTCATTTTGGGCTGTTCGCTTACGCTGCTCGGCTCTGATTTATGTCCACCTTAATCAGAGTTCCCACTCTTTGAAAAGATTGAAAATCAAGGACTTTTAAGGACTTTTCAAGGACCTCAACAAAATTTTTCAATGACCTTTTTTAAGAGACCCATATAAAAATCCTAATTCTTCTGAAGCAATTGCAATGTTTCCGGAAACAAGCTTACTCCAACTTTTTTAAAATTGATCAAGTGCCTCAATTTCTCACTATGCACACAGAATACAAGTTTTATAATAAGATTTTAAATAATATTAAAAGTAATCAAAGATAAATTAAAATATTTCACGCAAAAAGGAATCGTAGATGAATCGACGCGCGGTGGCTGGAGTTTATTTGAAATTCAAGGACCTTTAAGGACCTGGACCATTTTTCAATGACTTTCAAAGACCTAAATTTAGCGAAAAAAAATTCAAGGACTTTCAAGGACAGTGGGAACCCTGTTAATATCATGGCCATATTAAGAATCAGGTTTCAACCATAACTCCTTATGAATAAATTTCTCCTTAGCTTTTAAGTATTCATGCTATTTTGTACTCCTACTGTAATAAATTTCCAAGTTAAACAAAAAAAAAAAAACTCACTTGTTCTCGAAATGACTTCCCCTGGTCTAGGCACCCTTTCAAAGAAGACACAAATTTGGCAACTTGGTTGACGGACCATTGGCGGACTGCACTACCTTTAATTGAGCTGAGCCCAGGAATAAGCTGGGTATTGTGGTCCAATGAAAGAGGCATTTCTTTAGGTGGCTCCAAAAAGGGTGCTTGAAAGACTGATTCATGAATCTTCTCCTCCAGTTCAGGCTTCTTCTCCTCCTTGGCTTTGGCTTTTTTCATGGCTTCAAGCTTCAAGGAAGCTGGAAAGAAAACATGTTATTCAAGTAAATAAAATAATGAGTTCATTTCAGCACATTTATTATTGAAGTTTAACCACAATTGCAGAATGGATTGACTTACTATTCAAATAAATGACACTATGTCCATTAAATTAAAAGTTTGTTCAGTATTACTTCAAAAAAGAACAGATAAGAAATGAAAAAAATTATGCTTTTTAGTTTCAAAAGTATGCTCTTATATAGACAAATTAATTTGAAAACAGACTTTTTTAATCTGTTATAGAAAAATATAAGTAAACATACTTAAATGCTTAGGTGGTCTTCCTCTTAAGCCAGTTCCTGCAAGTCTGCAAAGAAACGAAAAATTTAAGTACTTTTCAAAGAAAACCAAAACATTCAAATACACATATACAGGGTGTCCCAAAAAAGACTGACACATTTTAAAAAATTTTAATTAAAAAACTAAAAAAGATAAAAATACATGGTTTTTCGCATTCTATACTCTGAAGACTTAAGAATTTTATGACACAAATTTTCATAAATCATTGTTCCCAAATCCCCCGACAGGTTTTTAAAGTATCAATCTTCCCATAGGAGATAATGTAAAATAGAGCTGCCACCTGTTGGGGGATTTTTGAACTATGATTTACGAAAACTTGTGTTATAAAATTATTTGGTCTTTAGAGTAGGATGCAAAAAAGCACGCATTTTTATCTTTTTTAGTTTTTCAGTTATTGATTTTTAAAATGTAATGTGTCAGTCTTTTTTGGGACACCCTGTATAAGTAAATACCCACTGGTAAAAATTTCTGTAAGTACTTTGTTTTATTATGAAATCTGCATAATCAGTACAAAATGCCTCAGTCCCATCATGTTTCAAACAAAATTCACAGAATTATTATTATTCTTTTTTCAATTTCATTCTATTATTAAACATTGGGAGTTTTATAATATAATTTACAATAACAAACATACTTTTAACAATTTAAAATAAATAAAAGTCCCTTTAATACAAGGCAAAGATTTAATTTACTGTACTTCAAGTTAACAAACTAAAGTTTTCAAGTGTTGGATCACCTAATATACAATTCCATAACCTTTTTTATATGCTATGGATACGTTCTAGATACAGCACACAATTATAGTACCAGAGTAAAATCAGGGGAACTTTAAAAATTGCTTAAAAATCTTATAGAAAATAAAATCATATGAAAACAATTAGCAGTAAAAAAAACTATATTAAACTCAACTAAATTCATATGAAAATTATCTAAAATTTTATGAGTAAAATCAATAGAGTAGTGACTGAATAATATATTTTCCTAAGTGTGTGAAATCACCAAAAACTGTAAAAAAAAAGTAACTAGACTCACTTCTTTTTCTTTTTCCCAACACCAGTACGTGTCTTCACACTCTCAGTTGGTTTTGAGTCAGAAGTACTGGCTCCAGTAGTGGAGCCAGGGGGTGACACAGAAGGAGTGGGAGAAGGAGAGCTAGTGGAGTTATTGCTTGACTGAGTCTTTTGGGCATTCTTTTCTGCTAGAGGACACCCAGAGACCCTGTGGTGAACAGAATATTTTCCTTTGACATGTCCAACACCATTACAGCCAGGAGTGGGACACCGCCTGTTTAGATAAATCATGTTTAAGAAAATTATCAACTACAAAAAAATATGAAATTTCCTTTCAAGGTCAGATAAATTGTAGAATCACTGTACCCAAAAAGTTTCAGTAAAAGACTTTGTAACATTATAGTTTATCAAAAGTTTTATAACACTTAATGCTTTTTATAATCTCAAGTGAAACAGACTAATTTCCTTAAATTCTCATGTTACTGGTGTTTTATGTAGCATTAGCTAATAGACACAATTTTAGATGACAAAAAAAACTTCCATTTAATAAATAACCATTTCTGAAAAAGAAAGACTTCAACTTAAATGAAGAAAAAAACTCACAGCACATTTTATTCTGCTGTAAACTTAAAATATTTTCAATACTAGACAGGATAAGATTGCCTTTGACTATGTAACAGACATATTTAAACAGTCAGGATTGAAAGGTTAAGAAAATTAATGAAAACCACTATGAACAAGATAATTTTTAAAGCTTACATTTACCAGAAGTTATACATTTCCCTTTGTTTTGTTTTTTTACAAATGCGTCATTTTTTTCTATATTGTATTTTTATTCTTTGGGCTGGCAAACAAAACCACACTGACATAATGAAGAATTTATTCATCACCTGGTACTTGGTTTTAAATGGTACACATTAAATCTAGTCTTGATATTTAAATAATCTATTATTGGAAACAAAAATACCTTAATCCATCAGTAGCTCCTCCTTGATCAGATATCTTTTTAGTAAATTCATTCAAGGATTCTCTGGTGATAATAACTCGATCTTGGCCTATAGTATCCAACTTATTCAAATTGACTTGAGAATATGGACAGCCAAAGGAACTGAAATAGAGAATAACAAAATTTGGAAAACCGAACAAATCATTTGAGTTATGAAATTCAATACATTGAGAATGCATTACAAGAAAAAAGCACTTCCTCTGTAACACAAAACATTTGTTTTTAAAATAGAACAAACTCTTAGACCAAGAGAAGTCTAACTTAATCAATGAATAAAAACTTGAGGAGAAAACAATGAATGATATTACTACCATTACTTACCTATGATGAGATGTATACTTTGGACCTTTGATATGTCCTTGTCCTAAGCAACCAGCAGTGGGACATGGTCCAGTTTGCCCAGAAATAGCTGTAAAAAGACAAACAATGTATAAGATACTATCCGAGAAAGTTGATTTCGATTAGTTTCATTTTACCTTTCTAATAGCATTGTAATTCAAGTTCATTTAGGAAACGATAACCTTATGATACATAAACTTAAATAGGCTAAAAGGAAACTAATAAACATTTAGAGTAATCTTTGTCATTACAAGCAAGCACAGAAAGAAAAGTGGATATTTTCAAGGGATGATTAACGGCTGTATCGACCAACACGAGTTAAACCGGAAACGAGAGTAAAACCTCGCATTCTCGAGTTAACGTTATCGACCAGTCCAAAATACCTTTACTCTCGAGTGAAAAACAGTACTTCCGTTGACTCTTCAACTTTCACGAGTTACTCTCGAGTAAAACCCTGTTTTAAGTAAACAAAATGGCTGCCGGCAATATTTAGTAGAGGATTAAGGTTAAAGAGCGAAAATACAAACATTTTAAGCTATATTTGTAGAAAATAGCAAATGCAGTTGGAAATGTGAAGATAAAACAAAGTTAAGTTTAATAAACATCTATGAAAAGCACAACCATGAAAAATGGAAATTATAATAAACATTGATAGAATGGGCAATACCACTATTTTTTAAATTTGAATAATAAATATCATTACCCTATGAAGAAAACTGTTCTGAATTCGATTTTCTGCATGAAAACAACCAAAAAAAATTATTTTCTTAATTATTTAAGATTTAAAAGCGCGGAATTTGAGCCGTACTCAAATCGTTCTCCCATTGGCTGATGCGATTGTGACGTACTTCCATCCTATACAAACAACCTCGTTTTGACTGCTTGGGCTTGTCTTTGTTTACTGTTGGGTTGTCGATATTCTTTGTTTCTATCAAAAAGGCACAAAAATGCATTTAAAAAGTTTCCCAGCTGAAATATCCCTTAAAGACCGACCGAAATGCAAAAAGGACCACAAAATACATCTTATAACACCAAAATTACATACCTTTCGTGCAGTTTTCTTGGTTTTTCATCCCGATTTGTGTTTTATTTATTTATGGAAGAAGTCATTGTTATGCAGATTTTGCCTCTTGTTAATTAGAATGGCTCCAAAAGTGTTTTTTAAAACACTAGTAAAATGAAAATAAATAAGAATAAAAGTAACACTTTATGTAAGTTTCGTCTCTTTTTATACATCTAAGGAATTTAATTTAATTAAATGTTAAGTTTGTCTGTAAAATATTCTAAAATTCTTATTCTTAAAATACTGTTATATTTTATTTCTACTAGTGTTTTAAAATATCAAAATCTGCACAACAATGATTTCTTAGTTTCGCCAGTCGGTGGCAATGCAACTGGTTTGTATAGGATGGAAGGTCACAACTTTTCCCCGCGAAAATTTTGATTTCGCACGCAAAAAAAAACGCAAACTTTGAATTTAATTTTTAAAAAAAGTATGCATTGCAGAGCAAAAATTTTTGAAGGTATATTTATGTTTATGCAATCTGAACCAAATAAAAAAATAAAAAAAAATAGTGGTATATTGCCCATTGCAACAATGTTGCCAACACAATTTTGCATAATTGTATAAGCATTACTAGTAGATAAACAGAATGGACTCTAACCGCCTATCTGGTTCGAGACTTCACGGAACCAACACGTGACCTACAACTGAGCTTGCAATTGGTTACCACAGATACTACACTAGTAGATCTACTAGTGTAGTATCTGTGGTAACCAATCGCAAGCTCAGTAGGTCACGTGTTGGTTCCGTGTGACGTCAGACGGTTAGAGTCCATTGTGTCACTTCTATCTAGTGTTCGGCAACTAGTGGTCAAAAAGTAGTTAACTACCAACTACTAACTAGTCTGGGAAAATCTAGTTGCAACTAGTAGTTAACTATTTTTTCCTGGGACTAGTTGCAACTAGTAGTTAACTATTTCCCAAAGTAGTTAACTACTAGTTAACTAGTCTATTTAATTTCATAACCTATTTTTTGCCCAAATTCTAAACATCTTTCTTACCTATATCACAAAAAACTTTATGCTTCACTCAAAACGGTGCTTTATTTATGGTTATGGTATTTGAGAACTCTACCATGACACTGTAGTTATAAATAGCAGTGTAATTTTTTGTATATTTTGATAACATTTTTTAATAATTTTGAAATTTTAAACAAAATTTTTTAAAAAAGTAGTTGAAAATTTGAAAGTAGTTTCAACTAGTAGTTATTAAAAAAAGTAGTTCAACTACTAGTTAAACTAGTTTAAACCAAAAGTAGTTAAACTACTAGTTAACTACTAGTTGATCGGTAGTTAACTACTAGTTGCAACTAGTTCTAGTTAACTAGTGCCGAACACTACTTCTATCCAATCAGAAACAACCTTACATTTCTTGGAGAAATAACTTCAGAGTAAGTTCAACCGATGTTGGTCGATAAGCTTGACATTTATTATGCGAGTCTTCCTTACTCTCGAGTTAGCTTTGATCAGTGGCGGATCCAGCCTGATTATAAGGGGGGGGGCAACCACATTTAGGAAGGTTGGGGGTTCTCGCCCAGAAGAATTTTGAAAATTTTACCCTAAAAATAACCTATTTTAGGTCGTCTACAGAGCCGTACAACCAGACTTTTGTTTTTCGGGAAGGATTTAGATTCCCATATTTTTCCCAAGGTCTCTCCACCCGATTATTTTATTGACTCCCCAGAGAAGGAAGGGGGTCTGGGGGTCGTCCCCCAGAAAATTTTTAAAAATTATACCTTAAAATGTAGACTCTTGACTTATTTTTGAACTTTTAAGACAGAATTTAAGGTCCCATCCTCTGAGAGAGATCCTAGAGATGAGCGGTCATCTCTGCTCTAGATGGTCATCAAGGGAGCTCCACACATGGGGCTGAAAGCCCTGCTTTTCATCACTCCAGTGGCGCATATAGAAATTTATTTTAATAGGAGCCCAAATATCTTTTAAAGTCTAAAAGATTGAGTCAATATCAAGCCAAAATCTAGATTTTTGCACCGGGGGAGAAGACTTAAAAATATTCCTAAGGTCCCTCCCACGCATATTTAAGGGACCATATAAAAATGTCACACTGTTTTTGCCAATTTTCGACCCCCCTCTCCCTGTCACATGTCAAGCTCTTAAACCAACAATATGTCCTAATATACGGTTTGAAATTGCCCTAAACCAACAGTTTTATTTAAGCTTAATTTTACACCACCATATAGTTTTATTTATATTTTTCATTCATGTGGTTTAAATTGGTTTGTTTTTAAAAAAGTAATTTAGAAAAAATAAATTGTGTTTTTTTGTTGGTTTTCAGCTGCAGGATGTGATGTAATAACTTTTGCCCCTCCTCCCCCTTGTCACAAATTGAATACCTCCCCCTCTGACCGTGACGTCATTTATGGATAGCCCCTAATTGGTTCAATGAATCTTTTTAATACGTTCTCCCCAGAAAATTTTGGAAATTTGACCCAAAACACAGGGTATTAACTCGTTTTGGTACACCTAGCCTGAGCTCAAGGGGGTGCAATTGACCAGTAGCCCCCCCCCCTGAATCTGCGCTTGAGAGTGCCCTCCCATATTGACTTGCATGTTCATGCTTCCTATTTAGTGTTCAATATTTTAATCTTCTCTTCCCACTTACAATTTTTTCCTTTTCTTACCTTAATTTTAAAAAAGTGCCTGAGCCCAAGGGGGGGCAAAAGGCCTGTTGCCCCCCCCTTGGATCCGCCACTGGCTTCGATCTTACTCGCGATGGTCGATATGGCTGTAAGTGTAAGTTAAAAGTAAAAACTTACTTATGGGAGGTTCTAAGGGGTGACCTGTCTTTTCACACCAGTAAATGGGATGAATGTCAGGACTGCTATCTTCCACCCAGTAGTCATACACAGATGACCAACCATCAAAATGAATGAGGAGATTGTGATCTGTTTTGCCCACAACGGTGGCTACTCTAATCAGCACAGGGTTACGCCTGTCCACTGCTTCTAGCTTCATACCCACTTCAAATTGATTTGGAGTAGGTTGCTTGAATGCGCGAGGAGGTACTGCTACACTCCGGGTTTCACTAAGGTATTTTGACCAATTGAAGGTTGCAGTTTCTCTCAAATCTAGGAAGAAAACAGAATTGCATACGGTTAAGGGACTTCAGAGATGTAAAAAATTCTAAATTTTTTTTTTTATTATTAAATGATACTATTCATCTCATAAAATTTCCCAAGCTGTTCTTCTACACCAAAGATAAGAAATATCTCCAAAAATATCAAACCAACAGATTAAAATATAGCTATATTGATTACAATAATGAAATTTGGCAACATTTTAAGACTTAGCATCCAAAATATTATTAAGATTGATAACTATTGTATTTTCTAAAATTTATCCAGTTATTTACTTTAGATTTGAACAAAATTTTTTACTAATTTTAATTTTGCATTTAAATTTGGTAAACTGTTTTGCTTTCACAAAAGCCAGCAAAATAATGAATCTGTTGTTGTTGTTTTTTTGCCATGCAATCAAGAAGATAATTTATTATTTTTAATTTAAATTAAATTACAAATTACCAAATGTATGTATGTACCCTCTTTTCAGAAATCATCATCTCAAATCACACACTTAGTGTAAATTTCTTTTTAGAGATAACAAATTCCACTAGACTTCCACAAACAAAATTCTTGAATGTTTAAAAAAGGAAATCTTACCTTTTGGAGGAGTAAGTTGCTTGTTGTTATCCTTGCACCAGTTAATAGGATGGAGATAAGGAGATGAAGGATCAGCCCAGTAATCATAAATATCTTCCCATCCATCAAAATGAATCAAAAAGCGTCCATCCATAACATCAGTAATTGTAGAAACGCAAACCAAAGAATTCTTCTTATCAACAGCTTCAAGCTTCATCCCACGACGGAAATTTGGATTAGGAGGCTAAAAATAAATATAATAAAGGTTAATATTTAAATCTGTTTCCAACCAGAAGTCACATGAATTGGATTAATTGAAAGCTTGAATGACACAAATATATTTGAATATACACTAATGTATGGTAATAAAAGGGCACTTAAGGAGAATAAAAAATAGCAATTACTGGATTATCAATTCAACTTAAAAACAATAATATTTTTATTCAATTCATCCAACACAGTTATACAGTAACAAGCATTAATATTAATGGAAACAAATAAAATAAATAAAACAAAACATTACTCACTAAGGGGCCTTGGCCCTCCCAAGTGAACCAAATTATACTTAAATGAATACATGAGATAAGAAATAAAAGAAAAAGAAATAAGAAGGGAAAAAAAGAATTAAATATTTAAAAAATACATACAAATAAATTATTACAGGATTTGGGGCAAGGATAGCACAAAAAAAATATTTATATCTGGCTCAACACAAATTATAACTCAATCAGAACATGAAAAACCATTGAAACACTTATACAATGAATGACACAGGGCTCAACCTTAGGTGGGGAAAGAAAATAATAGGAAAATGTGCCATTTTATGAAGAAGAAAAATAAATTATTCTGAATTTAATAAAAAATTATACAAATCCCTTTTAATAGAAAATTTATTGGAGTTAGATGTTATGTGAATAGGTAAATTGTTATAGAAGAAAGGACCCTGACCCGGACCTGGAAAAAGTTTTAACCTTCCCCCGAACCTAATAAAATTTACCCGAACCTCATGTATTGCTCCTATGGAGCTGACAGGGGCTTCCCCCGAACCAGGTTCGTAGGTTCGGGCACTTTTTCCAGGTTCGCCCTGACCTTATTTAACCAGTACTTAATTCAAGAGAATGTACCTACCAGAGGCTTAGTAACAAATAATGATTTGGGAGCAGCTTCAGCTTTTGAAAGTCGAAGATAACTATTCCAATCAAACTCATACACAGTAAAACCTAAAATATTAAAAAAAATGATTTTCCATTAGTTATGATTGAATTAACAACAGGAATGCAAGTTGCAAAATGAGGTTTTGGAGCACCTTTGGAATAGAGAATTTTAGAAATACAGAAAATTATGTCTCAACAGGAAAAATCTCATTAGTGACCAAAAATAACATATTTTAGCTTAGATACATTTTTTAGAGCAAAAATGTGTAAATTTCTTAAATTGGTATAATTGACTCAGTATTTACATCCCTGCAACAGGCAAACCATAGAATATATCAAGTATGGAAACCTAGAAAAGTTAAATTAAGCTTAATATCTCAGACAGAAGACCAACAGTTATTTATCAAATTCCTCATTTCCGTAAGGAAGTTTTTCGCAAGCATTTTTTCTATCTTGCACCTAAACTATATAATAATTTACCTTTTGATTTACAAGTTATTCCAAATTTATGCACTTTTAAATTCCTAATTGGAATAGAAAATTTAGATGCTTTTTTCTCAATATCTTAGAGAGAAGCAAAGTTTTTGGCTATTGTACTCATTGTGCCATTTTATCTTATTTTGTTTTCAAATACTAGGGGGCCTGACCCCTGCTCGCTATCGCACACCAACCCCCGGTGAAAGAACTGCGAAGCAGTTCTTTTAAGATCGCTTCACGATCTCAGCGAGCAAAGCTCGCTTGTTTCATCTTACCAATCCAGCACACCCCGCTGGTTGGCTTAATTAATGCTCCTTTACAACCGAAACTACTCATATCACTCTTGCTTATAAATAATTTAATCCAGCAGAGCTCGCTTGTTCATCTCAACAATCCAACACAACCCTTTTCTCTGCTTAATTAAGCCTCTTGTAACACGGAAAATACCTCTCTCTTGCTTATCAATAATTTTATTGAAATGTTAAAAAAATGTCCAGCAAGTCTACTAACAATCATCAACCATCTTGTAGAAAAACATATCATTAAGAAACATTTCAATTTATAATGTGCACACCTGCTCACAACAATCTAGTGAACCGTCAAAAATAAAACTTAAAAAATCTTCAATAAACATTAAACGTGTCTGATGAAGACCTAGTAAAACTATGAAAAAAAATGAAACTTTGATGCTTAATAATTCCAAAACTAATTAAAACTTTTCAAAGAATTAAACGCCAATCTTTTTCTAAAAAAAAAGAGCATAATTGGTTAAAAAATCATACTCCTATTGTGATTAGTTTTTCTTTAAGACCGAAAAAGTGTCAAAATTTTCGAAAATTTAAAAATTAATTACTCTAAAGCAAATTAGAAATTCGAAAAAAAAGGGTGACGTAGTGCACATCTTCATACATCAGAGTATGTGACTGCAAAAAATCATAGTTCTGCTGCTTATAGTTTTCGCTGAACTCGATTACGTGGCAAAAAAACAAAAACTTCAACTTTGACCTTAAAAATACCCCAGAACTAATAGTCACATCAATTAGCTTTCCATTCGAGAATGTTCTCCAAACATTTCTCTACAAACATTTCAAATTTCATAAATTTCTGTCAAGTAGTTTTTGCATTGTGAGAGGTCAGAGTTGAAAAATAAAAATTTCTGAAACAGCGGCGGCGACAGCGGTGACGGTTACTTTTATTTAATATAGAGAGATGTATAACAGTTTCTTTGTTTGATATTACCTAGTATTTTGTTTTGTTCATTGTATTTCAATTTGTTATGTATAACAATTATTTAGTAATTTATCTTTTGCCTATACGGGTTCTTTCCCCTTGGCGATTAATATAGTTTTTTTGATAGTTTGTATGTTGTTATTGTTATAATTACTAACCTTTAGGAGGTTGAAGCTGGTGGACAGTTTTTTCACACCATCCCACTGGAAATATGTCAGGAGAATCAGCGTTGACCCAGAAATCATAGCACTCGGAATAGCCATCAAAATGAAGACGAACTCTATACCCTCTGGTCTCAATCACACTTAAGACACAAAACAAAGATGGATGTTTAGGATCAATGCCTTCTAGTTTCATGTCCTTCATGAAGCCATTCCCATTGCTAGGAAAATTCTGGTGCTGTAGAAAATAATAACATACATTATTGACTGTTCAATTTTTAAACATAAAACTTGAGAAAGTGGCTTTCAGTTTTTAAAAAATATGCATCAAGAGGTTGTGTGGTTGTACAGCCTGAATTAATAACTTTCTAACATTTAATACCTGTAACTATAGGGGAGACTGTTGTACCTTTAGAAAAACATCATGTTATAATTTTTCTAACTAAGACAAATAAAATCACATTTCGACCATTTAAAGTGCCAAACCAACTTAATAAATAGGGCGATATATTCTATCAGCTCAAAATTTAAAAATTAGATTTTCAATCAATTTTAATAACTTGACAAAATTAATGTCCATAAGTACAACTTGTTCTCCCTATGGACAGACCCAATTTTACCTGTAGACACCCATTAAAAATGAAGTATTACTTGAAAAAAGTTAAAAATGAAGATTTTTTACTGATGCATTACCTTTTAATGAACAAAGCCTGGCATGTAATAAATCGGAAACAGATTTTTTAAAGTAAAAGTACTTTTAAAGCATAAATGATTATTTATAGGAACTTGATTGATACATACAATTTCCTACTGAAAATACAAAATCAGATGGAATTTCCAAATTGAAATTTAAGGTAAATACTTTCATTGATCATGCTGATTGATTTGATCATTTCACTAATCTAAATTAATATCCTGCAAAACTCATAAAACCGTAAAAAATTATATTTGACTTTTGCAAATCTTCTTCGGTAGATATTTTAAGTTTATCATCATACTGGAGTTTATAATGGTACTACAAATTTTATACTAAATATATTTTACATTAAATGCAAAGTAGAATCAAAAATTTTAAAAAGTAGTTTAGATCACAAAATACTAGATTTTTTATCCTATAATTAATTACTAGAACATAATCACAGACAAACACATAATTTAGAAGTAATTTAAAACAAAACCAGATTTAACCGGTTAGCTACAGAAACATAGGTACAGTCGGCCACATAAAAATCGCTACAGAGACGATTGTGAACGATCGGAGGGGGTTAGAAAGATATTGTAAACGGCAATTTTCATGAATTAACGTCTACTTTAAAACAAGCTATGATTTGAGTTCTTAGGGGGTCGTCTTCATATTAAACGAAACACTAACTTTTTTTTCCTATGGGGACCCCCAATTATTATGCGTTTTTCTGAAAGAGCATCCCCATAAACCCCCAAATACCAAGTTTCATCCATGTAAGTATCCAAATAGAAGCATAATAAATTTTTGAAATGTCAACCATTCAATGTGAAATTTGTCAAAATGTTTTCGGTGTAAAAATATGAAACTTTGAATTTAGTTCAAATTTGTGTCCCCAAACAAAATAATTATGCTTTTATAGCGATATTTAATGGTTAATAGATAGATAATTAACATCTAATTTTGACCCAAAAATCAAATTTTAAAATATTTTAATATTTTTATGGTAATCGATTCTGGTAGTAATTTTATGTGGAAAACCAAAATTTCAGTCGATTTCCTTTAATAGTTTTGGAAAAAAACGAATTAAACTAAATTCCCACTCTTTAAGGGACCGTATACCGCTGCCAAATGCATCCCGGCGAATGCTTTTTCTGGAAACAGTCGCATTATTTTAATCACCATAACTTAAATTAAAACTTAAATTTGATATAAAATTTCAATAAATTACTTATAAACTTTTCAATAAACATTAAAGTGGTGAGTAAAAGTCTTACTGTTCCACCGTTTTTAGGAAATAATGTTTACAGAAAATTAATCCTTTTCACTCTGGAGACGACCCCCAAAATCTAAAAGCTTTATTTATCGCTCGATGTGAATGAAACTTGGTATTTGGGGGTTTATGGGGATGCGCTTTCAGAAAAACGCATAATAATTGGGGGTCCCCATAGGAAAAAAAAAGTTAGTGTTTCGTTTAATATGAAGACGACCCCCTAAGGACTCAAATCATAGCTTGTTTTAAAGTAGACGTTAATTCATGAAAATTGTCGTTTACAATATCTTTCTAACCCCCTCCGATCGTTCACAATCGTCTCTGTAGCGATTTTTATGTGGCCGACTTACATAACATAAGGTGTTTGGAATTCAAAATTCTATAAAAAATAAAAGGATTGAGATCTAGCAACTTCTAAGATCAAAACTAAATAGTCATTATCTTGGGGATTCATATCCTGTTTAATCATATCATCTTTAACGGGGAAGAAAAATATCAATGTAGTGATGAACTAATAGTAACTTTGAGCATCTGAAAGCAGAAAATTTATTATGTTTACTTAAAATTTTAATTCTAAGAGTTTATTTCATGTTAGCAACTAGATAGCATCTGTTTGAATACAATATCGACCACCAATACAATTTTCCGTTCATTTTCGAGTTTTAAAATTAGGTGTTCAAAGGTGAGGGGAGCAAATGTCCTTAGGTACAACAGTCTCCCCTATACGGTTTTCAATAATTAACTTATGTGTTAAATTTATATCACATATTTACATACTTCATTGAAAAACTGAGTTGGAGCTGAAACTGCATTCTGTTCTTGCAGATATTCTTCCCAATTAAATGGCTTCTTCTTAGGCTCAAATAAATCTTTTTTGGCTTCACTTGTTTCAGCCTTATTACTTTCCACAGGTTTAAGCTCACTGTTATTTTCTGTAATCATTTCACTGTCCTGCAATAAAAGTGCCTCAATTAAAATACAACATACTCCAATCTGTAATACAAATTTTACGTAGTACCATAATGAACCCTTTATATGGAAATCTAAAATCCCCACTATTCGACAGGTTTTCTGATTTTTTTAGGTAGCTTAAAAATAAAAATTTTTGTCTTGAAAATATTTTTCTTATTTTCTCACGGGGTGGTTTTATGCCATGCCTGATGAGTATGCAATGCCGGGAGTTTCGAATACCGTGCAGTACGATCTAAAAGGGGATTGATTATTACATACACTTTTTGAGAATGGGGTTGATTAAAGGGAGAGAAAGCTTTTAATTTTACAGCATTTAAAGCTAAGCAGACCTAGTCATTAGTTGTGATCTGCTTGTTTATTATGCAGAGCTATATTAAATCTGTATTTTTTCCCTGCTGCATAGGTGTTGGAAGGGTTTCTGTAGTTTATCCAATGATGTCTGTAATCCATAGTATGAAAACAACAACCGTAGAAACTACAGAGAATCCGTAGTACTTGAAGTCCCTGGGTAAAGCAAGGCATTTGACACTGTGAATAGCAGTCATATCTTGTCCAATTTAACATAAAATAAACCCTTTTAAAAAATCTTTTAAAGAAAAGTTTTAATTACATATAAACTAGGTACAGGTTTAAACAAAAACAAAATAAGAAATTATTTTCCCCAAGAACATTTTAATAAAAAAATTAATTAAAAATTCAATTTTACAAGAAAATCAAAATAACATACCTCTAAATTATCCACCTTCAGCTTTTTCTTCTTATTGGTTTTATCTTTAGGGTTGGCATTTCTTTTTAACCAGTTACTTTTTCTATTGGAAACAAAAATAATAAAAAAAAATTATTATAACAGCATCTAAACAGGGATTTGAAACTTGTAATAGAAACTAAATAAAGTACAATTAATAATCAAGAAAAAAATATGCTTATTCATTAGTTACTTTATAATTACATGAAGTTTTACAGACTTCGTGTAATTATAAAATTCATCACAACTGGCATGACATTTAATAAAAAAAGAATAACTTACTTTGTAGCAAAAGAGGCAACACAAGCCTGGCTGCAAAACCGACCTGCTTTGCAGAACTCAACTTTAAGACCAAAACAATCACAATTTTCACAGCGACAAAGCTCTTCTGTCATATCAGATTCTCTCAATCCACTGTGACTAACTTTTTCAGTACTATTCTCTGTAAAAGAAAACACAATGATATCTGAAATCCATCATAACAGACAGATCAATCTAGCACACAAAATGTTTAATTATTTGAGATGATTGCAAAAGATAATATAACACTACAATATTATGATTGAGTAGGTAAAAAATGTTACATAACACAAAAAACTGGCTATGGACCTGATCAAGTGAGTTACTGCAACAACTTGATAATACATTAATTATTGTTTTTTAAAAATAGCTTCATTTATCATAGCACAAGACACAAGGCATAAAATTTCTACTTGCTATTAGCAAGCAAATACTTAACTTTGTTTTTAAAATGTTGAGATTCGAATTAAACGATACGTATAGTCAGTCAGACCGCCCTGAGAAAAACTGACAGAAAAACAAAACTTTGATAAGAAGTTCAAATCTAAATGATAGCCACATAGATTTGGCAAAAAAGCTTTTAAGTGTTAAGGAATTACTATCCAACCATAACAATAGCCACAATATTGTACAACGTCAAAAGTTTTTCTTGAGGCGGTCAGACTATACTAAAATTTGTCCCTCAATCCAGAGGTGGGTAAAAGTTTTAATCTGGTTGGTACCATTGGACATAAAATTTTATGCCCTGCCATAGCATAAAACCTTTTTGATATAATTTACAGAATTTTAAACCCTTACCTATATCATAATAAGCTTTATTATTTCATAACGAAAATTACAACAAAACTGACAAAGTAATATATTTATCACCAAGGGGACTTTTGTCCCGTTCAGGTGACAGATAGATTTAATATTTAATAAGATTACTATAATAAAGCAAAACAAACAATACAATACAAAAACAATATACAACAATTTAAAATCAAATAAAAACGTTTAATAATAAAACGAAATTGGCAAGAGGCTGGTTATTTTAGGTATAGTTGCTTCAATTTAAATATGAAAATGACGGTCTATGTCCTCCAAATTTATTAAGAAATCAAAAAGCTCACGTTTAGATGTTGAATATATCTTAATATTTTGAAGATAAGAAGGCAAATGGTTATAGATTTTGGGTGCTAAAAAGTAAAAATGCTTCCGAAATATTTCTTTAGAAAAATGAGGAATTTTATATATTTCATTAGGTCTTCTTAGAGATACATTTAATTTTAAGTCACATATTGATTTGTTTCTATACAAAAAAAGGGCTACACGGAATAAGAAGTCATATTTTAGAGGTAGTAAGTTCAAATTTCTAAAAATATAAGCATTTGATATAAAAGTTATTTCAAATTGCATGCAATAATTAAAATAAGTTTGTTCAATTTAAACTTAGATATCAGTAAAAAAAATCATTTAAACTAACCATCTTGATACATCTCCTTTCTGACAGTTTTTTGTCTGCTCTCAGATGAGTTTTCTTCTGTAGTAGTAGCAGCAGCAGTAGCAGTAACACTAACAGTTCCTTCATCATTTGGATGATTACTAGCTCCTCTCGGATCTTCAGTTATAACTTCTAAAGTTCCAAACTCATTCAACTGAAACTAAATTGCAATTCATAAAATAAAATATATGATTGAACACTCACTGAATAGTAATAAAAAACTGCTGAGAAAAATATCAAAATAGAGAAAAAATTAAATACACAACACAATTCACTACATATATCACAGTGAAAAACCCTTCCTTAAGTGATCCTTAAAAAACAATTACACACAGGAAATTAAAAAAATTATAAAGAAAAGTTTTCAGTTTTTTTTGTTTGATCATAACTTATTAAATCAAATTAGTCTATTTAAAAGCTTAATTGCAAGTGCGCATTTTTAAAAGGAAAAATAAATACTTTGTGGGAAGGTGTAAGAAAGATTATACAAGAAGTCAGACTGTTTAGATCAGGGATGGCCAACCCAAATGATCTTCAGGGCCACTTAGGAAAATTACAATACAAAAATACATAATAATGCATACAAAAATTTATTTTAGGATATGAGCTACTCAGAATGACAAATAAGTTGAATAAAATATGTATAGATAAGGGAGGTTTTTTTTAATCCTTTGCTTAGTGTGACAGTTTCCTAAATAAAATTTTAATTTAAATTTACCTTTAAGAGCAGCCCCAAGAACGCCCTATGCGTATTTAATAGGTTCAATGTAGTTTTTTCTGTATATTTTTTGGCAGGATTCGCATCTGGATGAACTTAATATATGTAAAAGTTGTTGAAATTGTGTTTCGAGTACGAAAGGGGGGGGGTCTGGGGGGCCTCCTCCAGAAAATTTTCGGAAATTCAACTCTAAAAAACAGATTTTTAACTCATTTTGGTACACTTATTTCAGGGGTGGGGAGCCCGGGGGATTCAGGGATTCCCTCGCATCTTTATATACGCCCCTGGGGCACACACAACTATTATTTTGAGAAACTCAAAAAGTCACATACAAAAATATTAAGTGAAAGTGAAAAAGGAAATGAACTGATACTACATTTCTTTGGGCAAATTACTACATTTATTCATACAAGTATAGATGATATAGTGATATTAATTAAGATATTGATTATGTAATAGTGAGATTTGTTTTCAAACTCTTTAAAAAATCTTTTGAATGTCAATATTGATCCTTGTATTTGCACATCGTAATTTATTCTGTAGGTTTTCATCGGTTAAATTTATGCGCGATTTATTTTTGTAAACTTCATTTTGAAAAGAAAAGCCTCGCGAAGCAAAAGCACTCACGACCTTTTGAAAAAGGTTTCTCAAACCCTAATTTTCTTATCTTTTAGCACCCTGGCCCCCCAAAACTTGCCTTCCCTCATTGCGGTCAAGAAAGGAAAAACCCCTCCCCCCGCCCTGCGGAATCCAGTGGACTCTGACACCCTTTGGCCCTTACCCTTTCTTATCGCAATACTATTCTAATCGCAAAACAAACAGTTTTGAGATTTTTTTTGAAACAAGACATTGTTCTTAAAAGAAAATTATGGATCGAGGAAGAGTTTTTTTAACTTACAAAAACTCTCGCGGGCCGCAAAATTACTTCAAGCGGGCCGCATGCGGCCCGCGGGTTGGCCATCCCTGGTTTAGATCTTTAATGGAAGGATTTTTTTTAAAGTGCATGTCTAGGCAAATGTAGATTTATAGGAACCACCTATTGACTAATCAAAATCGCCACCTATTTTGTTTTTTTTCTTAACAAAAAATTTCCCAAAAAGCCAACTTACTTTTAAATCACTCCCAGGCAATTCTCCAACACCATCCTTCCAGTCCAATGCTTTGATAGGATCAAATTCAGAAGTCTTGGGATCCGTCTTGCCGTCACCTTCCAAATCTTTAGGAGGAGCAGGAGCAATGGGCTGTGGAGGGGCTGGCTGTGCAGGCATGGCAGTTGTGGCCAATGTAATGGCTGCTGGCTGCACGGCGACCGGAAACGAGGCCTGATTGGCAGTAATGCTGACTTGCTTCAGATAAGTGGTAGGCATGATGGCCTTCTGGGTGGTGGCAAGTGTAGGTGGCATCTTATTCGTCTGCATGAGGTTGGACAGCACCTGGGCTTGTGTACCCGCATTGATGACAGCAGAGGTGCCAGAGAGGTTGACAAGTGGGGCGGTAGAGGACACCACCACAGGAGTAACAGTGACCAAGCTGCTGTTGATGGGGATCCCCGACATGGTGGTGATAACAGAGGCAGATGAGGAGCCAATGAGGTTGCTGTTAGCACTTGCAATGACAAGCTGACCTTTGGAAAGAATGCCTCCGGGCAAAAGAGGAGTAATGTGGGTGCCTGGACGAGGTTTGGCCGTCATGTTGGGATTGACATTGGTTGTGACACGGGGTATAGTTGGAAGTGTGACAATACCTGATGATGGAATTTTTTCCGTTGTGAAGTGTTGAGCAACCATGTGGACAGGAGCAGATAATATTGGTGCGGTCAAAACATTGGTCACAGATGTAAGCTGGAAGAAAAAAACATTCATTTAACTATTTAGCTAAAAATACACACATAATATAACATCTGAAACTATATTGATGGAATGCAAAAAACAGCTATTAAAATTTAAACAGATATCAATGCGAGAACATTAGCCCATTCAATTACAAAGAAACACATAAATTACCATTATGGCAATAAATATACAAATTTAGTGTGTGGCTTAAATTTTAAAATATTTTTTTTGCTAATCTAATGAAAGGTATTTGAGCCATTTTCATATGTCAAGTTGATTATAGTACTGGCAGGCACCTGTGGACCAAAACAGCAGGAGGGATGTACTGTTGGCCAGGCCACACACAATCACTTGCACAACCCTTTTTTTACAACGGTAGGTGTAGGTACCATATTCAATTCATTGATACAGGTACAAAACACACATCCATGCCTGAATAGGGATTCAAACCCCCAGTTATATGGCTTCCAAGCATGGTGCTACTCTTCAAAAATTGCAAGACTGAACTATCTAGTTAATCATTTTACCCAGTCTAATTTTTTAAAATAAAGGTTGGTAGAATTTCAAAAACATGTAGAGGGTTCTGTAAAAAATATTGAAACGCGATATTGACATGATTCCGCTTCATACCTTTCGGGTCCCATGTTATACTTTGTGGAGCATGGGGAGATTTTAAATTTGTTTCAATAAAAAAAATACCTTTCGGGCAGTGATTAGTTACGAAAGCTTTTCTAATTGCCTAAAAATTATAAATCCACCAAAAGAAAATCTAAAAGACAGAAAGAATAAGTAAGTAAGAAGCAAAATGTCCAAGGTTAGTGCTGAAATTCAGTCAAATCTCTGCCGACTGGTTCCCGATTTTATTAAACTGAATGGCACCCATGCTTCCAAGTCAGCTGCAAAGCATGGAAACTTAATATGTTTTTACGGACTTATTAACATAAAAAGTTAAACCCTTATTTTAAAATACTGAGATATGGAATATATGTTGATGCATTAGGGATGTAATGCAGGGCAACATGCAAATTTTAAAACTTTAGCCCAATCTAAATCTTGCCTCCAGAAGCTAAAGTTGGAAACCAGAGCCTTCTCAAAAACTACAAATAAAACAGATCAAAAAGAAATTTTAAAAACTTACGAACACATTAGGGGAAAATAGAATGCAAAAAGAATTTAAAATAATACAACCACTTACATGTTTTCCTGCTGTCATTCCAGGCATTCCGGAAACTGTTACTATAATGGGTTTCTGACTACTTGTAGTAACAGTGTCACTTTTAAAATCTCTAGTTACTGCAATAAAAAAACATAAAATTGTCAGAATGAAAGTTAAGAATAGAACCAGTTACCATCTTTTGATAAAAGTGGACTTTTTCCAACCTCTGATTTTAAAGAAATATTGTCAAAGTATTTAATGATGTGAAAGGTATTTTGTATAATAAATAGAATCGTTTGATCACATAAAATTATGTATTTTGCCTTATTAAGTAAAATAAGTATGTTTAGGACCTGTTGATTGTGATAACTATATCAAATTGATAACTTAAATCAAGATCTCATTAAGCAGTCAACTGTACTATTTTTTTTTAATTATATTGTTTTAATATCATTAGATTTTTATTTCCATCCCTTATGGCCTTTTCCCTTTTCATCTTGAAATATTAGATAGATTACTCCTAAAAACTTCCAACACTAAAAAGTTATTGTAAATGAGTGATAAAATAATAATTACCTGCTAGAGCAGATATAGAAGGAACTGTTAGTTTCGATAAAGTAGTGGTGGTACCAGTGTGGATAATTTCTCCGTTGCTTATGGTTAAACTGTATACAGGTTCGTTAGTAGCAGTAGTGGAAGAAAGTGTGATCTGTGGATTTACTGTAGGCTGCTGAACAACAGCAGGCATATTAATCTTAGCTACTGTCTCACGAAGAGATATTAAAGGTAGTTGCGGTAAACAAGCAGAAGTGGTTGCTACCGATGAAGATGCAGCTACGGCCATAGCATTTCAGGTCTTTGGATTACAAATGCGCCATTCCTTAGAACCTGGAATATTATGAGCCATTCAAAAATGAGCATGCAGATATTAATGGTTTTCTGCAAGACCAGAGGTCGATCTAGGTTTTATTTTATGGGGCCCATTTTTGTGAAAAATAAATTGTTTTTGTAAAACAACTGAAGTCACATTATATTTTAATTTTTCAAATTATCCTAAAAACATATTTTAGATTTGAAACAAACAAGATTTTGTGAATTTTTCTAGCAAATAATAATTTAAGCTAATTGGAATTTTGTGAAAGGGTTGTTTTTATGAACTAAATTTTGAGAAGGGATTGTTTTTATGAATTTGAATTTTGTGAAGGGGCAGCAAAAGGGCCCCAATTTTTGGCTGGATCGACGCCTGAAGACCATCACAACTCATAAACCATCTCATCTATGATTAGCTCAAGCAGTCAGGAAGAAGATTAATTCATTTTTTAATTTAAAAGTAGATGGAGTTCAAAAAATTAATAATAATTAGTTAAATTTAACTGTAAAGAACTACATTTGGAATTTTACATCACATTTGGAATTGTAGTACCGTTTGTAGGACCCGTAAGTTTCCAGGATGCTGGACTGTGGTCCATCTAGGTATCTCTTCTGAAACTACAACGATTGCTGCATTTGCATTTTAATGTTTTAGTTTTTACATCACTGATTAAGAATCCACAGAGAACAACAAAAGGACAGATTTTTACTTAGATGGACCACGGCCCAGCATCCCGGAAACTTATTGCCTTTTGTGTAACATTCATTCAGAAAACCAATAATATAATTAATACAAAATAAATTTTTAAAAAGTAGGTACTAATTAATTAGAAAGTACCATAAAGTAAGTACTAATGGTAAAGGGCAAAAAAAATACTGTTTAAGGAGTTAGGAACTTGCACATTAAAGGCTTGGAAAGGAAATAAAATAATATACATGAATACTTGGATGTACTTATTCCATATAATCAGATTATCAACATTATCTGACATTTACTAAAGCACGTTAAGTGAGAAAATGAGTTAGCAAAAAAATATGGTTTGGCCCAGCTTTGGTTAAGGTCTTTCATGATCAAACTGATCCAATAGTTTCCCGTGAAATTTCGACAACTTGGTAACCACTAAAGAAAGTGATCACCATGGACCCTTAACAAAGCTGTGCCTATGGTTTTTGAAAATGTTAGTATGAATTTGAAAATGGAAATTAAAAGTACATTATGTATAAGAGGCTTAGTTCAAGACCAGCTCGCATTTGCAAAAACATTACTACCAATAGTTAAAACAAAAGTTGACTCATAAATACACAAAAAATTTTTTTAATTGGTGAGCAAATATTTAAACCTGGCACTTTAACTTCCAAAATTTTGTGTTTTAAATCAGTATCAGGTATCATAAAAATGACTCAAAACACATTGTTGACACTCACTAGGTAGGGTTTTTTTCAAAACATTTATATAAAAGGTTTTTCGTCAGTTTTATGTTTTTGAGGGCGCTGATTACGAATATCAAATTTGCTCCCATTTGGGAGGTCGTCTTCATATTCAAAAATCGCAACATTTTTCGATTTTTTGTTCATATTTCAAAAACTACAAGTTTCTTGATCATAATCTCACTTACAAAGTTGAAGTAAACAAAATTTCACTACTTAAATTTGATTTACTGAAGAGTGGTTCTGCAGCTAGAGTGTGCTGAAAAACCGAGATTTTTTGGTCTTTATGCAAAAAAAGTGAAAAACATGAGCTTCTAGCCTCTACAAAATGAAAAATATTCACATTATCAACACAAATTTTATCTAATGTGAAAGAGC
This sequence comes from Tetragnatha montana, assembly GCA_963680715.1. NCBI lineage: Eukaryota > Metazoa > Arthropoda > Arachnida > Araneae > Tetragnathidae > Tetragnatha > Tetragnatha montana. The sequence continues at coordinate 40,568,464 of OY796674.1, forward strand.
ATTTAATTGTCTATTTATAATGCACCCTACATTATTATTTTTTGAGAATGGGGAGAATAAAACTTTCGCGTCTTACATCCAAAACAAACTCTCCCCAGTTGCTAATCTCCAATCTGTGCTCTTTACCTCCGGATATTACCAATAAAATCATAGGCGAAACGAGGGGGGGTTATTGGGGTTGTAACCCCCCATTACATCGACGGTTTCTAAAACATGAAAAACTAAAAAAATTTCCCTTTACAATGAAGGCGGTTCTCGAGGAACTGTTCTTTTAGGAACTAACCCAAAGGTCCTCAAAATGAATTTAAACACTACATTGGGACAAATTTTTAAAAAAAATCTGGGGGAGAACCCCCAAACCCCCCTATAAAACTTTTACGTCTGTTATACTGTGTTTTTCCCTTGAAAGTAAAGCCTCTTAGATGGAGTTTTCCATTCGGAAGTTTGGTAAAAAAAATTGCTTATATTATACCTATATTATGAGACATTTTTTAAAACACAGTAATAAGTTGGAGGGGTTGACTGGTCAGAGTAACACCCCCTATGAGTCAACTCTAGTTACGCCACTGAATACAATAGGTTGTTTGGATGAATTGATGACAAAGCAATAAGCATGTTTAAAAATATAATTTTTTAAATTTGTTTATGAAATATTTGGTATTTTAATCAGGAATTCAATAAATTTTTTAAATTCATAAATTAAAATATGGAAGTGTTTTAATGACTGAATTTATATGTTTTTTACATTGCTGAATCCGAATTTTAAGTTTAAAAACCCGTAAAAAGGTAAAAATTTTACATTTATTTTGCATTTTTTGATGTGAAGGTGACTTTTTAAATAAAAATAAACTCGAAATTTCCATAATTTAATTTATGAATTTAAAAATTGATTAAATTTCCGAATATTTTATTACGGTGTTGATATAAATATTAATGAAGTGCTGGATAAATTAAGCCAAAAGAGCCAAGAATTACAAATTTTATTGCAATGATTTCAAATTTAAAAAATTATCATGTAGGTAAGTAAAAGTTCAAAAAATTTGTACCTTATTTATTATTGATAGGTCTTTAAGATCACAGTTTTTTTGCAGTATATTTTAGTACCATATAAAAAGTCATATATAATAGGAGTTAAGGCATTTGAAACTCAGCCCCTCCCAGACAAAAATCCTGGATTCGCCACTGTCTAATAAACATGCCAGGTATGAAATTAATGAATAAAAACAGTTTATGAAAAAATGACTTCAGGTTACCATTATATTTTTAGAGTATGGTTTATACTTTTACTGATTCTTTCGTATTATCCCGTCGACTGTGTCGCTTAATCAGAAAACATTATCAAATCCCATTGACTTTACATGTGCTGCTGAACGGTCGATGGGATAATATGCAAGTACCCTTTTTCTAATAAGCAAAGATAACTAATAGAAACTATCATTTTAAGTGGTGTAGCCCTCTGATAACCTCTGCTTCCATTAAGCGGCAACTGAACCAGAACGATTGCCTAAGCTATACGATGTTAATATCCTCAATTGAAAAAACAACAAGTTTTTTAAACCAGTTTATATTTTAATCTTGAAAATAGTTGTTCTAAAAATGCAGTGCTCTTAAAAGGATAGTAGGAAATCATTGCTTCTATAGACCCTATTATTTGAATTAAAATTTCACAGCAAAAATCAGCAACAGGGGAAAAATTGCACATAAGATTATTAAAGACAAAGACTACAAAAAATACGTCATAAAAAATCACTTTTAAAACTGTCATTAATGGATAAAAAATAATCTAGTGAAACAAAATGTGCCATGACATAATTAAAAGGTAAATAATATAAATTTAAGATAATTATGTTTTAGTTATGTCTTTAGAATAAAAAAAAACACTGAGAACCTGCATTATTTAAAATGAAAAAAATTTGTTCGAGCAAACTTTTGTTATGGTATATTTTTTATAAAGAAAAATCACCTGTCCACATTTTTAAAGGAAAAAAAACATTGTATTATGGCACAAGACGGTGGTCGAAAGGACAAAGCCGAAAACAAGAAAATACAATATTGTTTTACAAGTTTTCAAAATATTTTTGAACATGTAAATAAAAATACCTTTTTATTAAAACACTCCTAATAATTTCAAGCTATGCCGGGATGACTAACTTACTACTATAAAAAACAGCCAAGAAAATAAAATATTGTGATACGCGTCGCGCAGCTAGTAAGTAGTAAGGTCACGTGGTTTATCGGTTCGTTTCGATATCCTAGAGTTGCCCTCAGCACGACCAAGTTAAAAAAGTGCAGAAATGTCCAGAACAAATCATACAGAAAATACGCAATAAAAAAACATTATGACACAATTCTTAATACTTACAATGACACACTTTAACCTAAGAACTTCGTAATTAATCTTATTTGTTTTTTTTTCACAACCACCAATAGGAAAGTTCACAAGTAAAATTAATATCTTCCAATTAACGAAATAGAAATTGACGGACAATGAATACTACAAACTTTTCCCTTTGCGCTGTCAGGTGAACGAATCTGAAAAACTAAACACGACATAACGCAAATATCCCGAAAGCGATAACTTAGCAATCTGAAAAAGGTCGGCCATTTTATTCCCGCAGGCTCGACTGCTCGAACGTAAGTAGAAATTTCCGAGCAGCCGCTGAAGTAAGAGGCTGCGCCGGGCTCCATTCGATCAGCTGTTGTCAACCCCCTCTTTGCTCGTGATTGGATGAACCGCTTCGAGAAACTAAGAAAAATAATTGTTCGACGTAACCCTGAATTATGGCAACCTTAAAAATTTATCGAATAATGACCATTCGCTTTTCAAAAATCCTTTGAATTTCATGTTTGACACAGATTGAAGAATGGATTTTAAAAACACAGCTGCAAATCACTGAGTTCAAAAAACATATTAATGAATAAAAGACTTCACCAATATAGCTATCTAATAATTCGAAATTACTTGAATAGCAAAAAAAAACATTTAAAACCCTTAAAATATTAAACTTAAGTAATTTTTTGTTGAGAACCTCAAAGGTTGATTATGATTGTCCACTAAAATTGCAAAAATCCACTTTTCAGACAGCATAAATAAAGATGCACAAAACATAAAGGATTTGCAACTGAAAATACACATTTATTTTTTATTATTGAGATAAAAAGGATATTTGAGTTGAATTGAAAACAAATAGTAGGCAAAGGAAAATGCTACTTAAGTGGCATGCAACTACGAACAATGCCAAGTCCAAGCTAATCCTAATAAATAACTCACTTTAAAGCAAAATTTGCATTTTAAGATAATATACATACCTGATGGTAAAGAAAGGTAATTTAAAAACCAAAGTCATTTATATAACTTAGTAAAGACGAGGTAATGCACAAATCTAACTGTTTTTCATAAACATCCAATTAGGGATACATTAATTTTTAAAAACTTTTCAAGTTGATAAATTAATTTGCAAATTTCTAGATAAATATGTATTGTTTACTGATGTGCTGTGCAATTTCTGCTACCGAGGCCATAGCATTAAATACATAACAATAGAAAGATTAAAGTTAAAATTAAAAGCTTATTGAAATTCAATTTATATGTAGACTTTTAAATTCAGAACAAGGTTAACTCATGATTAGAAAAAAAACATGTTATATTACTTATAAAAACACATAAATAAATGGAATTATACTATTTTAAATTTAAAAGTCGAAAATTAACTATACATTTCTCTGCAGAACACACGACAGAAAACAATGTTTTGGCAACTATTGACTCAATTTCTAGAAATACAGGAGCTTGAACTGTAACCTTATGTGGGGTTGTGGAGTGGAAATATTTTCTTAAGTATGGTTGTTATTATTATCGTAAATTACTATCCCCAATTATAAATAGCAATTTATTTGTTTAAATTCTTTATTTTCAAATAGACCTAAATATTTAAACTCAATTTCATCAAAAATAATTGTAAAATTTACAAAATTGAGATATACTTTTATTTTTTAGAAATGTTTCACAAAATAGTAATTACCTCCATATATGGAGCCTAAAGGGAAAAACTAACATTAAATAATTAAACTCAGAATTGCTAATTTTAAGACTTATCAAGAGTGAGCCAAGAAAAGTTTGGTATGTTTATGACCATTGGAACCTCTAATCATCAGTAAGATCAATGAAACAATTCTGAAAAGATTACTTTTGCTTAGTAGGAGCCTGGAGATGAGAGGTTACAAATATGTAGTGTTCGGCACTAGTTAACTAGAACTAGTTGCAACTAGTAGTTAACTACTGATCAACTAGTAGTTAACTAGTAGTTTAACTACTTTTGGTTTAAACTAGTTTAACTACTAGTTGAACTACTTTTTTTAATAACTACTAGTTGAAACTACTTTCAATTTTTCAACTACTTTAAAAAAAAAATTTTGTGTAAAATTTCAAAAATATTTAACATTTTTATCAAAATATACAAAAAATTACACTGCTATTTATAACTACAATGTCATGGTAGAGTACTCAAATACCATAATCAGAAATAAAGGCTCGTTTTGAGCGAAGCATAAAGTTTTTTGTGATATAGATAAGAAAGATGTATTAGAATTTGGGCAAAAAATAGGTTATGAAATTAAATAGGCTAGTTAACTAGTAGTTAACTACTTTGGGAAATAGTTAACTACTAGTTGCAACTAGTCCCAGGAAAAAATAGTTAACTACTAGTTGCAACTAGATTTTCCCAGACTAGTTAGTAGTTGGTAGTTAACTACTTTTTGACCACTAGTTGCCGAACACTACAAATATGTTAGTTAAGTAAACATCACAAAATGTGAAAAATTGCTCAAAAATTTAAATTGCTTCAAAACTTTTGAGTTTTTTCTAATTTATATATACTTTCAATGATGTTTAAGAACATTTATGTATAGAAACTAATACTTATTTTCTACTGAAATGTGAATAGGTTTTACTACTTAATTTAGTTAAAGTTTTCCAGACAATTTTTGCTGGAAAAATAATAAATATTCCAAATGTATTATTCTGAGGAACCCAAATAATAAATCCAATTTATACCAAGCAATTACTGCCAAATTTAATTTTAATATATCATTTGTTTCATAGTAAAATTTCTGCTACTTTTTTACATTTAGGCCTAATGATTTCACATTCTCTATAAAATTATTATTTCTTATTCTCTACATATTATTTAAATGATCTTGATGCCAGAAAAAAGGTATCCCATCATACAATCCCCTCTTCCCATCAACACTTTCAAGTCATAATTTAAGGTAACATAATGTGGTATGTGTAAAACTTTTGTAATAAATTGATGCAATTAATACAATATAAACTGCTCAGAATAACAAAGGTACAAGTCCACAAAGCTTAATTTTGGTTAATTGAAGGTTTTATGTAACAGCACCTGTGATGTTCTTACAAAGATAATTTTGAGCTGCTCTGAATGATGAATTATTGAACTTTTGAATTGGGTAGTTACTACACTAAATAAAGTACCATCTATAAAGAAAGCCAAAAAAATATGTGCTTACATTTAATTTATAATTTTGACCTAAATATCTGGATAAGTAGTTATAGTAAAACCTCTCAGGAAAAACCCCCGTTCTGAGAAAAATTGGTCATCAAAAGAGGAGGTTGCTCAAGCAGGTAGCCTTAGATTGCTAAGAAACTTATAGCATTTTAAAAATTATTATTGAAAAAAGTACTAAAATAATTAAGGTTTAGCAGCAATAATGGGTTAACTACAAGAACTTTATGTTGCAGTTATACTCAACAGCAACGTTTCTTGACCCTATGATGTCACTAACAAAGTAGTTCCCAGCGCTGTGTCTGAATTTTAAGTGAAATAAAGAACCTCAATTTAAAAATATGATTATTTTGTTAAATCCTTGTATATTTAACGTCTTTTTATCATAATTTGCGACCGAATCTCCTCCTAGCAACACAACAGGCTTTCTGTTTACACGGTTTCTGCTTCTGCGTAGTGAAGTCATAAGGTCAGGAAACGTTGCTGTCGAGTATAGCTTGGTATTGCTGTAAGTGCCTTAATTGATTATACCATTACATATTTAATACACCATAAATAGTATGAAAACTTTTGATTTAGATTACCCCCATTTCATGTGAATAAATAAAAGATATCCAACAATGGGACCTTCTAAATCTCACTTTTTAGTTCTTAACTGGTACCACGACTAACTAGATCAGGCATGGCCAACCCGCGGGCCGCATGCGGCCCGCTTGATATAATTTTGCGGCCCGCGAGAATTTTCGTAAGTTTTAAAAAAAAACCTCTCTCTTCGAGCTATAATTTTCCTACAGAACAATGTTTAGTTGCAAAAATGACCCAAAATCGCCCACCTCAAATGCATCTCCAAAATTCGGACTAGGTGTACCAAAACTAGTTAAAATTCTTGTTTTTTTTTGTCAAATTTCCAACCCCCCTTTGGCACTTGTACCTTTATTACTCACAACTTTTCTAACATTTAGTTGTTTAGGACGCAAATTCTACTTAAAAATTTATTAAAAATTTACATTGGACCTATTAAAATGCGTGAGAGGCTGAGGAGTAATTTTGGGCCCCTCCAGAAATAAATTTCTACATAAGCCACATATACATATTCAACATCTTAATTACTGTCACTACATAAATGTAGTAATTTAGACGAAGAAATAAATTATCAATTAATTTTGTTTTTGTTTTTCACTAAAAATTTTGTTTTGGGACTTCGTCTTCAGACTTGAGAGATTATTAAAATGACGTATTATTAAATGATAGTGCGTATCCACCTAACTTAGTTTCGAGTAATTCAGAATGTTTTTTTAACGCCACCTGTTTAATTCCTTAACTCCCCAATCTAAATACTCATTTTCTACTTTTCAACTTATGTCACTGTCATTCTGAGCAGCTCATACCTTAAAATTTTATATGCGGCCCGCGGGAGTATTGTGGTTTTCCAAAGTGGCCCTCAAGATCATTTGGGTTGGCCATCCCTGAACTAGATACTTATACAGGCTAGCCGAGTACGGAAATCATTGCAAATCCAGATGGCATTATTGGACAAACTGGCAAAGCATATTCACAGTGTTGAAGGCGGTGGGTGATATAGGTAGGTCTTGTAGCGCTCCAAGCGAGAAAAGTTGTTGAATGGTTTACATTGTTTAAAACTCGGCTAGCCTGTATAAGTATCTAGTAAGCCGTGCTGGTACAGACTCCCATTGTTTTATTGGAGGGGCAATAAAGGCAGTAGGTGGTTAATCTTTTGTAAGCCTCAAAAGACAAAAAGAAAAAGAAAGCAACATATGGGGTGAAAAAAATCTGCTTGATCTAAAACATGTGGATATGCATATGCAAATGCATACTGAGAACCCTTAAAATAGAAAGCCCTTAGCTAAGAAACTAAAAGCAACCTTACCAAACCTAACAATAGAGAAGAGTCCTCTAATGGTGGAATAAATATGTAGAGAATACATTGAATTTGATACAATTTGTTTCCTTTCCCAACAGCAAAACTACTAAATTTTTTTAACAACAAACAACAATAATTTTAAACAAATTTAAAAAGTAAAATATAATTTTTCTTAACTCCTTGTACATAAACAAAAAGGGTGGGGTCATGCATTAGATAATTCATTAGGCTCTCTCAGTACTCTTTATAATACTACACTAAGTACCTACCTATCTATTGCATTCTCCCCACATTATTTTGTTTTTACAAGGAGTTGTGAAAAAATATTTTTTACTTTATAGTTTGTTTTAAAAACTTAAAAGTTTTTTTATTCCATTAATTATTTTGTGCTTTTCAGTCACGTGTGTAATGTTTCGAAATCAACTTAAATGATTCTCAATTATTCTATTTCTTTCGCTTATAAAAAAAATGCTCATTTTTTCTGACTAAGAACATCAATAAGAATTTATTTTCCACATTGAGTTTTATTGACTCAGGAGAAAAAACCAAAAGAAAGAAAAGAAAAGAAAAACTTTGAATATATCAAAAACTGTAAACTGATTTTCTAGATACTATAGCAAGGATCTTCTATGTATTTTTTTTTAAAAATCAGATTTTTAGTGCTCTAAACCTTGAAACATGAAAACCATTTAATGCCCCCTAAAGGTTCAGGGCAATCAAGTTTAACCAAAACAATGATACATTGCATTGTCTTGTCATGCAGATTTGAACTAAGTTCAAAATTTCAAGTCTAGCCCTATAAATTAGTTTAATAATCAATTTTTAAATTCCCAAACAGACAAACAAGATTAACAAGACTAATAGAAACAAAGTAAAATTAAATAAAGATACATAGTTTGGTATAGCGTTTACTTCTTTGCGTGTTTTTATGTTGGCAAAATGACTGATGATACAATTTTCTGTTCTTAATCCAACTAATAATCCCCAAGCAGTTTTAAAAGTCAAAGATTAGAAATATCACTAAAAATTGTAAACCAACCGATTAAATTATAGATGAGACTAATAAAAATATGGTAGATATACCATAGAAACTAGTATGTTTCCAGATTTTTTAAATAACTAAATAACAGTATAAGGACTACAACCTTAGAAACTATGGAAAATCCATAGTACTTTGGAGTAAATGGGAATTTAAAACAGCTTTAAATTTTGGTTTTTATGTATTATCCCATCAACCATCAGTTTCAAAGGCACAGTTAAAGAGCTTTGATTATATTTTTTCGCTTTCAGCAGCACAGTTGACAGGATAATAAGGAAGTACCGCAGATTTTAATGAAACAAAATATTAGTAGTATATACAATATAATATTTTAAATTAAAAGAATGTTTGTTCAAAATAGTTTATTAAAAGCTTATAGGTAAGCTGTTTTAATAAGTTTCAAAGTATAAAACCAATTTACATAAAGTTCATAGTCTGAACTAATGTTTCTGTACCACAAAATATTTTTACTTTTAATATTTTATTACATGTAGAAGCAAAACTCCCTTTAGATGTTATTTTAATGAATACCCAACAACGGACCTGGAAAAAGTTGTAACCTTCCCCCGAACCTAATACAATTTACCCGAACCTAATGTATTGCTCCTATGGAGCTGGCAGGGGCTTCCCCCGAACCAGGTTCGTAGGTTCGGGCACTTTTTCCAGGTCCGCCCAACAAAAATAACTACCACCCAAATAGAAAAACATGCTTAATATTGTGTTAGTGCTTCCACAAAAATGATTAGGAAAGGAAAATAATTCTACAACATTTAAGTACAGAAAATATTTACTTTTTTCCTTCAAATCAAATATTATTTGATTCAAGATTTTCATTAGAATATTATTGAAACACATAACATACACTGCAACTTGAATAGTTCAAAGTTAAAAATCTAGTAGTTTGAATTATCCAAAGTTTTTCAAATGAACTTGTTTCAACTTGTTTGAATTCAAACAAGTTGATTTAACAGGATATTCAAGAGACCAATAAAAGTTTTTGAATTTAAGATATTTTCATATTTTAAGACAAAATGTTCAGCTCAGAACTCATATTAAAAATCTAGAATAAAGTAACTGATCAATAGGCAAATTGCAAGAAACATTACCTGAATTGATAATTTTTAGCACTGTTGATTCTGTAAACAAGAAAATAAGTTAAATAAGCTGGAATTTTTATAAAATAATTTAAGTAACACACTAAAAATAATTATACCTCAACTCAAAACATGAATACATTTGGCTATAACTTTCAATTATGACTCATTAAGCATTAAAATTCAAATTTCAGCTTACAATCAGTAAGATATTAGTACAGTTAGTTTCTAATCATTTAAATAAAATGTAAAAAACCTTTTTGCACAATCTCAGCAAGAAAATTCTTAAGTTTTCTGCCTATTTCTTAAGTGTGATAATCATGAATTATTGTTTACTATTTACAATTAGAAAAAGCATGTGTAAGAGAAAATGTGTACTTTTCAAAATATTGGCTACTAATAGTATATTTGAAAATTAAAAGCATGAAAAATAATTTACAATTTTCGTAGCAATTCTAATAAACATTACAACCACTCTATCAGTTGCGATAAAATACTTCGCTAAGAGTAAAACGAAAAACTAAAAGAAAAATAATGTAGGACCATGCAAAAAATGGAAAATACTAGAGTTTAAGTTTTGTTACATTTTTGTTTTTCCTTAAAAAACGTAAAAATCAAGTTCTAAATTTTTAATTTCTCGCTTAACAAACTTACCAAACGCATCAAATTGAAACACGATAGCGACTTCTCACAAATCGCATCGCAAAAACAACACAGCTTATGCAAGAGGGGTAGGTGAGTGTGGGAACACGCTCTTTTAGCGCGATTAAGAATACATCGATAACATGCAAAAACAAAATACTTCAGGAGGGAAGAAATGAAAAGCAAATTTTAAATTAATTTTCTACTATCTCTACTCAACTTTTCAAATTCTAAAAGTATATTCCTTAACAAGGTACTATTTTACTTAATCCTACTACTCGTTGCGGTGGGAAATTTTCTGGTATCACACATCGAGTGCAATATAAACCCTACTGCGCATGTCCAGCTCTTCTGCTATTCACCAGCAATCCCTAAGTTATATGAATTCCCGCGCGTAATTTATGTTTTAAAATTGGAATTTATGATTTCTAACTTTGAAAATATGGAAGCTATGAGCCATTAATCATTTAAGAATCCCTCAGTTACAAAAAACTGCGACAGAAGGTTGAATTTTCAAAAGGTCGCCACATTTGAAAGCGCGGTCAATTTAGATATTTGAAAGGGTAGCTCACCACGTGTTAACCTTTCTTTGACTTCCATACTCGGCTTTTAGTATGGAATTATTACGAAACATGTTTATATAGAAGTCCAAATAAAGAAATTTTCGAAACGGACACCATACACAACAATGTTTTATGGAGTAAAAAGGAATTCTGTCAATTGTTCGCAGGTTAACAGGATAAATAAATAATCGATTTGCAAATAACACCGATTATCAGAACACCATTTTTCTCCTACTCCAAATAGAAATTACGCAAACTCTATTCAGGTGTGTGTTAATCGTTATATTCAAGAGCGAATTTAATATTGAATTTCTTTTAAAACTTGAAACCTTTGAACCTTTAAAAATACTTTTTCAAGAAAATTTGTAATTGTAGAAATGTTTCTGTCCTCTGAGAAATTTTGTGCCTTGCAAATTTTCTAATAAGATATTTATGGTGAAAGTTTATTATTTCTTTTTCTCGTGTAAAACAGTTGTTTTGGGACAGTAACATTGTCTGAAATATCAAATCACGCTTGTTGAAAGAATTCATGGAATAAGTACTAAAATGATTCCCACTGATATCAAACCTAAGTGGGAGAAAATTGTCTCTCAAATGCGCCAAATAGCCATTCAATTCAATCCTCCATCAATACTGAGCATGCGCGTAACTACCTTTACTACCGTCAATGAAAAATAAATTAATTTTATCGCAAAACCCCTCTGCAAAGTTCCTTAAAGCATCTCTGCCCTGAATTTTTCTTAACTTTTAATCTTCTTGCTGGATTTTTACAAAAACAGCGTAAACGCCCTTTTCTTAATCCCTATAATACAAATTATTATCGCAAATACCGGTCTTTTCCGAAAAGCATGAATAAATAAGATTAAAGATAAATTGAAATGTGTTTTTAATCAGTCGTGATTCAATTCTCACCAATGAATTCTTTGACTTCAAATTTTACTGTGTGTAAAAAGTTACTAAATAAAATTTACTTGGCGAGAAATGACTTCTGATCGACAAAACTGCTTCATCGCCAAAAAATGCAACCTAAACCGTATTTTGTGCGGGATTGCTCTCTCTCTCTCTCCGCCGCTGCCCCAAATTTCTCCTCCGAAATCCGTATCGGTTCGTGTCTTGCGTAGAGAAAAATGTCTCTTTCATGCGCACACTCAGCTTTTCATGATTTAAATAATATTTATCTTATTAAATTTTTTTAATTTAATTCTTGTTGAATTACTTACTTGTTACTACCTTGTCACCTACTTGGAAAACTAAATTATTATCCACATGATATGATTAGAGGGGGCCCTGGCATATGCTATGATATCTATATATTATATTATATGATGTTCAGCTGAGCAAAATGTTTTTTCAAACAGAAATATTTTCCACCTTATGTGAAAAAAATTGCTCCTATTATTTATCTAAAAAGTGAAACTTTGCTATATCTTACTTTCAGAGAAAACATTGTTAAAGAGGAATTCGTAGAGTACAGGAATTCATAAAAAAACACATTTCTAAGATTTAAAAAATACTTTTAAAAACTGGATTTTTTTTTTAGAAATCATGTAGAATAAACCACACTTTTCTACATCAAAATTCAAGTGCTAAAAATACTACTACTTACAGCTGATTTAAGAATACTGAAACTATATATAAAAGTAACACTGAACTGTCGTTATCCATCCTTTTAAACCGATTGAAATGGGTGGGAAATGTTTCCTTTCTGTTGGAAGATTGTTTTAATTGATTATAGTTTTACAAAGAAGCCTCTATATTTTTATGACAAAAAAAAAAGTTTTAATAAAATCTGAATTTCTGATTAAAAACATATTTCTCAAAGGAGAATTAAAAGACTATCTCACTGTATTTTCAAATTTAATTTTATTATCCACTAAAAAGTGACCTATAGATTTTTTTTCTAGCTTCACCACATTTACTTTGCAATAATATATACCAGTCATTTGAGTTAAATATTACACCAAAAATGTTTGGATGCAATTTCTTTCTTTTTCTACTAGTGTGAATTTTTTAAATACACTGAAAGACAGTTGCCAGATCTTTTATTTGATGCAAATGTAAATTGAATCACGACTTACTAGATACTCCTACTGACTAGCTGAGTTTCAGTCAGCTGTGATCAAATATAGCAGTTAATATATTTTTTGTTGCTTCAATCATTAAGCTTTTTCAAGACTTATGTAGGGGGGAACAATGTTTATTCCTTTCTGAATTCTCATTTTCTTCCTATATTAAGATTGAAATTTGTTTTTGTGCTGCAAATTTAAATAAAATATAAATTTTTATTATTCTTGACATAATAATAAAATAAAGTGTTACATCTATAGATACTGTATCATTAGTCATGTCATTTATAGATTTTGATAGGGGGACAAATGTACCTGGTCTAGCTTATTAATTCACTTATACTTTCTATTTAATTACATACTAAAATATATGTAACCAGCACTAAAAAAAGGTTATAATTGCAATGGATTTTAAAATTTATAGCTAGGTAAAATTAAAACAGAAAATGGTTTTTTGAAGTTAGCTTAAAAAAGTTAAGAGAATTGATGTCAAAAACATCTTTTTTTTCTAGGTTTTTCACTTTTGGCAAAAACTTGCAATTCTGTAATCTTAATTTATTGCATGTGAGTAGAAAACTGTCAATTTGAATTGTTTTCATAGAGGTAGAATAACGATTGTTTTCCATTAAAGAATGAAAATATTAAGGAACTTGTGCCAGTGCATATATGTGGACAAAATAAAATTAGAGACATTGTATCTATATGTTTAAAATTAAGTTTTTGCAAACAAAACTATTTTTGCTAGGAAGAGAGGACAGTTTTTTCCACTTGCAAACCCTAGTTGAATTAAGTATTAAATCTCTTATTTAAATTTTGTTATAATCTTTTCTTTCAATCACTGTACTTGATTTAATAGTATAATTTGAGTATGATGAAATAGAGTATATATTGTTAAAAAAAAGTTGTTTATTACCATCAAAGAGGTAAAAGTAATAAAAAGAATTAATCTTGAATTTCAAGATCTAGAAGTATTCAGAAAGCTGTCATTAATACGATTACTTCAATGGTTAAGGATTAGACAGATAATAAATGAAACAATCATCTAGAACTTAACTAAAATAAAAACAATAAGGCTGGCCATGATTCTAAGATAGAGCAGAAAAGGAATTATAAATCCTAAATAAAATTCTTATGTTAAGAGTAAAATCATGAACCAAGCTAAATCCTGTAAAAAAGTAGTGTCCAAGGAAATAAGTTTTATTCCTATCATTGGGGAAAATTAAAAAGTTTTTACAGAGGGGAAAAATATACAAGTTCATTCTTTTCTGTCCTTAAGAAAATTGCTGGGACAGATTTCTGACCCTAGACGGAAAATCTTCAAATGTGATTCCCATTTTAATCATCCTCAATATAAATTAATGAAAAAAAAAACATTACACTAATATTTTTATTTACCCAAGTCTTGTATGAACTTCTAGCAAAGTAAATTCTTTGAAAAATTAAAAAGTACTGGTCTTCCTAGGCTCAGTGTGTGACACAATGTTTAATAGTAAATTTCTAAGTCCATGATGGTTTGAAAGTCAGGGCCACCGTAGACTTTCTGGATGCAATAAAACTTGGATGTAATAAAACAATTATCTCCAGGAAGAAACCTGAGTTTATGGTGCCGGTGTCTTCATGTGGTCAATTTTCGACAGCTCTCAGGCGCGAGTGCGAGGGGAGATACAAAGAGATTGAGGGAGATAGGGGAGATAAACTGCTGGTGGTCCGGCCGCAAATTGTTTTATTACATCCAGTGGCTCGCTGTAATAAAACTTTACGGTGGCCCTCATTGTAGTCCTAAGGGCTGGTGAATGAAGTTTTAGTTTCCATTCTATTGGATATGTATCTGAACATATCATCATGAAGAAACTAATTTGTTTTCCTTTTCCACTAGTAATGAGAGAATTAACAAGATCCATAAATTAAGAGAAAATTATCAAAATGTGATAGCTTTATGTTTAATTTGTTTTATTGCAATATTTTTTCAGCCATTGCAAAGATCAGATAAATAAATTATAATATTAACTTTTAGAGATTACATTATGCATGTTGAAATTTTGTTAAATGTGTAGCAGGAACAAATAAGAAAATCTTATTTCAGTGACTTTAATAGTATATCACTTAATAGGGTTTTTTTTAACATAATCATTAAATAAAGAAGGAAACTTAACATGTGTTTACATTTTAGTGGTTGACACTTTTTGTTTATTTTTAATAAGTCAAGCTCATTACGTTAATTGAATAAACAAGTTGACAGCCATGGGTGTTAAATTACTAAACATAACTTGCCATTCATTAAGTTACTTAAATGTTAAATTATATACACTGCTCGCCATCAAAATGGTACACCAAGAAGAAAAGGGATATCAAAGTCAAATTTATTTTCATGATTACACATAGCATCATGAATTGATTAAAAATACAGCCTTCCTTGAAGTTAGGGAGCCGAGAAAATCAGTAAAAAGTGTTGTCTCCATAGGAGTCCATAACGGCTCGTGAGTGAAAGGGGCTCTAAATGGGATGCTGGGGATTGACAGACCATGGTGCCTCCCCACAAGGTCAAATTTCATGTGATGCATCAGCGGACATTGTTTCCTGGGGTATATGCAGGCCCGTGCTGGGTACCTTCAGAGGGCGGTGGACAAATGGTGAAATGACGCCGCAAAAATAATTATTAGTAAACCTTAAAACTTACTTTTCTGTTAAGATTGGCAGCATTTCAGAAATTCTATTTCTCAATAGAAAAAATTTAAAGCAATACCTACTGCTATTTGAGATATTCCCCTTCATTGATTTCACCAAAAGAGGACTACTCCTTGTAAGTCAGAGAATATTGAAGGAAAAACAGTTTATAATGGATTTTGAAATTTCGAGGGGGGGGTTGGGGGTCCTCCCCCAGAAAATTTTTGGAATTTTTACTCCTAAAAGTATGGTTTTCACTCATTTTGTGACCTTTTAGGTTACACCCGGAGGGGAAAAACTTTCAAGGAAAAAAACAGCATAAAAATTTGTCTAAACTTCAGGGGGGGTTGAACCCTAAACCCCCTTGGATATGGCCCTGCATTCGATACTCCTCTCTATTGACTAAGGTTGGTTGTTTTGAGTTTTATGGCGCAAGGTCCCTATATCGGACATTCCGCGCCAAACACTCTATTGACTAAGGATGGCCCTTAATCAAGAAACTACCTATTTAAATAACGGCGCTCTAAAAAATGAATGTCCCGCCCTTGCAATAAAAAAAAACAGTGCTGTGCCCTTGTATTTTCTGGTGCGTGCATGAAGAGGGGCATCTAAAAAACACTGCCCCCCGCCCTCACAAATTCGAAGTATTAAACAAAAAGCAAGAGCGCCATGAAAAATCACGGCAGTGCCCTTGGCATGGGTATATGGTCACTTGGTCAGTCATTAAAATTAAAGTGGAGCTTTTAAAAATTCATAACGAAATTTGATGTTAAGGTAAATTGGGGAGGGCGTTAAAAAACTCCTAGATGCCCTCACGCTTCAGACCTGATGAACTAAAACTGAATTGTAAAATTTCTATTGGTTATAGTTTTACGAAATAAGAGCCCAGAAAAAACATAGAGAAGCACGAGTATTAGCAAATGTAGAAAATTGTATCGTCAAAAGGGTGCCTGACCAAAGGGCGCATGGGGACACGTCCCCCTAGTCAGCACGGGCCTGGGTATATGCCTTTTAATCATTGACCAGGCTTGTTTAGTGGGTGTTTGTTCTGAAAAATATGCTAGTCATGGTAAAAATGCAACATAAGAGGATAAGAAGAAAGCTTGGACACTGCATGCATCATGTGGTTTTCTTTTGAGACTTATCTGCAGGCAAGACATTAAGGTAAAGATGGAAAACAGGCTGAAAACCTTAATGGTGCAGCTCAGGCTGATAAATGTATTGGTAAATCATACTGAGAAGATACAGCCCATTTTAACCAACACCAGTAAAACAAGCCAGGTCAATGAGGAGAGGGCATAACCCGGTATACAACGTCCACTGATGCACCACATGTGTGTGCTCACTCAATACCATTGCGTGTGGCGGCAGTTATGAACACCTATGGAGATAACACTCAACTGATTTTCATGGCCCCTAACTTCTAGGAAGGCTGTATTTTTAATCAATTCACCTTGATACATGTAACCATGGAAATAAATTTGGCTTTGATATCTTTTGGATGGCCAGCAGTGTAATAAAACCTAAAAAAGTTATGATAAATGTTGAAAAAGAATTTAAATACATTATTCTAACCCTGAATTTCACAAAATTAAAAGAAAATATTATTTTACAATAAAAGTAGTCTGTAATTTTGATAAATATTGCTTGAGATACTATAGCAAAATTATTGCATTTTATTTCAAATTTTTAAGTAATACGATAGAACCTCTTAAAGACCCCCAGTTACAGCAACCCCTTCATTACAACAGCCGAAAATTAAAGTAACAATCGTTTTATCATAGTAATAATTTTATTTGTTATAATGTTTTCTCATTAAAACAACCATTTATTATTCCCAGAAGGAGTAGCTCTATAAATATCAAGGTTCTACTGTATTATCATGCATTAAACTAAAAAATGATTCCTGATAAGACATAAAATACCAACTTTCAAAGTACTTAACCATTGATTTTATACCATCCATATTTCAGAAACTGAAGAAATTTGAAATAAAAAATGGCTAACACATTTTCAATTCTTGATTTGTTTTCAATCAAAAACTCAAACCTAAGTAAAACTTAAGGAAAAATGTTAAGAAATGGACTGAAAACTTTAAGGCATCCTAAATGAGTGAATTCTCAAGTGATATTTGTATACAAAAACCTTTTAACTATAGGTTTGCTCTCCAAACCTAGTACATAATGGGTCTATACATAAATCTCTAAATTTTAGGTCAACACTTTAGAAGATATTCAGTTTCTCCTACACTCATTTAAATCAATAAATAAGTTAAAAAAAACTTTCATGAGACAAACATACATGCTTTGATGTAGCTTAGTATAAAACAATTTAATAAAAACTCATAAAACAATACAGATAAAAACTAAGAAAGATGTAGTTAAATTACAAACTGTTTATTCTAACTAAAAATGAAAATGAAAAACCAACATTTTACCAAGTATCAAAAAGTTGTCTGAATCAGTACTTTTAACACATTTTCTTAACTTTAAACCCTCTTTTGTTACATAATTTAAACCACATTCACAGAATAAAAATGCATCAAATTCTACAAGTCAAGAGCAAGTGTTCATTCTAAGGGTCTCCCATAGTTCAGGAAGCTTTTTACAAGCGGTGGGACTGGAACTACACGAACCATTTCCTTCAACTGCCTGGAATATTCTTCAAGATCTTCCAAAAAAGATGATTTGTCAGGGTCCTCAGATAACTCATCAGAGTCACTTTCGAATTCCCCTGCATAGGGAGATTTTATGTAGGTAGATGGGAAATGACCCGAGTCACTATCAACTTCATCACTTGAATTGCCCTCCAATGCTACTCTCTTATACATGACATAAGTGCAAGAGGAAGAATCACTTGGATTGTTGTCCTCTTCTGCACTTCTCTTTTGAGAAGTGCTAAGCTTGGACTCTGTCTCTTTAAGGTCACAGTCTTCACTCATTCCATCAGCATTATCTATTCCACTGTCACCATTCCCAGAGCAATCCTGATCCATATCTTGCTTGTTGTCAGCACTCTCTTCAACTGACGATGTGCCAGCACCCTCAGGTTGCTCACCACTGGCCTGGTCTGAATTCACAAGTTCAACTTGCACGACTGGTCTGGTAAGAACACTAGCCAAGACCCGGGAAATATGGTCAAATGTTGATTCATCAGATTCAGAGGGTCGCCTACCATCCTCCAAACGTTCTCTTCTCATTTGATAACGGTAGCGGTAGCTCCTTCGATGAGGAGAATAGGCACGAAAAGGTCTATCTGAACTTCTTTCATGTCTCTGTGGAGTTATATCTTCTTCACTAAAATATTCATCATCAGGAGCCCCTTGCTCACCAGAGTCCCTCTCAATTTCTATATTGGAGGCAGAGGACTCTGGAACAGCGTTTCTTTCCTCATCCACTTCAGCATCTGAAGAATGATCTATGCTTCCAGGATTAAATCTAAAGAAACTTTGACCATGTGGGATGGGAATACATTTCTTTCGAGGCTTTCTTTTATCAGTGCGATTCACTCTCAAATGAGAAGGTTCAAGCTTGATCTGCTGTCTTAAGATAGCTCGAACTTTCAAACGGCATGTATCTTGCAATGGTAACACTTGGGGTGTCATTTCAGCTAAGGAAAACAAATAAATTATTGAGAATTAAACACAAATAACACATAACTAGTAATTAAAAAGCTAGAATATAGTATGAAAATTTACTACTTTATAGTTACAAGAACTTCAAGCTTTGAACTGCATGCAATTGCAGTATTGAAATGCCAGATATAATGCCCTTTTACAAGTGCTAACAAAAATGGACACTTAAATCCTGTTTACAGATAGTGGACAGTGACTCCTCACTAGGGGGTAAGCAAAGCATGGTTTTCCCCCAGTGTTAATGTGGGTTCTAGTTAAGGCCAGAGAGCCATCTTGTTGAAGTAGCGTTTCCCAACCAGAGTTTCGTGGAACCTTAGGGTTCCGTAAAGCATTCTCAAGGGTTCCACAAGCATTATGAATACTCAATTACGGTTCCAGATAGGGAGATGCTATTTAACCCCCAAAATATACCATAATACTTTTTGGCAGGCTATAATTCAAAATGTTTCTAGGGGAGGATCCCCATCCCCCCATTAACCTAGGGCTCATGACATGGCATAGTTGAAATTTTTAAAGGTTATTTAAAAGGAACTTTCTGAAATCAGGGGGTAGAGTTTAAAGGGTTTGGTTCAAAATCCTGACAATCAGTTGCCCAACATTATCATCGTCAATGCGAAACAACGGGAAGAAAGGAAGAAGAATTGTCGGGCAAATGAACAGATCCGGAGTTGAAGAGCTATTTTCAACTAAAATTCCTAAATATTTTCTAGGAGAGTATCCCCAAGCAAAAAACTAGGTATTTCCTCACAAAACTGAAAAAGCCTAAGCAAAAATCCTTTACCAAATGCAATGGATTCTTGATAAGAAGTTGATAAATAATTGGAGTACCAATTTTCTTCCTATTCTCTTATGTTAAAGTACTCCTAAAACAACCAATAAAACCATTCCCAGTTCACAAGAAAAAATCCCATCTGTTTTAAGGCTGAGAAAGGAAACAATTAGTATCACAATCAGGCCCGTATTTAAAGTTTTTGCCACCCTGTGCTATCTTGCTTGTCCTTTTCTTTCAATTTCTTTTCTTTTTTGAAAAAAAAATTCTTTTTTTGCCTTGACTCTTATCAAAAGTCAACGTTCAGGGCAAAAGAGCCAATTGTTCTCCAAAATAAGCATGAACCCAAGCTAAGTAATTTTTGAATTATTCCCAATCTTTTGGAAAAACTATTCTATCATTAACAAATATAGACCAATTTACTAGAACTAAGAAAAAGACTCCCCTGCTTGCAGAACCATAACTAGATTTTTATTTCAGGGAGTGGCTAATGATTACTTTTACATAATTATGCAACCCATACATAGGGTGGAATTGGCTATAAAATTAAAAAAAAAAAAAAACAGTAAAAAGTAATTCTCAAAATGCCCCTTGAGAAAAACCCTTGGACATGAACACAGCCTCTTCAAATTCTGTTAAATTTTGCTGTGCCCTCCCAAAAAATTCTGCCGCTCTCTGCTATGGCACATGTTGCACATGCCATGCCTAAAAACAGCCCTGATCCCAATCAATACTTTCAATAGATTTATAACACTATTAAAAGGCTAGTTCAGAAAAATTTAAAGCCTCTTATCTTCTTTTTTTTCTTACACATTTGCTTTAGTGCTCCTCCAAAACAACAGGACTGACAGTGCTTGGGATGTGAAAATAAAGGGGTGATTTACGAAGTTCACTACTAGAAAGTGAAAGTAGAGTAGTTTTCTTGTTTGATGAGCATTTCCAAGAGGCTTGAGAGCAAGATTTGTTCAGTTGAGTTACTGTACTTTGGTTGTAAGTAGGTAAGTAGAGTTTTAAACATTTCTAAGAGGGTGCTTCAGAAAGAAAGTCAAAAGTGAAGTTTTCAGACATCAATGAAATATTATTGGAAAAAATAATTACTTTTAGTATTTATTTTTACAATTGTTTGACTCTTAATTATGTGTTTTACCCAACCTTCAATAATATTTTTACAAAAAAAAAATAAAATTCAAATGCTGAAGAAATAAAAATTAGGGGAGAAGAAAGATTATATAACAAAATTTGCATGCTCTAGCTAACTCAAGGCTGTGCAATTGGAAATTCAGGAGTAGTGCACGGCTGCTCAGTCGACTAAGGATTTTTTATAAGTAGTTATCTTGGTCACAATGAATGTTTCCAAAAGCTGAGATGGTTGAAAGTTCATCCTGGAGATGCAAAGAACTGAATGTATATTTTATTTATTTTAATTCATCAATTCATTTATTTTTTAAATCAAGGGTATTACAAGGGTTCTTATGTAAAGAACTAGAAAGCAAGATAGAACTAAGAGACGAAATTCGGCCAGTGGAGATTGCTTGGCAGAATCTCAAACAGATAATAATTACTGCGTCTGAAAAAACAATACCAGAAATGCAAGGAAAGAAAACAACCCCCTAGTTTGATGAAGAGTGCAGCGCTATTACGAAGAAGAAGAATGAAGCATATAAAATCATGATCCAGAAGCACTACACTAGGAGCCCAGAGGAAAGGTATAAAGAACTACGAAGAGAAGAGAAAAGAATTCATAAGATGAAGAAACAAGAATGTATGGAAGACTTATATAAAGACATTGAATACTTAAAGACGCAAAAGGAAGCAAGAAAATTTTACCAACTTGTAAACAATGTCAGAGCAGACTTTAACCCTAGAACAATTACCTGCTGGAGGAAAAACTGGGAATCTACTCGAGACCCAGATGAAGTCCTGGTTCGTTGGCGTGAGCATTTTGTAGACCTACTAATGGGCAGAGATAGAGAAGAAGATCTAAACACTCGTAACATGCTGCCAACCCTGAGTACTGCAGATGAAGCCATAACACACCTACTCTTTATGACGTGGAAACAGCGATGAGGAGGCTAAACAATAATAAATCAGAAGGACCTGATGGAATAAAAGCCGAACTCTTTAAAATTAATGAAACAAAAATGAACAAAGCTATTCATAGCCTGATCTGTTGTATATGGACACAGGAACAAATGCCCACTGAGTGGGATGAAGGATCTGTTTGCCCTATATACAAGAAAAAAGGAGACAAATTGGAATGTGGTAATTACAGGGGAATCACCCTTTTAAATATAGCGTACAAGATCTTCTCCATCATTTTATTCAAGCGATTCTCCATCATTTATTTATGAAGCCAGGACTCATCTCTTTGAGCTCCAGCATAATGTTCCTGCTTGAGACTCTGTTCATGTTTTCTCTTGTATTCCTTTATATGTTAACCCAGACTCTTTTTCTGTACGTATTTGCCATTTTCAATGGATTAATATTTATTCCAATAAAGCCATATTTAAAAAAAAATATTATTCAAGCGATTGGAGACCTACACTTCAAAAATCATTGGAAGTTACCAATGCGGATTCCAGAAAGGAAAAACAACGACTGATCAGCTGCATACTATAAGGCAGATTTTGGAGTAAACAAAGGAGTATAACATCAACACGTATCACTTATTTATTGACTTTAAGGCTGCCTACGACAGCGTCAACAGAGAAAAACTACTCAAGGCCATGTTAGAGTTTAACATCCCAAAGAAGCTGATCAGTCTCACAAGAATGACTCTCAAAAGAGTCTCATGCAGAATAAAAATCTCATCAAGTCTCTCTGAACCATTCTTCACAGAAAAAGGCCTGAGACAGGGCGATTCCCTTTCTTGCTTGCTATTTAACATAGCTCTGGAAAAGGCCATTAGAGACTCTAATATCAACACAAATGGGACAATCTTGCAAAGAACTGTCCAACTACTCGCTTTTGCAGATGACATCAATATAATTGGAAGAACAAAACACTCAGTTATCGACGCTTTTGTAGCTCTTGAGAGGGCGGCGAGAAATATGGGACTTGTTATAAATGCAGACAAAACAAAGTTTTCGATAGCAACAAACAAAACTCTTGATCCATCTCCTCTCAAGATAATGACCTACTCTTTTGAAACTGTAACCCAGTTCAAGTATTTAGGAACCTTAATATCAAGTAGCAACAACCTAAAAATCGAAATAAATAACAGAATTTTTATGGCTAATAGAAGCTTTTACAGCCTCAAAAACCAATTGAAATCTAAGTTCATCAGTGTGAAGACAAAGTTATAGTCTGTGTAAATAGAATCGGCGGTTGACCTTGAGTTTTTTCTCCATGTATTTCTTCTGCGTTGCCATGGTAAAGCATGACGTGAAACCGCCGATTTTATTTACACAGACTATAAGCATATATAAAACTTTAATCAGGCCTATAGTTATGTATGGAAGCGAGTGTTGGACCCTCAATAAAACAGAGGAGGAAAAACTGCTGATCTTTGAAAGAAAAATATTGAGGAAAATATTTGGACCAATTCAAGAAAACAACGTGAGAAGGATTCTTTACAATCACGAAATTTACAAAAAATATGACAAATTTGGTGGGACCGACATTGTGAGAACTATTAAGGCGTCACGTATTAGGTGGCTGGGCCATCTCTTCAGATATCCCGATGCCGCCCCTACCAAAAAAGTGACTTTCTCCAGAATTGAAGGGATTAGACGAAGGGGAAGACCACCTACAAGATGGATGGATGATGTTGAGGGGGACCTCAAGCTACTAGGAATTAACCGATGGCGGGCCGTCGCACCAGACAGGGCCAGATGGAGGAGAATCTGCGAGTCAGCCTTGGCCTGTAAAAGGCTGTTGAGCTTTTGAAGAAGAAGAGAAGATTCTTATGTTGTTTTCCAAAGGACGAGCTGCAACTGGGCTTAGGCAAAGGCATTCAAGTTTTTTAAGTTTTGTGGGAAACAGTCTTACATAAAAAAATAAGTCCTCTCCCAGAAATTTTTTCAAAATTTGACTTTTAATATTAGGGTAAATAAAGCATATGGCTTATTTCCCCAAATTTGTAATTGCCCCTGGGGTGTGTGCCCTACATTAAGAAATTAAGAAACACTTTCCTAAATAACCAGGAAAGCTAATGCAGTCAATTTAGGTAATACAATGCAGGTAATATTTTCTCATGTCAATAAACCTTTTGCAAAGTTCCAGGGCTCGTACTAAATGTTGAACTCAGTTTGAGCAGTAAGCAGATAATCTTGCAGGTTCTCTGGTAAGTTGGTCAGCAGACTCTTACAAGAGGATAGTTACAGAAAAATTTTGAAGCTCACAACATTGAATTGGCAAGTGATTTGTTTATAACAGTCTATATATCTATAGTTATGAGTTGGGCTAGCAGCCAAATACCTCATTTTATTTACATGCTGCTGTCTGTGAGAATCGAACCTAAGAGGGATGGCTGTACCTTAATTGAAGAAATTGTAGTTACATCCTTGGCAGGAAGGAATGGTTTAGTCTCTGTACCTAGATAATTGATCCACATTACTTTTAACTATTGCTAAAACTGTATGCAGTGATTTTAATTAGTCAAACAGCTGCTCACAGAAGTCTCAAGCTGCTTCCAAGACATTGCACATCTCCTAAATAACATAGTGTAAGATAAGTTGAACAGCTTTTTAGTGTATGATCAACTATTGTGTTGTATATCTGCTTCATAACTCAGGGGTGATTGTAATAACTAATTACCCTGAATAAAGGCAAACAAGTAAAACTCTTAAGAAAATGTGTCATACGATACATAAATGCATACAATTTAAAAGCAAGAAACCAAATCAACCTGGCACTTGCAGTGGAAACTGGGGTCAAGATGAATATTTACGCTGATACCGCTGATTACCTACAAATATTCCATGGGATGAAAACCCATAAATAGGTCCTTTAAAACCGGGAAGAGTAAAAAGAAACCAAAGAAATCTAAGGTACCTTAGAAACAAATATAATTGAACCTCTGTATAATATATTCCCCAGGTTTTTTAAAGTGAAAATAATAGTTTTAAACTAGTACCTTTCAAATAAATCTTACAAACAATACTTACGAAGCTTAACTGTTTCTTTAGAACCCCTTTCAGGTTGAACTAACTTTGCAAATGAAACAGGCACTAGATGTTTAGCTTCAAACATATCATCAGTGTGTCTTGTTATTTTCAATAACTAATAAAAATATAAATAAATTGCTGTAAATAACAGAAAACCTGGACAAGATTTATAAAAGTACAAAAACACCAGATTTAGATTTAATTTCTTGATCCATAATTAAAGCTAAAAATTATAGATGATATAGAAGAAAGTTATACTTAATTGATGACCATTTAATTTTTGATTACTTAAGTTTCCCAAAGGACTTGTTAGCCACCTGATAACTATCATACCCTCCAAAATATGATAGAAACATTTCAATTAATGAGTTGGAAAATAAACCACAATTTTTTTTAGTTATTATCCAAAATAAGTCAATTGAATGGTTAATACAATTTTTAAAAACAAAAATGATTAAAAATTAATACAAAGATTTCTTACATAATCATCACATGGCATGACTAAGATTCCACCAACTTTTAAAAAACTTTTCATATAATCTTCCTGATCAGAAGAACAGGAGGCACCACAATATACTCTATCATATTCCTGTTTTTCTTCTATAAGCAGGCAGTTTCCAGTAACAAACTCAGGTAGGCAAAAGTCATACTTGTCAAAGGCTGGAGACTTGTTCACAAATTCTGCAAGTTTCTCTTTGGCATATTCAACATTATCTTCATGAAGTTCAACACCATGATTAGTTCCATATGGGCCTATGAAATTATCAAATTATCCAACATTATTTATTTACAATCAGAAAATAGAATGAGAAAAAAAATATATACATCACCTGGGATCGTACAAAGATCCATGTAGGTGAAAGAACGTGTATAGAAATAACTTACAAATTGATATACAAAAAGAATTACAAAGAAAAAATCTTAAACGTGATGAGGTTATAAACATAAGTGAACAATACATGAAAATAATATAGGAACAATATAAATCAAGAAACAGCGGTGGCAAACAGGGTGTCTTAAATTACGGGTTTAATATCTGTCATAAGGTTAGTGGTAGTGCATAAAAGTGCAATGGCGCAGCCACAGGGGGGTGTCCAGACCCCCCCCCCAGAGTATGGAGGTACTCGGGACCCGGGCGGGTCCCGGTTCTCAAGTGCATACCGTTCCTAATGAAATTTTTCCATTTTAAGAATTTATTATTAACGCCTGATTAACCTAATATTTTAGCCTTGGGCCGTATCCAAGGGAGTGTTGGGGGTTCAAACCATCTACCCTCCAAAAATATTGACTTCAATGACCCTCTTTGGGTGAAAACCTAAAGTCTGAAAATGAGTTATAACAATAATTAAAGGGCTAAATTCAAAACTTTCCTTGGGGGAGGACAACCAAAAGGTGAGGACAAAAGGTGAGGATTCCTCACCTTTAGAAATGTTCACATCTACGTAACTTTTTTTAAGGTTAAAAAATTCTGGGGGAGGACCCCTCCAAGCCCCCTCTGAAATTTTGATGCATGTTTATTAACTGTGTTTTCTTTTAAATGAAAATTGTGGGGTTTATAAGGAGCGGTCTTCTTTTGGGGTAACTAAATGGGTCTTAAAATGAGTTACAAATTTACTTTCACAGAACAAAAATTTAAATTTTTTTTTAGGGAGGACCCCCAAGGCCCA
This sequence comes from Tetragnatha montana, assembly GCA_963680715.1. Classification (NCBI taxonomy): domain Eukaryota; kingdom Metazoa; phylum Arthropoda; class Arachnida; order Araneae; family Tetragnathidae; genus Tetragnatha; species Tetragnatha montana. The sequence continues at coordinate 40,595,117 of OY796674.1, forward strand.
CTCAAAATTTGCCTTCTATTTATTTGGGGTTTTTTTCTTGAAAATTCTGTGGCTTACAAGGAGCGGGCCCTCTTCTTTTGTAATCCAAAATACCTTAAAATGAGCCGAAATACATACTTTTAAGAGGCAATTTCTAAAAAAAATTCTGGGGAGGGCCCCAGACCCCCTCTTACTTGGGGCGGACATTGCCACACAAAAAACTACATTAAGTACACCTCTGAGTATTATATTTGCCCGAAATATTCCAGGCGTCTTTGGTGGGGGGGTAATTTTGGTGGGATTTGTCGATAGCAGGACAGTATCCAAGGTGGGGTTCCATCCCCCCTAAAAATTTAACATAAATTTAATGCTGTCTATTTCCTTGAAAATTATGGGACTTATGAGGAGGGGTCCTCAACGGGTGCCTTCTATTTTACTGTATATTATTTTCTCTAGAAAATTCTGCCACTTACACAATGAGCAATTTACTATACTCTGTGGAATCTAGGTCTCAAAATGAGTTAAAATACTATTTTGAGGGGGAAATTTCCAAAATTTGGAGGAACCCCTGACCTCCAATTTTACTAGAAATTTATACCATTTTAAATTTAGTGGACTAAAATTAAAAGTAATTGTTCAAGTGGTCTAAAACTTAACGTATAATATTACTCTTAATTGGGATGTACTTCAAAAAAGTGTTGAGTCAAAACCCCATCCGAAACAAAAGCATAACAGCCCTGGTCGATAGACTTGGACCCCCCAGAAGAAATTTCTGGCTGCGCCACTTTAAAAGTGAGAATAGTTAATATACAATAACAACACAAAATTTCAACGAGAAAAATGGAAATATTTGGCATTAAGAATCCTGCAATAGCAGGATTCTGGAAATATTTGATGGTTCAATTAAAGTGGAATCTGATAACCAAGGTTTCACTGTATATGCATTTCACAGTTTATTCTTATTTCAAAGTTATTTACAAATTGTTATTGAAAACATATTTAATTTTACCCACTTTTCTTCATGGTGGGAGAAATGAGGTAGTATATCAATACATACAGGGTGTTTCAAAAGTCCTTTTTTTTGTTTTATTTGGAACCAACGTCTCCTAGGGTCCTGGAAGTAAGGTCTACCCCTAGGTAAGTGACCCTGGAGAATCCATTGAGAGGACTTACAGCACCCCTAGCGGCGAAATAAAAAAGTTAAATTTATTTAAGGAACTAAAGAAGATACAGCAAACACCTCAGTGAGAGTATTGTTGCCACTGTTATAAGTAACTCACTGAAAAAAATTTCATGAAAATATTGTGAATATTCAAGGAGATATTAGCATGTGAAAATAGCCGGTTTTTAGAACCCAAAACTGGAAAAGTTCGCAAATTTGCAAGTTTTTTAAATTTTTTGATCTAACTAAAAAGATACAAAACTACATAAAAACTCTGAAAAACTTGCAAATATGCGAACTTTTCCAGTTTAGGGTTCTAAAAACCGGCTATTTTCACATGCTAATATCTCCGTGAATATTCACGATATTTTCATGAAATTTTTTTCAGTGAGTTGCTTATAACCCTGGCAACAATACTATCACTGAGGTGTTTGCTTTATCTCCTTTAGTTCCTTAAATTTTTTAACTTTTTTATTTCGCCGCTAGGGGTGCTGTAAGTCCTCTCAAGGGATTCTCCAGGGTCACTTACCTAAGGTAGACCTTACTTCCAGGACCCTAGGAGACGTTGGTTCCAAATAAAACCCCAAAAAAAGGACTTTTGAAACACCCTGTATAACCAATGAAATACAATGGTTGTTTCATTTCTAATTTATGTGAATGGTGTTATTTTAAATGTATCAAATGCTTATTTAAAATAAAATAGCTAAAAACTACAAAGAACTAACTAATGAAAAATAATAGCTTGGTAGAATGGCATTAATTTTGGTAAAATGTGAATAAGATCAGCCTTATTTTACAGGCTGGTTTCATACCAATTTTTCACCAGGCCCTTGTTTCCCTATCACTAAAACAATATTTGAAACAAGTTTGACTTAAGTACCTTTAATTGTCTGAAAAAAACTCAAAAAATCTCACCTAATGCAAGCCCAACCATAGTACTCAGGTAACCAGTACCACTACCAAGGTTCAAAAAGGACAACCCTGGACCCAGATCAAGATTCTCCATAACTTCACAATAAATACAAGGTGCAGACAAATGAATGTGCCCACGTTTCCATGCCAAATCTCTATAGGCATTCTTCTTACAATCCTGGAGATAGTAGTTTCCTCTGTCAACACAACGAAAGAAGTTTTCCACATTTTCAGATTTAATGTACTCTCCGTCAATAAGATTGTCAATGAGTCCATCGTTGTCGCATCCTGCACTAACAGCTCCTCCCATCTTATACTGGAGCTATGGAAGAAGGATTATATATAAGATCATTTGATGGAAACCTTCGTAAATTAGATGAAAACTACAGTTATGGAATAGAGTGGAAAACTAAGGATCTACGCTGGAAAAAAAACAGGTTCTTGGTCAATATCTGAAAGTTGTATTTTCCTTGCTTTTTGACTATTATGCAGGAAAAAGCGTATATGTGAAAGGATGTGCGATTATCCCTACAAAACACATTCTTGTTAATCCCATCAATGTTCTTCACTCAACAGTTAAGTTCAAAAGGAGGTTTACAGGTAGTTCAAATGAGAAAAATAGTTCATAACTAATATTTTAAGACAATAGTCAACTTTTGAGCTAAAGGTTATATGATGTATGTAAGAAAGACTAAACAAGGGTAATAAAGCTCATCATTAAATTTTAAATTTATGGATTATAAGAAAATTATTGAATCTTAAATAAGTTCGATAGTAATTAAATGTGAAAAAGTGTAAAAAGTAGAAAACCAACTCACTTAAGTTAGGATATTATAACAGGAAACACACCAGACTATTTAATAAATGACCCTGAAATTATGAATAAAAGCAAAAAAAAAAAAATGTCAGTACAACATTATTATTTTAACCCTGGGCATAATAGAAATTCAAACAAAACTACAAGCATTTGAACATAGTTATTTCATTTGAGGTTCAGGGTAATTCCAGCATAACGGACATAACATCACACGAAAATTCGAAGTTTGAACAATTATTAAGGATATAAAAATGTCTCATAATAATGATTTCATATTTTTTCCTAGTAAAACTAGTTCTGTAGAAAAGATATGCATGTTCAAAAATTTATTTCCTGGGGTTTAAAGGGGGGAAAAAATTATTGTTTGTGTGTAACAGATGTTACATCAAATGGAAGCCCATTTCCACTTTAGTGCCATCAGTTTAAAAAGTCTGTGAATCTATTCGGAATTTTTCTTTAAAAAAAATTAAGTAGCATTACAAGACATGTATGCAACTTATCTCAGCATTGACTAAAAAATTCCGTCATTTTTTGTATTTTTTAAAAAATTCAAAACTTTCGTAACGGACGTTACAGGGTGTAACGGACGTTACGTCGTACGAAATGCATACTATTTAGGCCCTGAATAATGAAGTTAAAATTATAGAGGAACATCATTAACTTCTTATAAGCCATTCATGTACTCCAGGAACATCAATTAGTGCTGTTACAATATCGGCCAATATCGCAAATACCGATAAATGTTGTACATTGTGTAGCACTTTAAATTACCAAAAAGGAAAAGTTTAAAACATTCAAAATAACATTATTTTGAATAAATAAACCTGTTAAGATGGAATTTGATTTAATTTATTAATTAAACATGGCTACGATATCGGCCAATATCGCAAATACTGAAAAATGACCTACATTGTGTAGAACATAAAATTACTAATAAACAAGGTTCAAAACATTCAAACTAACATTATTTTGAATGAATAAACATGTTAAAATAAAATTTGATTTAATTTATTAATTAAACAATGCTACGATATCGGCCAATATCGCGAATACTGAAAAATGTCGTACATTGTGTAGAACATAAAATTACTAATAAACAAGGTTCAAAACATTCACACTAACATTATTTTGAATAAATAAACCTGTTAAAATTAAATTTGATTTAATTTATTAATTTGCTGCGATATCGGCCAATATCGCAAATACTAAAAAATGTCGTACATTGTGTAGAACTTAAAATTACTAATAAACAAGGTTCAAAACATTTAAAATAACATTAATTTGAATGAATAAACCTGTTAAAATCTATGATATTGATCAATACAGTGAATACCAATAAATGCCGTACATCATGTAGCACTTTAATTTATACAAAAATTAGGTTAAAAACGTTCAAAATAACATTATTTTAATTATCTTTTTTTAATAAATAATGTCGGAGAAACGACATTATCCAGCAAGTTATATTAAAATTGAATTGTTTTTTAAAAATAAGCGAAATAAATAGGGTATATAACAAATCCTACTATTTTTAATGATTTTTTTTTTTTTTGCATTTTAGGGGTGTAAATTACTCCTTAAACTTATCCATTTGTTAAAAATTTTCATAGTTTATTAATTTGAACCTTTATTATCCCCTGGGGGACAGTTTGAAGACTAAAGCAATGCTTTTTAACCCTGAAAATCGAGTTCTAAGTTATAAAGTCGCCGAAAAGCATAAAAAAGGGAGGGGCAATTAATTAATTTTTAATTAAAATTTGTGGCTTCCAATTACTTCTATAATTGATATAATTAAATAAACTAATTAATTAATAGCTTGGTTCCTCAATAAGCTCTTATTATTCAAAGTAATATGTGTAACAGATGTTACACATTGAAATAGTAACATCCGTTACACAGGCATGTAACGTCTGTTACACCTGTATTTACAGGTAATTTACTTTAATCTCACAAATTTTGGTGTTTTTAGTTTCTTTACCTTAAAATTAAAGTAGAAAGTGGGAAGAAAAATTTAAAAAATTATTTTTCACAATGTGAGAGAAACTTTATGTAAATTTTGTAACAGACGTTACATCTCAACCTGTTATAACAAATGGACCCCCACCTAGGTAGTTTCTATTTAAATCAGTAGTAAACATATATTTATTTTACATTTAGAGATCCAACATCAATAATAAACTTCCCTGGAGCAATTGTGATTGCATAATTTACAGATATAATAAGGTAAAAAATCGATAATTTCAGTAGCATCAAAAATTTTACAATAGTACATGCTTTTTGATGACTTCCTCTACAAAAGAGAGCTAATATTTGTAAAAACCAATGTTAGTTTCTAATTCTATAGACTTTAAGCTTTCCAATGATGTATAACAATTGGGGTTTTGATAAAGTTTATTTTTTTCCACATGGGTGACTAGTTAGCTGGAATTACCCTTCAATTCTATAATTCCCAATAAATATTGTCAAGCTTGTTTGGTTGTCAAAGGTTAGAAATATTTTTTATAGTTGTTATTGAAATATACCTACTGTATTTTTTTATTGAGTTTGTTTCAAATTTTCAACCTTTGGCAACCAAAACAGCATCCATGGTGATATTCAACCCGTAAGTTAACAAAATTGAACCTTATTTGGTTTTCTCATAAACAATGCATTAAATTCATAATAGTAGTTGCATTTTACTTGTACCTACACTGTCTTAAGTAAGGTGCTATGTAGTATTTTAATCACAAGATACTTTTAGGTTGGTGCAAATTAAAATACACTTGAAGACGAAACATTAAAAAAGGTTACCTACAGCCAGTTTTTTATATTAGGTAAGGATTTTTTAAACTTTTTTTATTGATTACAAGAACTAAAATATTGGGATATAGGAATGAACAGCTAACTTAAACATGCGAAGAAAAAATATACTAATTATTGTCATTAGATCTAAAAATAAGATAAACAAAGAATAGAATAGTACATTCCGTTTTTCTCAATAAAATTAGTACAAATATGAACATGTTTATACAGGGGTAGGAGCAACTATTTCACTAAATATAGGACATTCTATACAAAAAATATAGGACCCTCCGAAAAGGTTTTAACTAAATTTATTTACATTTTTCCAGATTATAACTTTAAAAACTGATACCTCTCAGTGAATTTAGACTCGATAAACAATAAAGAAATGATATTTTTAGATAAAACTTAAAACATGCATTAAATGTTCTGAAATGCAGATTGAAACATAACATAGGGTGATTCAAAACTCAAATGATAGGGGGGATCATCAGATCAGATTGAAACTACTCGAATATAATTCAAAATTATCCTGGAAAGGAGGACCCTGAAGCAATTCTAAGGTGCTAGGGTACTGATGAAAATTGCCAGAACCAATGTAAAATGAGTAATTGTGGGGGCAAACAATTGGAGGCTGAAATAAAATTATGATGTTTTAGTCTTCAAGAAGAGACAATAACTTTCTTGCTTTTTTTGTTGTTAAACTTTGAAGATAACCTCTTTAGGACAAGAACTTTACATGGTTTTTATAAATAAGATAAAACATGGTAATTGTCACTGAAATTTTATTTTTCTACTATCAACCATTTGCCCACTTTTCCATTCCACCTATTTTTCATTACTTTTGTACACACTTTAGTTTAATGCATCAGGATTGCTCCAACTTCAGGTTTGAGATGAGAAATATAGGACATATAGGGCATTTGCAAAAATATAGGACGTTTTTTAAGGTTTTTGGAAAAATATAGTAAATATAGGATATATAGGACAACTCTGACCCCTGTTTACCTGTTATTACCCCTGTTATCACATTTTTAAAAAATGGGAAAGGAAGGCGGTACTTACGTATAATCCGCGTGCCATTGACACACTTGTTTTTTCTAAGTAAAACGAAAAAAAAAACCACTGACAAACAGAACAATTGGCTCCAATTAAAGGTTTGTTCTAACGAGAACGCAATTAAACAAAAGAAAAACTTGATAACCACAGTAAAATCTTAGGTAATTAATTTCTGGCATACGGATAACACGTAAGTACCTGGAAAGCTATATAAATCGGTCCACTCTAAAAAAAAAAAACAGTACATTGGTACCCATACTTAGACTGTCCAAAATTTAACTGCGCATAAAGCAAACAGAGAACATTAATAAAGAGAAAACAGCTTTGACATAGAAAAATAATCCACAGAAGAGAGCAATGACACCGTTTTCTAAGGAGGCAAACAAATCATACCAATAAAATAAAATTCCACCTGTGTATCAAAACATCAGAGCTAGAGCTAGAGCTTGATGAAATGATTAGGGTAGAAGCAAGAGAAGAGATAGAAACAACGCACCTCGATTAGAAACTGTTTGACAGACAAAGACAGGTATTTAGATGTGACTGGGAACACAGATACATAACATGCTACACTCGATAGCAATTTTTTGATTGGATTGGAAATATGTTTTGCAATTCTTAGGAATCTAAAATATCCAAAACTTGTTTGAGACTGCAGAAGACCATGCAAGACACTGTTGTTTCAAAGAGTCCATTGGTCGAGGCTGCTGTTGTTCGCCTTACGTCACAGTGGAAAATATTGCAAAGGATTCTGGGTAAATGTCTGAACAGCTGACGAGCACGCATCGCGCATGTCGGCGAAGAAAAAAGATGTTTTTATTTTGGTTTTTCGTGGTAGATGTTCATGTGTGTTTCTGATTGCTTGGGCACTGGCAGTGGAGAGGCAAGGAGAGGAGGTCTCTTAAATCGTCTTCAATACACTTGCAACTTACCTCGGGGGGTTCCTTCCTTTGATAATGATCTATTATATCAGTGGTTCCCTTGAAGTTTTATAGGGGAGTGTGGAGGAGTTGGATAGATAATTAGAGGGTGTTTACTTTTTAAATCATCGATTAATTTTTATCTTATAATCAAAGATTTTAAGCAAAATTTCTGGTCCCTGATAAAATAATTAATTTTTTAGCTGTCATTTTTATTTTTTCTGTTAAGTTTAAAAACAGGGCAGTTCTGTATTTGTAAGGGTAGGATCAAATAATTATCATACAGTTATTTCAAATTCAATTTTAAGAGTCCATTAAAAACTTAATTTTTGAATATTGTCCATATTTTTCAGCTTTACAAAAATTTTCTTTAATGGTTCCGTAAATTAAAGTTTTTTTATACATGGTATAAAATTTTATTAAATTGTACCATACTTAAAAAATATAAGCGAATCGGGGAGAAAATTTAATGGAGGAGAAAGTTGATCTGGAAAAGGGGTCGATGGTCCCAAAAAATTTGGGAACCTATGATCTATAAATATAATAGCGAGATAACTATATATACTTAATTTATAGTTGACCCCCTAGTTATCTGAGTGGTCATGGGGGAGCAATGCCCCCTTCCGAACTTTTTTTAGGATATTCCATTTTTCAAATGGTAAAGGTTGATTTTTTGCAATATCAGAGACAGCTGCCCTCCCCCATTTATCTGACCTTAAGGGTCCTTCCTCTTAAATCCGCCCATAATGGAGACTAGAGGACCGATAAAGAGGTGAAATACTGTAATACCCCTGAAAAATCTCTGATAACCATATTTAGTTAACTGAAAATAATATATGATGATTCCCATGATTCCTTATTGGTATATTACTATATAGCAGGGGTTTTGAACTTCCAAGTACTCGAGGGCCGCAATCGAAATCCCAAGTCAAGTGGCGGGCCGCAAAGTAATCTGGCTTCTTTTTATCCATAGTATATTTTCGGGGTAGCCTTTAATATGGAACTTTTCCGGCGAGAGGGGGATGAAGGTTATTTACATATTATGAAGGTACTACTGTATTTTCAAAAATTTCAGAGGATATATAAATTTTTACCCTATGCATCCTTTAATAGTGAATATTAATTAAAGAGGAGTCTTCCTCCAGAAAATGTTTGTAAATTTCCCTAAAAATAGCGTTTCACTTAATTTTTGGATACTCAGGGATGCAAGTGGCAAAAAGGGGTTTTAGAGCACCTTTGGTGCAGGGGAAAATACCATTTCGGAGCAGCAAAACTATGTTTTGGAGCAGGTAAAACACCATTTTGGCACAGCACAACCTTGTTTCGGAGCAGGAAAAATGCCATTTTAGAGCAAGGGATTTTACTTCAGGACAGGGATGATTTGATCTTATCAAATCTGATTCTGAGGAATAGAATTACTTAACTTTTTTCACTATAAAAATATTTTATTACCCAAACATGTTAACATATTTAATCCTTTAAAATTACATATTTTATTGGTTTATTTGCAATTATTAGGGATGAGTTTGTTTAAAGATGAAAAAAGAGTGAAAAGCGCAAGCTTAGTTTTATACAATTTTTTAGCATGAAACTAATAATTTTTAGCAATGAGAGAAGCAATTTTAATTTACCTTCACTTAAATAATTAAATTACTGAAATTTTTTAGCAATATCACTTATGCTAAGTAAAAAAAATTAGAATGTATTTTTGAATTTTTTTTTTTAGAATCTTAAATCTTATAGATATCTAAAACAGGTTATAATCTAACCTGATTTAAATAAAACACTGTATTATCTTAAGTTGCTTCAAAGCAACCTTTCACCAAAAATTTACAACTTAGAAAAACCTCAGCCCCGCATATTTAATAGCTTTAATTTTTAGAATTTGTATCTTAGAGAACTTTCTATAAGAAAAGTTGTGAGTAATAAAGTTCAAAGCATCAAAGGGGGGTCTGGGGGTCCCCCCAGAAAAATTTTGGAAATTTGACCTTAAAAACAGGAATTTAACTTGTTTTTGGTACATCTAGTCCAAATTTTGGACATACTTTTTTAGGCATGTTCAATATTTTTAAGTAGAATTTTGATTTTGATGAATTTACTATAAAAAGTTGTGAATTCAAGTTCCAAGTGCAAAAGGGGGTTTAGAGGCCCTCCCCCCAGAAAATTTGACACTTAAACAACAGGGTTTTGGTAACCTTGACCGAATTTCTGGGGGGGGGGGGGTACGCCCCCTCTTACATAAGCCCCGGAACGCTGTTCTGAGAGATATCTATCACTGGAGTAGCCTTATTAGGCTGCTCTTATAGTCCACTTCAACAGGCGCCCGTAAAAAGCAGTCGCGGAAAAAACGGAACTTTCGTTAAAAATCGCTATTTTTCGATTTCCGGAACACCAGATTTGCAAGTAGTTTCTAACCACAGTGAAGTTGTTCTTTCTACATCGCAATAAGAACGCAAGAAGAGAAGCCGATTTCAACTTTACGGCCGCGGCGTCCAAGAAAGCATCGCGGAAGGAACGGTTCACTCCGTGAGCAAAACGAAACTTTCACGAGAAGTCACGACTTTCCGACTTTTTTTGGCGATAACTAGTGATCTTTCTTGGAAAAAATCTGGGAAGTAAAAAAGTAGGGATTATCTGAAAAAGTTAAAATTAGTTCGCGGGGCGCAAAATTGATGAAAAAGTGGAAGAGCAGAAATAAGCGGGAAAATCGCGATTCCGCGAAAGAAATTGGGGGGTTAGGGGGTCTTTCCCCGAAATATTTTTAAAGTTTAGTATGCTAAAAAGTGTTTTGAAGCTACTTTTTTTTTTTTGGGGGGGGGGGTTCAGGGCTCATCGCGGGCCGCACAAAATGACCCGGCGGGCGTGGCTTTCGTTTCGATTCGGAAAGTCGCGCGCGGACAGCTTTGGCGCCGTAAATTTCCACGCTTTACCCCAAAAGCGCGCTTATCATGGCACTCTGAAAAAGGCTCTGAAGTGCCAATTTCAATTTTTGGCAATTATTGGACGGGTCGCGGCGGTCGCGGAGTAAACAATTTTGAAAAATTCGCGTGAAAATACTCGCTTTGGCGCAGTTCGGCGCAATTTCGGTTCAAAACTACATTTTTGAGCAGGATGGCGCAGGATTCAATAACTGGAGCAGTTCGGCGCAATTGGCGCAGCACTTGCATCCCTGGATACTCCATTTTGTCCCTCCTCGGTTGACCTAAGCCTTTATAACCCCTTGTTAGGCTCAGGGTGAATTTCAGGATATAAAACCTCTATTCAGTGGCGTAATTAAGGGGGCAAGGAGGAGCAGTTCCTCCCCTCTAGAATTTTTCCATATTGTATTTTGCCCCTCCAGAATTTTAAAGTAAACTCAATAGTAATTTTTAAAAATGGAAAAATACTACTGACACTTTCTCTTCAATAGAAATCATCAATGGTAATTAAAATTAGCGCTGTCAGTTTACTACTTCTGATACTGATACTGGGTCAGACAGGTCTGATTTTATTTCGTTCCACTTTTATCCAGGATAATTCCATACAGGTTTGATTTATTTCGTTCCACTGATTGCGGAATTCCACTTTAGGGTTGACGGTACTTAGTTTCAAGTGAAGAGGGGGATCTGAGAGTCCTCTTCCCATTTTTTTTTTTTCGAAATTTTTTTTTTGACTCCAACATATTGGCGACACCCGACCAAGATCGCTCCCTGTACTCTTCAGAATTTCCAAGGTATAAAAAAGCAGGTAAACAGTCATAAGAATTTTGGAGGGATAAACCTCCCTAACATACGGCCCTGCGTAATGCATCCTTGAAACATTTTGTCACTAAAATCACCACGGACTTTTGGAGATGATGTTTTAAATTTTACGAGTCCTCTTTAGCATCCTTTCTATTTCTTCTAGTTTCATAACAATGAAATCGGTTAATAACAGAAAGAGAGAACAGTTTCGCGGCACGTAGCGATCAATAACACGCAGCTCGGTTTGTTGTGATGGGGTGGAGCACGGGATGCAATCTATTTCGAGTCTGTAACTACAGCTTGCGCAACACAGAGTTTGTAGGGGTTTCAAGATGGTTTCAAGGGGAAGCGGTAACTCGTCAGCATTTCGGTTGCGATTGCTGGCAACTTTACAAATTCTCGGTCTGACTTCGACGTTGAAGCAAAACACTTCTTGGGCACGACTGACTTTAGAGAAGAGTTGATTGAACCTATCGTTCAACACTAGGGTGGAGCGAAAAACACGAATTTCGGAAATTGAAAACGCCTATGGTGGGAATAGCTGTGGACAACCATGCCTATTAATAATCCAAAATATGAGCTCAATCAATTAATATCTTCAGATGCCCCTTTCACTTTGAAATTTCGAAATTTTGCCAATTTTTTCATATAAATAACAATAACGCATCCATAAAAAATTAATTCCCCCTATTACGAGGCATGGGAGATGAAATGAACTTCCCTGAATGTATAAAAAAAGTTTTAGCCTTGAAATAAATTTTTGAGTTTAAAATTTCCTCCCAATGTGTTCCTCGCAAGTGCGGGCGGTGGTACACGGGCGCTCCCCTTTCATCTCGTTGTTTATAAGGGGGTAAACAACTCGTAATTCACAACTTAGAGGTGTCTGGATCTCTTTAGATGCCCGCCCCTTTTTTGGTAAATATCTAGTAATAGAATTAATGAAAGAATTAATGCTGCACTAAAAGATATGGGAATGATTTCCACAGATGATATGTCAAATATAGTTGATAGGAGCAAAATTCGAAGAGAAAGAGTAAAAACACGTAGCTATCTTAAAAAGGAAATTGAAGAAATACCAGGGGAACAAGGGATATATTTTGATGGAAGAAAAGATAGAACATTAGTAATGATTAAAGAAGGGGAAAGGAGTGCTAGGAAAACCATAACACAAGAACATATTGTTATAGTAACAGAACCAGGGTCAACATATTTGGGACATGTAACACCTGCCACTGGCACTTCTCAAAACATTAAAACAAGTATTTTAACATTTTTAGAAAAAAATTTCAATCTTTCCAAGTTAAAAGTTATAGGTAGTGATGCTACTGTAGTAAACACAGGAGTAAAAAATGGAATAATTCGACAAATTGAAGTATTTTTAGAACGGCCTGTGCATTGGTTTAATTGTCTATTACACACGAATCGAATGAGCTACCTTTATGCCATTTGTTACAACATTTGGACGGGAAAACCACCGGGCCAAAAGGATACAGGGGAGATATAGGAAAACTGTTGGAATCTTGTGAGAAATTAACAATAAAAAACTTTGAGGAAATTGAAACATTTTTACCAGATATTGACCAACAGGATCTAAGCACAGATCAGAAATACCTTTATGAAATGTGTGTCAAGGGATTGCAAATAAATATATCCCATTAAGCTTATCCCAAAGAGATCCGGGAAAGCTAAATCACTCTGGCTGACAACAGCGAACAGGATTTTAAGGTTATATGTTTCAATGGAACATCCAACTCATAATTTGAAAGTATTAGCAGAATATGTTATGAAGATATATGCCTCTATGTGGTTCAAAATTAAAAGTCAACCATGGTGTCAGTATGGAAGTGTTCATTTTTACAATATCGTAACCAAATCGAGATTTTTGACGGAGGATTTTAAGAAGGTAATTGATCTAACTTTGCAAAGAAATGCTTACTATGCCCATCCAGAAAATATTCTTTTGGCAATGTTGGCGGATGATCGAAAACACGTAAGAGAATTGGGACTTGAACGAATTTTAAAATTGATGCAAGAAAATGAAGCTCCAAATAATATTAGATAGTTTAGAACACCCAAGTTAAACTTTGAGGCAGTGTCTCTTTCAAATTATGAGATTCAGTCTTTAATTTTAGACGTTCCAAGATATAGTGATCTTTTTAACTTTCCATGCCATTCCCAAACTGTGGAAATGTGTGTTAAGATAGTTACTGAAGCATCAGGTGCAGTCTGTGGAACAGAGGCACGGGATGGGTTTATACGAGCGAGAATTGCATCCAGAGTTTCTTTGCCAAGGTTTGAAACGAAAAGCCAATATAAACCACTTTTAAACCAGTGACTTAAATTTTTGGAGGGGTAAACACAGTTAAATATTATTTTTAGTGGGAGGGGGGTGGGGTGGGGAACTCGATATGCAGCCACCTTCTCGTGGTGAGTTTTGGGTTGTTTTCATAATGAAAACAAGCGAAGAGCTGCAAGGGAAGTGCGCGCATTCCACGAGGTACGCTTTGGGATGTCCGTCCGAAAGCGTGGAGGCGCGCATTAGATGCTTTAAAAAAGAGGCCAAATTTTAAATTCAAAAATTTATTTCAAGGCTGAAACTTTTTTTATACATTCAGGGAAGTTCATTTCATCTCCCATGCCTCGTAATAGGGGGAATTAATTTTTTATGGATGCGTTATTGTTATTTATATGAAAAAATTGGCAAAATTTCGAAATTTCAAAGTGAAAGGGGCATCTGAAGATATAAATTGATTGAGCTCATATTTTGGATTATTAATAGGCATGGTTGTCCACAGCTATTCCCACCATAGGCGTTTTCAATTTCCGAAATTCGTGTTTTTCGCTCCACCCTATTCAACACGATTTGGGGACGTGATTCAAGTGGGATTTTGAAGAAAATCACACATTTCATGCGTTTTGAGATCTTTTCCTAGTACAGAACTCAAATTAATTGCACCTTGCACCATATTAATATAATTAATAACTATAGGATGTATACAGGATAATAAATAGGAACTATAGGATAATAGGATAGTAAATTACCATCTCACTAAGTCTTACAAATATACATCTCTCTTTGAGGTTCAAGGATGAATCATTGAAATGCATTTGTTAGAGAGAGGTGGTAAAGCTATCGGGACAATCGGGGAGGGGAGTTGCGCTCCCTATACTAAAAATGAGGGGAAGAAGTAAAATCTGTCTTCTTTTTTTTTTTTTTTGAAAGGGGGAAAGTAACAAGTGCAGAAAAGTGACAGTTGGAACTCAGAAACTCCACAATCCTACATATGGCCGATATAATGAGAAATTAATTTTTATAAGATTTTTTAAAGCTAAAATTTTGTTTATTGCACTTTTTAAGGAATAAAAAACAGTTTAAATTTTTTCCATAGGTGAATTCCTCTGCATATCCTTAAAGGTTTACCAAACACACTTTTAAACTAAATTTCATCTCAATCACTTTATGATTTTTAGAATAATTTCAGACTTACCTAGGCTACGAAAATGAGGTTAGTCATAAGTTGTTTAAGCTTGTTATTTTAGATTAGTATAAATAAAATGTACAAAATTTCTTCCCCTAAATTATTCATAATTTTCTTAAATTTCTGAGTAGATATTATTAAGAATCCTTAAGTTCATAAACAATTTGTTAAATTAAGAATAAAAATAAATAATTTCTGAAAAAGATTACCTGGTTCTTTTTTAGGGAGAGAGGGAATGGAAGAGCAAACATTAGACAAAAAACACTTATACCATAAGAATATTTTAGAGTTTTATAGCTAAGAGAGAAAGGATGAATTAAACTTGGTTCATATTACCATTAAAAGAGAAGATATCTTATATATTAAAATAATTTGGGTTTTCTTTCGGCCGGCCGCCAGGCCGCATCCCTGAATCGATTTGGACAAACTCGGTCTTGATCGAAAGCTTTCCACCCCTATAGATGATCCAATAATATGTCAGGTTCCTCTAAAACCTTCCATTTTTAAATTATACGATTTTTTCGTTTTGCCCCCATGTTAACTCTATGGGGAGGTTCCGTTCGGCCGGCCGCCAGCCCGAACCCCTGAACCGATTTGGACAAACTCGATCTTGATCGAAAGATTTCCAACCCTAGATGAGCCAATAACATGTCACGTTCCTTCAAAGCATTCCATTTTTATGTTATAAATTAATTTAAATTTGCCCCATTGTTTTCAGTTAATATTTTTACCAACACAGGCAAAACGTCTTTTAAAGAGCGTGAAGATAATCTACTTTGAAATTATCAAACTTCAATGTTTTGACGTTTTACTAGATTTATATCGCAGCAGGATACTAGGCATAGAGCATTTTCAATCACATGACTCGGACCTAACAACGGCCTTAGCAACAGAAAATGTTACAGTTTTTTGCCCTACAGAGGTTAACAGTTACAGAAAATGACTGGCCGTGGAATTCTTCTATTGGAGCATTTGCAATCACGTGACCCCATACCTAAAAACCGGCTTAGCAACAGATAAACAAAGGCCTTAGCAACAGTTAAAAGCCCTACAGAAGGTACACAGTTAAAAGAAAATAACCGGTTGTGACGTCACCTGAAAACACTCTATATTGGATTTATAAAAAAAAAAATTACTGGTACAGGTTTAATTGAAGTATTACTTCTTTCTCTTCAGATGACGGATAAGAATAAATTAGTTGTGGTTAGAAAAACCTATAATTTGATTGAATATCAGTTGATCAGTTTAGCGCTGACGATGCAGCTTAAAAAAAGTAATAAATTGTAAAAAAATTTAACTGCGCTGCAAGCGTGTGGTAGTAACGAGCGAAGCTCGCATCAGCGCCAAAGGCGCGTAATCTAGCTGGTAAGACGCGGCTTTGCCGGGTCAAACCAGCTAGTAGTTATTTATATTTATTCATCACCAAGATGTGTACACTCAGTTTATAATTTTTTCCCTAATCAACAGCACAACTAGAATAAGGGAATTAAGTGTCTGTTACATATATTAGATTTTTAGCCTTCCACTGATTATTTCTTCATTCTCCCTTTACTCTTTTCTTGAGTAGAGGATAACCTTTCTCAGGACTGAAAATGGACTGGTTCATTTAAGGGAGATTTCTTCAGTGTAACTTCAGTTAACACAATTTATAAAGAACTCAGGTAGCAATTTGAATACTTGTAAGTGAGTTCTTGGCTTGATGTACTTAAAATGTTAAAAACCTATAGCTTTGTTTAGTATTAAACATTTATTATTTCCCTTCCCCATTATATATAAATTGAAGAAAACATTACTGGTTGAAAAATTTTTGTGGAAGTTTTTAAGAAATAGTTCCCAAAAATTGTTCCTTCAAAAGAATTCCAAAAAATTATTAGATTACGCAAGTTTGTTTACTGAGATTGTCATAAGGTAACTAAATGAGAGTAACTAGAGCCTTCGCCCCTATTAAATATAACAATTTTACTGTCATAAGAATATCTTTAAAAAAAACATGAGGTATGACCTATTCCTTTAGAGTTTAAGTAGTTTTTCTGATATTACTTTATAATGGTTATCCATTACTTCTGAATAAGAGATCAAGCCAACTTCATTTAAGAATAGTGGCCCATATATCTTATAAACATTGCTAAATAAAAAAAATGCATACATACCTTTTACCTTTAGGATGGCAGAATATGCTGATTTAATACAATTTATCTATATTACTTTAATTATGAAAATAATTAACCTTATTTAAACACAATTTACAAATGAAAAATTATAGTACAAAATTTATTGCAATAGTAGAAGTGGTTAACCGTACACAACCTGAAATGATTGAGCTTGTACAATGCAATAAAACAGAAAAGCAATCCTGACAAATTTTATACTATGTACACTAACCAAACAAAAGCAGGCTTATTGTTAAGAATTTACTGATTGATACAATTCAGAATTTATTCAATTCAACATAAATTCAATCACATCAATAAGCTGATTCTAAAAGGAATATTTTGGATGTGTACGAGGGTAGTTTGAAAAGTTCTCGGCCTCACCCAGAACACGCGCTCTAATTCGCGCGAATTTTTTTCTCCTGTTAGAACAACTCTTCAAATGAGCCTAATTAAATTTTTGGGTGGTTCTGATCAGAATTCTGCTGTCAGGAATTTTTTGAATGAGTTAAGGTGAGCTTATTTTCTATAATGGAGAAAAGCGAGTATCGAGCTGTTATAAAATTCTTTTTAAAAGAAGGGATATCACCAAATGAAATTAATTCTACGATCGTAAATGTGTTAGGAGACTCTTTACCTTTGTTTTCCCCGTGAAAAAATCAGAGTTGAAGCTTTAACATGGTTGCGAGAGTGTTTTTAAAGAACCATGAGAAAAACGTTCAAAAAGAGCCACCATACCGAAAATCGTCGAAAAGTGCCCTCTATGATTTTAGAATAATGATGAAAGAAGGTGGGGACATTTCTAATAGTCTAGGGATTTCAAAGGAGTGCAAAAGTTATTTTTTGCACGAGGAATTGCGCGTGAAACCAAGTTGGACAAGATGGGTGCCGCGAATCCAAATTGTGGCTCAAAAATGCATTGAAATGACGACTTCATTGCGATTTTTGACGTGATTTACACAAAATAAAAGCGTTTTTTTACGTCTATATGCAGAAATAGACTTAGCTTAGAACTTTTAAGTAAAATAATAATCAATGCAATGGATAAAAGTCAGTTTTTCAGCACCAAAACGTGCTATTGGCTGGAAAATTCATGGCGTAAGAATTCTGGGGTTTCAGGGAAATTTTGCCCATGGATTTCAAGGAGAAGGGTATGAATATAATAGCAGAACACTTATCTAAACTGTTGATGAGAATACCCGAGAAAAAAGACCCATTTAGCAGATAAAAATGCTATTTTTCATTAGAACAGCGCTTCTGTTAACAAATGTGTTTTTGCGGTGGGAAAACTGAGGAATTAGGGTTAAAAATTTTAAAAGCACCTATCCTATTACCCAGATTTGGTATCTTCAAACTTCCATCTCTCCTCCAAAGTGAAAACTTTTCTCTCTGGTCACCGTTTTTCTTCGAATTAAGAAGTAACTGTGAGATTAATAGGTTTTTTCACGAAAATCTAGAACAACCCCCAAAAGAACGTAAAATAAGACAGGACTGTCGTTCTAAGAAGTGAGGCAGCTTAAAAAGAGGCAATGTTGAAAAATAAACCATTTTTGAAATCATAAGTTGTCATTTTCATCGTCAGGCCGAGAACTTTTCAAACTACCCTCGTATAACTACTTTTCAAATAAAAAGTGTAAACTGTCTTACTCACAAATACTCTGAAACCAAATTATTATTAACAAATCTATAAGTTTGTCCTTTGGTAAAAGGTACTTGAGGTGTTGACAAAACTTCCCTCAAAACAGGAAGGACATGAGATGTTTTATAATCACTTTTATCCTGCTCTTCAAGAGTTCTGATGTACCTTAAAAATGATTTTTGAAGGCAACTTCTATACTGCACAAGAATGTCAGCTTCTTTTTTAGAACAGCTAAAAGTCAACTTTTTGTGATCATCTAATATCAGGGTTGCAGAATCTTCATTGTCCTCAGCTGAATCATTCTAAAATAATGAGAACTATGAGTAACACTAATATTCAACAAGTAAGAAGTAATGCATGTGATGAGGAATTTTACAAATAGTTTTAAACTTTTAATGGGTGGGATTTTGGTATATTATATAAAGTATAAGTTACAAAATTTAACTCACATTGTGAATGGTAATATTTTTTCCTGCAAATAATGAAAGGCAAATTCCAGGAATTGAGGAAACAGCAGAGGTCATCATCAACCTACGAGCTTCTGATTGTAAAGCAGAAAAATAAATAAGCCATGGGCTAGGAAGTTCTAGTTCATTTGAGACCACAGATTCTTTTTGAATGTAACCTCGTTGTCCTTTCCTAAAAAAGTTAAAATCAGAATTAAATACAATAGTACTAAAAATTACTTAAAATATTTTCTTTACAGAGGAGGTTCATAAGATCATAGTTTTTAAGTAAGTTTAAGTGAAACTATTTTTATAATTTATAGAGGGGTTAAATATTCAATATGAAAATTATTGTCTCACATAGGAGTTTAAAAAAATTATATTAAATTAAAGTGTGTGTTTATAAAAAGATTAAATTAACAGTATTAACTTGCTCTAAATTTATAAATGCAACAAAAAATGACTAAACTTTGAGGAAATTTAAATTAAGAAATTTCAACAAGGTCACAAAATATCTATAATAAACAGGCCTGCACAATACATAGCTTGTGGGCCTGATACTACCCCCAGCCCTGTTTTCAGGCCCAGTAACTCTTGAATGATTAAAAAATTCAATTTATTAATTTTAAAGCAATTAAAAAGTTTAATTGAAAACAGATTTCTAGTAATTTTAAAGGGTTTTCGGAGGAATTTACCTATAGAAAAAAATGTTAAATTGCTTAGTTTAATGATTTCAAAAGTTTAGTTTCTTGAAAAAGCAAGAGTAATTTAGATTGATACTTTGGCCAAGATTAGCAGACCTATTTTTTTCTTGTCTGAAAATAGTGAAATTGGCATAATTTGGCATCCATCACTGTTTAAGTTGTGCAGATCTGATCTCTAATATTTATCAAAACATATTTTAAAAAACTTGTCAGTTTAACATTGCATATTAAAAAACACAAAACAAAAATATTTATATACTCACAAAAGGGAATATATAAGAACATCTTTGTTAATTTTCCCATGAGAAATTTCCCCTTGCACTAACTTGATGACGTTAGGATAAAAAGCAGCAGTCAAAGCAGCAAATATGGATGGTACATGATTACTATTCACATTACACTTGTTTTCAGGATCCAAGAATGCGTTCTGACGATCAATGAGGCTGTACTTGTGCAAATCAGCAGCAAAAAGAGATTTTAATTCTGAAATTGAATTAGCCATAAATTATTTCAGAAATTCAATACTTTTAAAAAATTATTTTACATCACAAATTACTTTAATGTTATAAACAATTAAATTTGAAAACTTCCAAACAGTGCAGTACTTTTTCTTCAGTTGTCTGAACGGGAAAGTATAGTTGCACATATAAACAAAAACAAAGGTTAATTAACTACTACAGAGACATTTCCAGTTAAATTAGAAATTTCTAGATGAAACAAGCTTTAGAAAGTATTCCTTAGAAATCAATGATTTCTTAAGTTTTATTATTTAGCTTTTTAAATGCACACACAATATCATTTGATGAAATGGACACATGGTTAAGGTATCTGACCTTATACCCTCTTATCAAGGCATTGTAAAAGGGAAATTGGTTGAAAACAATTTGAAATCCTAGTATTTAAATAGATGGTTCTCATCTGGGGGACCACAATCTCCTGGGGAGTTGCAAGACATGCCAAGGGGGATTGCAAAATACAGGGAAAACTTAAAATAAGAAATATCTTAATACTTTTATAAATTATTCTATAGTAAAAACTCTGGTTTTATTACTTG
The DNA here is from genome assembly GCA_963680715.1 of Tetragnatha montana. NCBI lineage: Eukaryota > Metazoa > Arthropoda > Arachnida > Araneae > Tetragnathidae > Tetragnatha > Tetragnatha montana. The sequence continues at coordinate 40,615,941 of OY796674.1, forward strand.
TTTCAAAATGATGTGTGAAGGTCTGTCTTAATAGGTTACATGTGATTGTCACAATTAAAAAATTACAACTTAAACTTTATTTTTTTTTTATCATTATATTTCAGAGGGGCAGGCAAAATATTCAACCTAAAAAGGGGGTCATAGTGTCTAAAAGGTTGAGAACCCCTGATCTAAATTATTGTCTGAAAAGTGAATACGAATACATCAATGAAAAAAGTTTTAGTTGAGAAGAAAAAGAATGTAAGCTTCATCAATAAATAGCATAACATTAACAATTATAAAACTTGTAGTCGCTATTTCAGCTAATAACAACATTGGAATAAAAAATACCTTTAATAAAATTCAGATTTTTCTCATCTAGAAGGTTTTGCTCAATAAATTCCTTGCAGTCAGATTGTTCAGTCAACTTTTTCCAAGTGTCAAACAGTTTATGTAAGGCTAAATGATCACTGCATAAGTAGTTGTCATATTCTTGTTTGATCTATAAATACAATATAACATAAATAAACAATGGGAAATAAATGTTGATAAAATAAATTAAACCAAAAATAAATTATGTACACATGTTTCAAATGGTTAAATCATTTATTTCTTTAACTTATTGAATGCATGTTATTTATCAGCAACTTAATAACTTAAATGTAGGACAGAGAAGGTGCTTAAAAGCATCAAACTAATGAAAACAATGAAGAATAATGTAACAAATACAGGCAAACAAGATCTTTCTATCCTAATATTTTTAAAACTTTAAATAAAACCAAACTTTCACCCACCTTTTTAATGATAGACTTTTCTTCTAAAGTGTTAATAAATGGTTCTTTTCCAGCAGTCAGTATTGCGCAAATAGTAAGAACAGGATCTAGACAACTGTGGAAATCATGATAAGGTTGGTATAACAGTGTATAAAATACAATCTTAGATTATATTAGATATTGCAATTATACTCTTTAGTAAAATATTATTACAAAATTATAGGTTAATATATTATAGGTTATTATAGGTTAATAAATTATTTTTATCAAAATAATGAATAATTATCCTCATACAACTATTTTATATATTATATAATTTTAGTAAAAAAGTATTAATTTGAAGTAGAATATATTTAAGAAATATTAATATTAACCAAGAACAAAATAATCACCCAAGAAAAGCTGCATAAACTAAAGCAACAGATAGTCGAGGATGGGTAGAAAAGTTGACAACTATTTTTCCTAGTTCAGTTAAGTTTTCTTCTTCATCCAGAACTCCACAAATTTGAAGCTCACTAACGCCAGCTTGCAATGCAGCTCGGGTTGGTGGTTGTATAGCCATAGACAGAAAATCTTCTGCCTTGCTTTCTGGACAGTACAACTAAACAGATACAACTTTGAGCTTTGAGACATAGGTCTTTAAAGAACATGTATTTTATATAATCCATTGATATTTTTTAATCATTGCAAGCACATTTTAGACAGTGTTGATTTATAATTTCACAGATGAAAACTAATTAAAAATAATTTTAATAACATCATTTATCCAGATTTTCAACATAACTTCACTTTTCCTCTCATTCATCCTCTAAATTGAAAGCTAAAAGATTTCTTGTAATAATATATTAATTTAAGCAATATAAAGCATCATCTGTGCTTTAACAACTTAAATCTAACATAAAACTAGGTTTGATGCAATTCTCAATAGTATTTACATACAGCAGAGGGCTTAAAACATTAAACAATCAAAAATTACCTACAAAATGTTTCATAGATGCAATTAAAACAACACAGGGTTGAAAAATCCATAAAAATCTATTGAGCAGAATAAAATAAATGTGGGAAATCTAAATTTAAAAGAAGCCTTTTTTGCCTAATTCTTTGAAAGAAAAAACTAACCTTACAATCAAGAATGACATTCTCAAGAGGCATTCTGATAAGCTCAGGAACGGGATAATCCTCCATTCCCATCATTACTTTCCTACTAAATAAGTTGTAACAAATTCCAGGTTGCACACGGCCAGCCCTTCCTCTTCGCTGGCGGATATTTGCTTTGGTGATCCATTGAGTTCCCAAGGAGGCGACTCCTCTTTCTCCATCAAACGAGGTTCCTTTGTGCAGTCCGCTATTTACCACGTACACAACATCATTTATAGTGATAGATGTCTCAGCTATGTTGGTGGCTAGAATGACTTTTCGAATACCATTCTTCGGTCTACCAAAAATCTTGCTTTGTTCTTCGTGTGGCAAGTGCGAATGAGCACAGCATATCTGTAGCTTATTAGATACCTCTTCAGTAGCCTCCAACAGCATGTTCTTCACATTTAAAATATCATGCCAACCAGGCAAGAAGCATAAAATAGCACCTGGTTTCTGAGTTCTATGGATATCTTTGATGACACTGGCTACAAGTTCTACATCGAGTACTGGGCCATTGGGAAGTTTAATGAAAGGATTATTGGTTTTCATATCTTCTAGAAAGTATTCCTTTACTGGGTGAATTGTCCCTGGAATATGGATAACAGGGCAATTGTTGAAGTACTGAGAGAAAATATTGGTGTTGAAAGAAGCACTCATCAGTAAGAGCTTGATATTTTTGTTACTTTCAAGAAGTCGTTTCAGAAGAATTAAAAGAAAATCAATCTGCATATTTCTCTCATGAACCTCGTCAACAATAATGTGGCTAATACCTTCAAGATTTGGATTGGAGCATAATTTGCGCAAAAGCATACCAGTAGAGCAATACAAGATTGCTCCCTTTTGTTTGGGTAAATTTTTATTTAGTCGTACATGATGACCAACAGTATCACCAACCTATAAATAAAACAGATTATTAAATTTTAAATATCAATAAAAAAATGAGTATACCAAATCCTAAGATTGAATTCAGAATTAAGAGAAAACTTTCCAGTTTTGTAAAATAATTATGATGCAAATTAAAAATGATTGGCAGTTAGGCTACATTTAATTTTTACACAAATGACTATCACCAGACTATCCCCATTAAGCTTGGAATAGAATAGAATAGAATTTATTTTGACCATGGCCAAAAATAAAAAAAAAAAAATACAAGATAGAAGCAAGAAAAAAGTACAAATCGTACATAAACACAAAAACATAACACACTAACATAGACACACTGAATCAAGAATCAAATTATGTAGTACCAAAAGAGCCAGAGGCTCGTCCTTGGTACCCAAAAAGCTAGCTAAATACATATAGTGGCAAAAGCTACGCTTAAATTACTTTTGAATTTTGAATAAGGTTTCAATATCTGGTTGTCCTGAAATAAAATCGTGAATTCCGGATTTAAATTCATGAATATTATTGGTCAGTCTAAGTGTTTCACTTAATTTATTATAAAGGTATGGTCCTAAAAATGTATGAGATTTGTGAATTTGATTAGAGTAGAGAAGTACCTTTTCACCCCTTTCTTGAGCAACTCTTTCTGCAATGGATATTGCCGATATTCTTCTAGGTTGAGTGACAACAATGTTGCAGTTAGCCCCATTATGCTTTTCTACAAAACTTTCAAGAATGTACTGAGGAACTTGAGTAGTTTTTCCACAACCAGTTTCACCAGATAATACAACAACTTGATTTTCCTTCAAGAGGTTTAATATATCAAGCCTAAGTAAAAAAAAAACCTTGAGTATTCCAAAATATACATATACACATTTAAAGCTAGTTTTAATACCAAATAAACCCTAATCCCACAAACAATGAACCATCACAAGACCCCCTAAAAAGTTCATCATAATCAAATTTGATGAAATTACTTACATTATTAATTAATTTTAGGCAGTTTGATTTGAAGTTATTGATAAAATAGTTTAATAGAGAATGATTGAAAAGAAACAAATGAATATTAGACTCCAACCTCCAATAAAGATTTTTTGTTATACTGTAATGAGCAATTTATCCGGAAATCAAAAATCAGCCCTCCCCCCCTAATTGGTTAGCTTTTATTTTTGTCTTGAAAATATTTTTCTCAAAGGTTTTATGCTGCACATGATGAGTCCACACTGCTGGGAGTTTTTTAATACCATGCATACGATCTGAAAATGGATTATGTATACGTAAAATTTTCAAGAAAGAATGGAAGTTGATTATCGGGAGAGAAAGCTTTTAATTTTTCAGGTTGATAATCAGGCCCTGTCATTAGCAACAATGTGCTTGTACATTATGAGGAGTTACATTAAATTGGCATTTTTTTTTTCGAAATTCAAATTCATTTGGTTTAGTTTTTCTGTTATTTCCGTAATCCCTAGTATAAAAACAACAGCCATAGAAACTACAGAGAATCCGTAGTACTTGGAGTCTCTGATACTATAAGTTTTTATTTTAGCAACAAATTCTTCATCTTTACCTTTTTAAAAATTTCTTCTTAATATAAATTGGAGGACTATCTAAAATGTTTTGATAGCAGTATTACACATTTATTGATAGAAATAGCTTTTACTCTAAAAAATTCATATTTTTACTGGCAAGCTAACAAAATGTCCTTTCAAAGCACCCAGCTTGCATGCATAAAAATCTTACTCCATAAAATTGAAAACAATTTTGTAGATTCTATGTATGTAAATGTCTTAATAAATAAAAAATAATTGAAAAAGCACAAAAATACCTTTTGGCATAAATGGGAAGCTGCACTTTAGCTTCTTTCAATTCTTGAATAATAGGATCACTGCTTTCAGAAAAAGAAACCAACCTATGATACATTTCATTGCTTCTTTTATGGACTTCTTCTTGTGAGGGTTCATAGTATATGTTCTCAGTTATTACATCATACATACTGTCTTTAAGCTTGCTTTGAACTTCATTGATAATTGGAAGCTCAACTACAGAATCCATATTTTGTTTCTAAAAAATATTAAATTTTAAATATTAGAAGTATAAAAGTTAAATATGCAGTAGTAGACACCTTAAGGACTTTTTAGCCTATTTGTTCACATATCTAGGGCTGAGTTTACATCATGAAAAATTTATGGCATAATATTGATGCACCAAATATTCTACTCTTATAATATAACAAGTATTAATTTATTTAAAAGTAAAAGATTTTACTATTTTTCTAAGAGATGAAATTGATTTAGTAGTTGACAGTAAGAGGAAAATATGTGAGCCAATAGTTGTGTTTCTGTTTGTTCTACTTTGGTATCAGTAGTTGACAAAGGGGAAAACAACTCTAATGAACTAAGTAACTCTTGGTTACCTTAATACAGGAATAATCATTATAATTTAGGAGTGTTTAGTACAGGATGTATAAGTAAACTTTTCTCTCCATTTATTTTATCTTCTTTAGGCTGATAGTTCATTTATTTTCTTTCTTCTTATTTTACTCTCTTTCTGGATCACTACTCTTGCGTTTTATTTGTCATTTTTATTTCTTTTGTTCTGTTCTCCAAACTAATTTTTTCATCATCTCTTTACCTCTCTATTGAATTATTTTCTCTTATTTTGCTTGGAGAGAAATACAAAGACAGAGATAAACATGAAAAATAAAGAAAAGAAGTTTAAGAGTGATCAGGAGAATAAAAGAGGAAAATTAGACAGGATAAAGTTAACAAAAGAAGAAATGGGAGAGAGAAAACAGGAAAAAAGGAAGAAAATTTAAATAAATTAGTTAAAATATTGAGATAGGGAGAAAAAGACAAATATTTCTTCAATATTTTATTAATTATTATCAAATTGTGTAATTAGCCCTTTTCTTTCTTACTCTCTAATTTCAAAGGCATGCACTGGCAAATACTATACCATAAGCTATTTTCGGTACTTGTAGTTGACACTAGACCAATTGATGATATTTAAATAAACTTTTTGGTCTCACTTTCAATAAAAGGTTTTTTTTTTACTTTTAGAAAAACAAATTCTTGCTTTTGAATCCAAAATGATATATTAATAGAATTTTATAATAATTTAATTTCAACAAGATGCTTAGTCCTTAGGGTAAGGCAACAATGGGAAATGGTAAAAGTTAAGCTAAGTCCATTTTAAATTGGTCATCATGACATTAACACTTTGACTCACAGAACTGTAATTTGCCACTTCGAATCTGGATAGTAACACTTTAAAAACTGCCTAATTTCAATATATTTCTCTCACAAGTTCTTATTTATTTTTTACATTTTCTGCAAAAGTGTCAACTACTGGTATGTTTACCTTAAATAAGACCTTCATAGTAAGATAGAACCACTACAGTATGTATTGTCTTAAATTAATAAGCACGATATTATAAAAATTTCTTAAATGTATAAACAACGTTAGGGACACTTGAAATAAAACATTTGTTTTTTGCCCAAAAAGATTTCATATTCATTTCAATTAAGACTTATCTAAGAACTTTAATCTTGACTATTTTAAAATACAAAAGCTCTACACCAAAGAGTTAAAGGATTCTACTTTTAATAGGAAGAGTAAAGAATTTATAGAATAATTAACATTTAAGTCAATTTTGATAAATATAAAACTAAGACAAAAAACATTACTATTTAAATATGCTTAATAGAATTTCCTGCATTAAAACAAGAATTACTTACTTCTAGTTCAAGCAAAACAGATGACATTTTTTCTTGTAAGTCTTCAGGAATGGATAAGGAATAAGGTGTATGTTGATGTTTAAAAAACTTTATTTCTTCTTCATTGGAATATTGAAGGAGACGCCCTTTTGAATCAATAACTCCTTTCTCTCTTAGCCATACTAGAGCTTTTGCAGCAGCTAAGCTTTCAGCTGACCTTAGGCGACTAGAGAAACCCTCAAATACTTTTGTTTCCGGATAAGTGAGTGTCAACTGAGACTTCCATAAACTATCTTTACCAAAAATCCCTATTTAAAATATTATAAAACACTTATTAATACAAAGAATGGTATTGTCTGTTAATCTTTTACTCTAATCTAAATATTAAAATACAGTTACCTGACTAATGATGTTCATAAATAATTCAATTGATAGTTCATAATGATGCACAATAATTATACATATTTTATGAATAATGTAATGAAAATGAAAGGAGCTTTATAAATAAATAAAACATTTTATATAAATAAAACGTTAGATGAGTTTTCTAAAAAGGTATAACTGTTCTCACAACAAAAAAATCTTTAATAAAATCAGAAAATTTAATACTTTCTCTGGATGAGTTGATTCATAGTCATACATTTGCATTACAAATTAAGTGCAAGTAATCAATTATCTCCTTAACTGTGCTAGTTCCACACCAGTGTTGCTAGACTTTTAGGCAAAATTTTGTGGTCCAAAGCTCTAAAAGTTGCCGATATAAAACTTTTGGATCCGAAGTTTCAAGTTGACATTTTTTTACTTTTAAATGTGTTTTGATTTATACATTTTAAAGGTATTAATTTTTTAATAGTAATGGGTACTTACGTATTATCCCGTCGACCATTCAGCGGCCGTCTAATTCAGCGGCACAGCAATAGTAAAGTCAATGTGATTTAATAACGTTTTCGGATTAAGCGTCACGGTCGACGGGATAATACGTAAGTACCTAGTAATGTAACTATAATTATGATATGCTAATGATATTATAACTAAACTACTATTTTCCTTAACTGTTAAAATTTTTTAAAATCAGATTTATTCAAGTTATTGAGATCAGTTCCGAAGTTTTTTTTCAATTCACAGCCCCCTTTCAGGAAAAAAAAACATTTTTCATGATATTAGCTCCAAGATAGGTAAAAAGTATCAGAATAGATCTGGTTTGTTTGTTTAGCCCCAAATTTTCCATAAATTCTATGGCAATCTCAGGGGATGTAGGATTGAAGGGCAGGCCCGCCGACAGGGGGGGGGCAAAGGGGGCACTTTCCCCAGGGCCCGGGGATTTTCCCAGCCCTATAGGGGCCCGTAAAGAATCTCCTAACTAACCTCTCTAACTTAGAGGAATATACTAATTTTGAACATTTTGTAAATTAATTTGTACACCCTGAAGGCCGCCGAAAATGAGTGAATTTCAGTTTTCAAGAGGCGTATTTCCAAAAATTTTCTGGGGGGTACCCCCAGACCCCCTAAAAGAATTCATTACGAAATGGAGTTGCTTCTCTAAAATTTCATACTCAAGATAAATCATTATTTTAAAGGATCCTAGGCTTAACTTCATTTCAGAAAAAGCCCATCCCTGGGTGTCTTTAAATTGTGAAAAGTATCCAAAAATGATTTAAAATTTCTTTTTTAAGGGTCGAAATTCCAAATTTCCTGGGGATTCCCCCAGACCCATATTAGTGCTTGTTACTCATCCTATAATCAAGAAAACGAAATTTTTAAGTTTATCAAGATTCAAATCTTGCATACAAAAGTTCAAAACTGCATGCCTATGCATTTACTAAAGACAACTCCCCCCCCCCTCAAAATAAGAACTGGGGGGGCCCGCTTCTCAACTTTGTCCCCGGGGCCCGGCTTGACTCTCGGCGGCCCTGTTGAAGGGTTAACAAGTTCATTACTTTTAAGCAAGATATTTTCCCCTAAGTGGTTTTCACAATAAATTTGCTTCCTTAGAGACCAAAATTGTGGAACAGATTAACTTTATTGTAAGAGCTTTCAGTTTGTCTCTTTTTAAAGAGAAAGAAAGTAAATCGGTCAAAAAGTAAATAGAAAATATCACTGTTAAAAATATTTTTATACTTACCTTCTTGGTTAGAGTTATGAAATTTGGGAATATATTCTTTGTTTCCATGTTTTGTCCATATTCTTTGATAAAGGTTACATAATGTACTTTTAGATATTTTTAACAATTCTTCACTTAATATGGTTTGTTTAGATGCAACTGCAGGCCTATTGTGCTTGTCAAGTATACCGAAACTCTAAAATATTAAGATAAATTTTTAATAATTCAGTTTTAAAAGAAAAAAAGAGACTTAAAAGTGCTTATAGAACATAAGTTTTAAACACAATATAAAAATTACAATAAAATAGTATACAATAATATTTCATAGTGTGTACAACTCATTAAAACCTATTGAATTACATTTCATTTGAACGTCTAACTCATTCAACAGGTTGATACCCAAGGAAATTATCAAAGATAAAAGAGAATTCAATAAAATTTGTACCAAAACTTCTATGGAAGAACAGCTTCCTTACTTTGGGATCTGGCTAGACCAGGCCTTGGTCATAAGACTAATTTTTTACAACTCTATTCCATATTGCATAAATTTACAAGATTTTTAATGATTTTAATAGATCTTGATTTAAATTATTTTTCTCAATAACTGCAAGTTAACCTTGTTTCTTAAGTGCTCTTCTCCATGTTTCAACTCTCATCTCATATCACAGATTAAGCAATTAGTTTTAAGTCTTAACCTATGCATAAATCTCATTTTATATACAAAAAAAAACTGAAGGAACAACTCTAGTACAATTTTAAATCTATCTGGAGGATTAGAATTTGATTCCCTAAAATATACTAAAACAAAAGTTATAGAAATATTTTTATTAAAGGTAGTACTTGTTATAAAAAAACATACATTATACCTTCATTTTTAAGCAAGCATTAAGATAACAAAGAGTTTCAGCTTCAGATTTTTTACTAGATACTCCAACAGCTTTAAACTTTTGTGGCCAACTCATATCCAATGTTACTCGCCACATGTTTTGGGCAGAAACAACTACAACAGGAAAAAAGCAAAGAATGTTAACAAGACAATCACTAGGATACATAAAAGATGACTGAAAAATGTGAATGCTTTAGATAGACCTGGAAAAACTTGTAGGTTTCTCCTGAACCTAATTTCTCTTCCTTTTATCATATAACAGGATGTCCAAACTTTTTTTGGTCAAAGAGCCAATAAGTCAAACATTTTTTACAAGTTTTAGAGACGTTTTCTTTGTAGATGAGTAATTCCAAAATCAAGAAAAAGATGCAGATGGAAATTTATTCAAATTATCATATTGTGTGTTGTAAAGACTGCCAGTTATGATATTTACCTACCAGTTATGAATTTTAATATTTTTCTCTCAAAATCCTTGTCTATAATCAAAAATTAAAAATCAACTATAAAATTAATTTAATATATAAACTATAAAATTAATTTAATACATAAACTATAAAATTAATTTAATATATAAACTATAAAATGAATTTAATATATAAACTATAAAATTTCTGGGATTTCAACTGAAAATTTCATTATGGCATATGTTAAGTTTTATATTGACCTTTAAACTTTTAATATTCCATTCCCTCTACTCTTTTAAGGTTTCAAATATAAAATATACTGACTTATAGTTTGTTTCAATGAAGAAATATTGATATCAAAATTTTTCTTCTCAACTTTTCAAAGATGTCAATTTAATTTTTAAAAAATGTTATATCTCATTATTTTTTTTTCATATGGTTACAAATTATTGTATGCTTAAAGGGAACATAAGTAGCTTAAAATGTTTCAATCAATCCAAACTCAGAACTTAGATATTAACTATGGGTGAATCTCACACCCCTACAATACTTTGTGTCTGTAAGAAAATTTTAAAAATTAAAAAAACAAAAGGTAAAAACTGAGACTAAAAGAAAAAGAAAATAAGAAAAATTTAACCATAATGCAGTAGAATGAAAGATAACATAACAATCTTGATTGGCCACTTTACTAGGTAACATGTCATAGCTTCACTTATTTTAAACCATTGACATCATCCGTCCAAAAGCAAAATGAGGTCCAAATGGGCTTCCCTGTGTAACACTATATTGAAGGGGCCTGGATGCCCCTAACCCAGAAAAAAATTTGGAAATTTAATACTATAATTCATTATAGGTAACCCCAAGGTAGGCAATTCCATCTTTTGATTTACGACTATGGTTTGTATTTATAATAATGTAGCTAAAACAATCAATAATTTTATTGGCATAGTAGGTAGTACATTTTCCCTCTTCATATGAATGAACATTAATTTGAATTTATGATATTCAAATTATAAAACATTTACATACTATACAGATGATATTATTACGATTTTCCACAAAGTAAGTATAACTAATAATTAGACTTACTGTTTTGTATTCTATCTGCTGTTACTTGGGGTTTTATGTTTTGGATTCCATCTCGAACATGAGTTTCATTTATTATTCTCCAAATAATTTTTTTTGGTTCTGAAAATTCCTCTAAGAGCTGCTTAAGTTCTGAAATCAGAAAGTGCAATTTATTAAAGTAGAATAAAAAAAAACAAGGTCAGACAGACACAGTTTGAAAAGCTTATTGTAAAAAGTACAGGTAAGTTATTTAGGGTCAGGTTACAAATTCGTAAATTTCCTTCCAGATTCTTCATTTTGACTCAATTAAGTATAATATTTTTAAAAATGATTGCTTTTTAGTTACCAGCATTTTCTTTAATTAGAGAAGAAGCATTCGAGTTGAAACGCCTGCTAACACTGTCGGGTATTTCTAAAGGATTGAAGCCAGGTTTCGATTTCCAACAAGAATGAGAAGAATTTGTCAAAAACTTTTTGAAATGAAACAAATTTTGTAAGTATTTCATGGTTAATTTAAGTTAATAATTGAATGATGCAATATGCGGCGCAGCGGAAACAAACTCCGCTCTGAATGTAAATAAATAATGTTAAGGCGTTGCCAAATTAGATTTAAAAAGTTTTAGAGCAGCATGTAAAAGACATACAACAGATATCCTTTCTGTATCCCAGATGGCGCTTTACCAACGCTTACAAGCGGGTAAACAAGACAGCATGGAGTAGGTGGACCAAGATCTGGTCGAAAATCTGGTCCAGACCAGATTTTCGGAGGGGAGGGGGGGGGATGTAATATTTTCCAAATTTAAATTTTCTGGGCCCTCAGAAAATTTTTTGAATTTAAGCATTGCAAAGAGTGTTTTTTAAACAGCATTTTAGGGGTTTATCGTTTATAAATAGTAACTTAAAATACGATGGTTGTTTTTTTCAACTTCCGTTTTGCTCCTGAAAAAAAGTAGTTAGAATTTTGAAATAATTTTGGTACTGAAAATCGGACATTTTTTCTGTTAGTTATCGAATTTACAAGCGCGCTGGGTTGGCGGGAAATAAGTTCGAGGAGCGTGCTTGTAAATTCGATAACTAACAGAAAAAATGTCCGATTTTTATGCAGTGAAGTTGAAAATTGATCCTGAAGGATGTATCTAACTACCAGTACCAAAATTATTTCGAAATTTCTACTACTTTTTTTTCAGGAGCAAAACGGAAGTTGAAAAAAAAACCTCGTATTACACTGTAACCTTTAGTCCCGTTTACACACCCGTTTAAAATAATAAAACACATATATGAGATGAGCGAAACCAATTAGACATATGATATGACAACACCGAAACTCTAACCGACCCGCCATACGACATAGCCCAGTCAAAATAGACATTCAACATCGGAAAAATTCGCATAGAGCTGAAAATTGGTACAGACGTAGATGACATCATTATAAGTGATGTGCCAAAAGTCCTCATTGATCCGATGCCGGCTAATTATTTTATAGAGGTTTTAATTGCGCTTCGCATTCGCCTCGTCATACTACGGGAAAACCGGCCGCGACAGTGGCGCCGCTCGCTCGTTCAACCGCAGGATGTCAAAGCGATGAAGATACGGAGATGGTGAAAGCAGCCTTTTTGTGATAATATTCGCCTCTGAATCGGTTGTAAAACGAAATCCTTTTGTGAATATGATCGCAAAGAGGCTGGTGAACATCAATGCGAAGAGCAAAACTCTATTTATACGAGATCAAATGGGGGGAAAATATCTTCCCGTTTTCTTTTCCTTGCAAATCGCAATAAAATATGGGAAATATTTCGTAGTAACTTCATTGGTAATGGAATTCTCAAGAAAAATGCAAGTAATTATGGTAATTACTTTTTAAAATTAATTTGAGGTTCCAAGGTTTAAAGAATTGGAGATTTGGGGAAAATAACTAGGCGCATTTTTTACGTGGTATTCCCTGTATGGCTAATTTTTTTAGTTACAAATGTAATAGAACCATTTTTTACTGATAAAAAAATAGTATTCAGGAGTTTTTCTGGAGCAAGTGCAAGATGACATTAACATTTTTCAATAATATTCTTGGTTTAAGAACAGCTGAATTATAAACATGGTTTCAAAAATAACAAACAAACGCGGGACACTTAAAAAGAATACTCTGACCAGTAAAAACAGAGCCCCTCTGGGTCCATCTAAGAGTTGATTGACAGCTAAGTCAACACGGAAGTGCCGCCAAAAGTAATTGGAATTGCCCCACGACTTGGGGGCCGAACAGACAAGAAACCTTATCTACCACTTTTGTGGTCATGGCACCTGTAACAAATTATTGGAAATTTCCTTTGGAACCGTAAAGCCATAGCAAAACACCAGCAGTTAATAGGCTGTATCCATGTCTCCAAAAATGTCTCAAGTTTGCTTCATTTGTGGAGGACATTTAGTAACTGAAAATGCAAACGTTACCTTAAAAATCGGGAATTATCAGGGGAATTTAAAAACCTGAAATAATCAGGGAATTATCAGGGAATTTTAGAAAATCTGATAATAATCAGGGAAATTTTGAAAATTGCCTGGTTTCAAAAAAATTAATTTAACATTTTTCTAATTTTCAAGTCTTTAAATGCGTATCTCCGTTCTCCTTCCTAAATTAAATCTCGAATGCACATAAATTAGCATGGTTGCAAATGTTTAGAAAAGTCATCTGAGGTTTACTTTGTTATAATATGTGGACTGGATATAATCTCTTAAGAATAATATAACATAAGATTAATATAAGAAACTGGGAATCTCTTCTTATTTTACCAGTGTTTTAAAATCCTCCTGATTCAGGCTTCAGATTTAAGATTTTCCTACTTTCTCCCGCTTTCCGATTTTTCATACCAGATTATTAGGGAAAACTTGGAATTATCAGGGAATTTTGAAATAAGTTTTCTGTGTCCATTCGAATTAATTAATTTAATAAAATGATGGGAACGAGGAATAACTTATATAATTTCATCCGTTGTATACTCCCCAAATCTCCAATTCTTTAAACCTTGGAACCTCAAATTAATTTTAAAAAGTAATTAACATAATTACTTGCATTTTTCTTGAGAATTCCATTACCAATGAAGTTACTACGAAATATTTCCCATATTTTATTGAGATTTGCAAGGAAAAGAAAACGGGAAGATATTTTCCCCCCATTTGATCTCGTATAAATAGAATTTTGCTCTTCGCATTGATGTTCACCAGCCTCTTTGCGATCATATTCACAAAAGGATTTCGTTTTACAACCGATTCAGAGGCGAATATTATCACAAAGGTTTGGTTTTTGGTTTGGTTTTTTGGTTACATATATTTTCCGGTATGTGTGCTTGATCTCAAGGATCCGCTTATACACCTTCGTCAAGTAAGACAGACACAACAGAATTTTTACTGGCACAAAGAAGGAAAATACACCCAGGGGCGAGGTGAGAATCGAACTCACGACGGGGCAGTGCGCAGACTGCTGGCGTGAAAGTATTATCACAAAGAGGCTGCTTTCACCATCTCCGTATCTTCATCGCTTTGACATCCTGCGGTTGAACGAGCGAGCGGCGCCACTGTCGCGGCCGGTTTTCCCGTAGTATGACGAGGCGAATGCGAAGCGCAATTAAAACCTCTATAAAATAATTAGCCGGCATCGGATCAATGAGGACTTTTGGCACATCACTTATAATGATGTCATCTACGTCTGTACCAATTTTCAGCTCTATGCGAATTTTTCCGAACTTTCGCCTTTTTTTCGTCTATTTTGACTGGGCTAACATACGACCAGTTCGAAAGCAAGGACGGAGTGCGAAGAATTGAGAATATAAAAAAAGAAAAGTAGGAAAAAATGAAAAGTAGAAAAAATGAAAAAGAAATAAAAGAAGGGAAAAAAGAGAAAAAAAAAAGAATTGAGGATTGAGAATCAGAATCAAAAAGAAAAGGAAGAATAAGAAAGTGTGAAGAAGTTGATTCCTTGACATATCGTCGCTGAGAAATCATACCGGTTTATCTGCAAAAATTTAATTATTGATGCCAAAAAATTTCTTTTTTGCCCGTCTATTTTAGGTCAGGTGAAAAATGAGGATTTTGCGGATATGCCGGTATGATTTCACAGCGACGATATATTGGAATAATAGTAAATTAATTAGGATGCAGTAGTGAAGAATCAGAAAAGGCATAATTATTCTCACCCATTCATGAAGAGATTTGGAAGAGAGGATGGAGGTGCACTAGCCATATCATTAATTCTAAACGGAATTGCCCGAAGACGTAAAAGAGGCTTACTTGGATGGGAGGAAGCAAGTGGATTATCCCAGGACAGGGATGCTTGGAGAAAGAGACTCGAAGCCTTATGTGCCAGCGTGCCAGCTAGGCGCGAAGAGGATAGGTAGGTAGCAGAAATGCAGAAATAGGTAAGACTAATCGCATTTGGTCCAAGACACCAAGAAATTGAATACCCTTTCCTCCCGCTGGTATCTCAACCTTGTCGTGGTGGACGGGCTTGCGTGCTCTAGCAACCCAGAGAGCTTTGCCGGCGGTTGGCAGGGTCTCCCATGCAGGACAGGTCTTCGTTGGGTAGGAGCCTGACAAAGAGATGCCTAGGAGAAGGAAAACTCCGATACACACCCGCGTCCAGCGACTGTTCTCCAGGTTATGAGCAGCTTGGACGACCAAGGAATGGGCGAAGTACGGCTGAAGTGCGTACTCCTGGTAGGGCCACCCAGAGGGGGCCCATCTGACACTGCTACCAGTGACGTCACTGGCAGCGGAAGTGACGAGCCGAAGCTTACACTGGCCAATCAGGCTTGTTAAGGCGGAGCTTAAAGTTTCCATGCCACCTGTATCTTTCCCTTATCGCGCTCAAACTGAAAGTGATTGGTTGTTCAAACAGTTAGGAGGCGTTACATATGACGTCACTGGCAGCGGAAACGAGACGTCACGAGCTTTTCCATGTCTATGTGAAGAGCCAACCTTATATTCTATTAACCTTGAGGGCCACCCTAGTCCCTCGCGGTTCCTCAGTATATTGAAGCTGCTTTTCACCCTTTTACCATGGATAGAAATAGGGGTTTGTGTAATTTGTTTGTGTTGTAATTATCAGATATTGGATGAGTTTTTTTATTTTATTTCTCGGCAAAGGATACTGCATACACATACAAGGATACATCTGAAAAGAAGTGTGTGAACACGTGAAATATCATGTATAAGGGTGTTGGTGCTGAAAAAGGGTCAAAAGGCAAAATGGAGCATTTAGGGCAAAAAACCTGAAAATTGACCAATTTATCCACCAAGGTTGACCAAAAGTCGGGGGCCATCACTAAATAATCCAAGGGACGAAAAGGGGAAGATGAGAAACCTCTGTAACCGAAGAAAAAGTGGATTGACCACTGATGGTCCATAGATATTTAACTATGTTTCTCAAAATCATATTTATAAACTAATAATTTTTTTTAATTAAAAATCTGAATTTCACTCAAGATTCAGACACCGCGCTGGGAAATACTCTGTTTGCTTTCAGCTTGTTTGCCCAGAGTATAGTGGCTAGCTGGAGATAATATCGCGTCCGCCATCAAAATATTTTTAAAAAAAGAAGAAACAAGTCAATTGCATTGGGTCGACTAGAACGCTAGTGATAGTGGTCCCAATCAAGTATTCAAATACAAGTCGCCCGATTTGTTTAACAATTAATTTTCTGAAAAAAAAACCTATTTCAAATGCTATAAAAGAATAAAAAAACTTTACATTCTTTGGTTGTCCAGAGAAAAGGCTAGTTATTAATTGCGTGAAAATTAATTGCAATAAAATCAAACAAATATAAATTTTAATAACAGTAAAACAAAACAACCTGATATTTTATGATTCGTTGCTCTAATGTCTGAATAGTAGGCAATAGCTTAAGTCCAGTAATCTACTAAAAAACGGAATCAAACTGGTATAAAAATTACACCATTAATTTTTTGTAATTTTTATACCAGTTTGACCAGTGACTTTTATTTTTCCTTAAGAAAGAGCATGCCTTTAAGGCTCAACTGTTAATAAACTGTTACATCAACTGTTAATAACACAAAACTTACCATTAATTTTAAAAATATATTAAAAAATAGAAAAGTTTAAGAGGTATACTTTTTTAATGTTTAAAATAATAATCACAAAGAGAAGCTCTCAAGAAATAAGAAAAGAAATCTTATGTTTGGCGCTTTAATTGGGTTTTAATACAGTATAAACCACATGAAAAAAAGCGCGTTTAAACACCAGAACAACTATATTAGAATACACGACAATTTTTTAAAAACTGACACTACTCAAATCTTTTGGTTTGGTTGGGTTTACTGGTTTTTGCCACAACTTAGATCCGTAGCGTGGTCTTTTATTAAGTCGGAACTCCACCCAAAAAACTACAAATTCTATAAATTAAAAAAAAAACCTTCAGGTAAGGTGAATCTGCTGTTTGTGATCAACTTCTATCACAAGTTTAGGGGAAGAATATGTACCAATTCAATAAATATGAAAATGGTTAAGTTGATTTTGAACTGTAAACATTGGGTTTATTGTAAAAGTTTCAAAATCATGACGTTACAAGGGGGCACTAAACTTGTGACATGGGGGTATATAAATTCCATTAAAACTGCGTGAAGTAGTAATATGGGTATGGCCCCTTATGAACGCAGTTGCTTTTCATCAACTACGTCAAGACGTTTTATTCTTCCGCTTCTTATCACTTTTTCTTACAATCGAATTCAGTTAGTCCAGTCTAAACTGAGATTAATTGCACAGGCATCCATAAACTGTTGAATTGGTAAGTTGAATTCTTTAAGACAAGACTGATATCTTTAATAACGTTTATTTTCTATTAATTATACCCAAACTCATTTATTCTTTAAAAAACGAGTGTATGTAGCTGGATCGAAAAAGGACAAAATAGGATGTGTTATTCATTTAAATTTTATATGCATCATAATTGGATTATGAAGTAGAATTGTTTTCAAATTGTCATTTAAATTCCAAAACAATACAAATTTATCAACAAAAATCTTTTTAGAAACATAAGGAAACATACATACATATAGGAGAAAAGGGGGCGATTTGATACAAGGGGCACATTGATACACTTTCAATATCTAAAAAAACTATATCAAGGTTATTTAGATCCAATTTTTTCTGAAAGTTCCCTTTCCATGCATAAACATTAAATCTGAAACCGTTAAACTGTAGTAAGGCAATAAATTTTAAGGAAAGAAACTAAATTTTTTTCATTAAAAATTTCCAAAAGTAAATTTCTAAGTAAAATGTAAAATTTTCCTGACTCTGTTATACTTTGAATACAGATATCTGTAAATTTCAAAAGCAAGTTAATTCATGTTACCAATAGGGGACATATTTAAATTTTAAATAACCTTTGCCTATTTTTTTAAATAAAATCTTTTGTTTAAAAATAACCATTGGGGCAATTTGATACACTCGTCGGGCACATTGATACATATAAAAGTTCCCATTTTTTGCGTTGGGAGAAGAATATCTCTCAGCAAAAAAAAAAAAGAATTACAGATATACAGATATATGCTATAATTATATTTACTACAGTGAAGGATATTTATGTCTATTTTCAAATCTGAGATTGGAAACTGCTTGCATTGTAGCTATGTGTATTTATTAATTTTCCAAAAGAAAAGGCAGTTGATAAATACATGACCAAACAATGGAATCAGGGACTCTGAAACATCTGACTGTATTTTCAAAAAATATTAATCAAAACCAGTGTCAAAATAGATAGTAGTTGTTAAATGGCCAAAACCTAACCAGTTAATTAGTGTCGTATTTTTTAATTTCTGGATGATTTTCGACAAAGATAGCCTTGAATTTTATTCAACTTATTCAGGAGCAATTATATCTATGAAAATTTGCATCTTACTTCCTTAATTCAGTGGCGGATCCAGAGACTTGGTTTGGGGGGGGTGATTTTACCTATATGCGCATTCGACATTACAATCAATTTTCACTTTTACATTCAATTCGTAAGAGGAAGACACATAAAACATATTTGGTGGAAAGTTCCCCTTTCTACTGATTTAATTGTAAACCATTAAATGCATGATTAAAATAATTCATTTTCCCTTTTTAAAATGGAACTTCTACTTAAATGCATAAAGTATACACTAATATATAACAAGACAGACCAAAATAAAGAAAAATTAGAGAAACTAAAAGTAAAATTACCGCAAAGCCACGAATGCCTTTTTGCTGTTTATAATTATTTCTTTTAGCTTTTTCACGATTTAGAAATTTATTAAACCGGATTAAATCATTAGAGCCTTGAAATGATAAGTAATAATGACATTGAAAGCTGCCCTGTTAAGTTCTCAAAATAATAATAAAAACTTAATAAATGTACATAAAAAATATTAAATCTATTACTAAATGATAAAAACAATTTTCTTTTGTATATGTATTCCGAATTTAGCAACCAAGAAGAAAATTTAAAATAGCAGTTTCTCTTAATAATTGATACACAGTGATATACTTGAGTTTAAAAAATTATGAAACATCGAAACATAGTTTAAAAAAACAGAAAAGTTGCAGAAAATGGCAAAACTACCTCAGCTTTATCTTCAAAAACATCATTTCTTGGCTTTTTCTTAAAAAATGAAAGCTGAGTTCCACTGTTCGTTTCTGAGCACGACCATGTTCACTATTTCCGGAATCCATTTTTTTGATAGTAAAACGCCAAGTTTTAATAAAACAGCAATTCAGTGTAAAAAAACGAGACAAGTCAAACGTTGGAAAGAAAATCAACTAAATTTTTTACTAGTACAGCTTGGCATATGTACGACATGCTCCGCCCACAAGTTTTGACCATCCCACTGCCAACAAATAGCTGTTATCCCCTCCCAATATGGGATTGCCAATCGCTCTGAAAAAGCTTTGATTTGCCCTTAAATAGATGTTGAAAAACAGTGAGATTAGAAAATATACAAACAAGCCGCCCGCTCTGGTTTTTGTGTGCAATTATACCAGTAATCAGCCTCTATATGAAGTCCAATTCACCCCGATACAGATTTCTTTAACACCGGCTGAAATTTCCGGTGACCAAAGAGTACCGAACCCCTATAGAGGAAAAAGTGGTCATTAGCGCGGACCCTCTGTCAACCCTCTTATCAGGGCTCCGGAAGGGAGCTCCTCTGAAAAGTGATCGATGAATTGAAGTTATCATTTAACGAGTTGCTACTATTGCCGAAAAGGGGCACTGCGAGAAACCGGAAAAAATACTCGCTCAGATGGTGACAGCGGTTTCTCAGTAGAGATTATTCACAAGTCAAGTTTATCGCTATGTTATCGGGGATGTGATTTTCGGCCGGAAATTCGGCGAGGTCACTTTGTTGGGGGGGGGGGGGTGATCACCCCAATCACCCCCCCAGTGGATCCGCCACTGCCTTAATTAGATATTTGTTAAAATGACCATTCGGTAAATTCTTTGGTTATATGTGGTACGACTTCCCTCCTCCCCATACCTAATTAATTATTTTTGATGTTAATGTTCATGTATATTGCTTCATAACACTAAATACCTATGCGTTATAATATTGACAATTAAAATTAAATTAATTATTTTAAATAAAATAGTATGCAGATTTTTTTTCCTGTTGCTTTCATAAAAGATTGTGGAGAAAGAAATGAATACTTTTTAAGTTATATACAGATACGTATATATACGTACGTATGTATACGTATATATACGTGATAAATCTGGCATTATTAATAATGCCCAAATTGGAGGTGGCCAATGTGATAAATTCAATGACATTTATTTATTAATGAGTATTTATCACTTTGCCCGAAATATGCGGGCATTATTAATAATGTCCGGATTAATCACATTGCCCGTAACATATGTTCAACAAGGTTGACTTGTGAGATTTTTATTGACTCCCTATCCCTTGGTAAGAATTGGTGAGACTTTGTGGACCCCTTTTTCCTATTTTGAGTTTACGTAATAAATAGGCAGCTCCAAAGGTTGTATGAAAAATCCGGTCAATGTAAAAACCCGTCAATAAAAACAAATTTATTAACATGATGGTTAAAGCTATAATATTTTTTACCGGAAATTACCGATCGGTTTTTACATTGACGGGTATATTTCGCGACACCATCAAAGGATGGGAATTCGATCCAAAAAAAAATATTACTTCCATTTTTTCTTGCATTGACGCGTTTAACAAAAACAAACCCAAATACATACTTAGGTGTTTCTCTTAATTTATAGACTGCCGTCCCTTGCAGCCGTCAGTGCTCAATACCTGCAAATAAATACAAATTTCGCATTTCTCGGAAAAAAAAAATATTTTGGTTTTCATATTTTCAAAGTTTTTATTTGTGGTAGTTTGGATATAAACATCTTCATTGCAGTACTTACATGGAGGTAGAGCAAGTGAAATATGGAAAATACTCAACTCAATACATTTTTGAGTGTTTACCATTTAAACTAGAGTTATTCATTCTCAACAGTGATCCACAACTTCAGTAACGTCAACTTTCATTAATGTTAAGAAATCGTGGATGATGATGATGATGAAAAATCTTGTTCTTCAAAACTCTTAGTATCGTTTTTATAACGAACATATAATTTCATTAGTTTGGATCATTATAAAAAAGAAACATCATTTACTACATGACTGACCTTCAGAAAAGGATTTAATTTACCTTTACCTTTTACCTTACCTTTTAAATGAAATTATGATCGTAAATTTCTTGATAGAGCTTGAGATTTTTACTTGATAGAGCTTAAAGATTTTGTAAAGAGCTTTTATAGAATTCCATAATACCATAAATAGCGGTTCCACTCTGCAAAAAAATATATATATTGTTGTGGGATTTCGGTCCACAGGTGTTTGCGATCCGTCATTGGCAAAATAAAAAAAAGAGCTGTCCGAGTTAATTTTGATTAGTCCCAGTCCCAACTTTCTTCTTCCAAGGTTGCTCACGAAATAAGAATTGTCCACGGTTCGGTAGCCAAGGTTAATTTGCTTGTTGACGAAAATTGATACATATAACTTAAATGATAGGACATATTGAGGAGCTGACCACCAGTAGAGCTGTATTTTCTCCTTTTCTTATGCTCCTCCTCTCCCCATCTCCTTTTTCTTTTTTTTTTCGGGACTGTAAAAAATCCCGTCTTTTATTTAAAACGTGATCAATAGAAGAGGAAAAAAACTTTGATAAAATGCAGGTGTAAATATTTTCTTTTATCTAAGACACCTCATTTCACAAAAGGCAAAATAGGATGGAATAAGATGTTTATTAGAATAATAGGTGGAATTAATAAAAAAGGGGTATTAATTTTTGCTTTTATATTTATCAAGAGTCCAAATATATCCCACCCAGTAACCTATTAAAACCTGATCACTAAAAGAGTACATTGTCCTTTTATCAATATTTAGGGATTTGAAAACATATTTAATAAATTTGATAAATTTTATTAGATAAATAAAGAAAAAAACGATTAAAGTTGTTATTATTTTGTATAATCTGGAGCAGGTTTAATGGGACACTAAGTAAACCTTTGGATCCTGCATTGTACGAATGACAGTTTTTGTTACATTATTATCTTTAAGATTATATCGTACATATTGTGTTAACAAGCTCACGAGAAGTCAATCGGAAAGCCGTCGTAGTTCTGAAAATCATATTTATTCTTCTTAGGAAATAAAATTCTGTCGGTCCAAAGCGGTTTCGTTAATCATATACAAGTGAAAATCCGAATTCTCAACTCTGTTAGCAATTGAATCATTAGTATAAAAAAGGATATAAATCCAAAACCTAAGTTTTTGGGAAAAACTCTGTGTAACCTAAATCAAAGGTTCCCAAGAAATTCGTGGACCACTTAGCCTCAGGCGCGGATCCAAGAGGGGGCACTCTGGACAGTGCCCCCCTTGGACCAAAAAAAGTAATACTCAAAATGAATTAAAACCGTATTTTACAAGTCAAATTTCAAATTTTTTTTTCTGGTTGAGAACCCCCATACCCCCCCAGGAGTACCAAAAGGGGATCTTGAATGATACTTTTTGGAAAATCCCCAGCATTTTGACATTTTTCTCAAAAGGTAAAGGTTATGGTCTGGAAAATGCCCCCCCCCTTGGAGCACTTGGAGTCCCCCCCCCCGCTGGATCTGCGTCTGATGCTTCCGTGCCATCCTTCACGGACCACTCTTTCTTACTCAGCATCTAAATGCTGTTCTGCAGACCCTCTTTTCTCTTTAGCATCCTTTTCCTCTCAGCCTCTCTGCTCTTGAGCCTTTTTGCTTTAAAGCGGAAATATAAAAAATAAAGCCGTTGACCGTAGTATAGATATAGTTCTTTGGGAATTTTTTATCTACTCCATGCGAAGAATTTTTCTGGGAAAAATTTTGGTGGACTTGTTGAAACACCCTGTATAAGATTAGAAAGAAAAAAAAAATCGAATAAAAAGAATTCTTATTTCTAGGGCTTTTTATTTAACTCCTAATGAATATTTAACTTTTATCCGATTTGTTGACTGAATAGTTTTCCATATAGTATTTCATACATTTTTAATAAAATTTAAAATAAGCGAAAATTTGTAAAACATATGTGTGAGAAATATCTCGACTCGATGTAGGCTTTAAGCTTTAAGTTAAATACTTTAACTTTATTAAAGCACAAAAGTTATGAAAATTTGTTTAAAGTTTCAACATTGATTTCAACATAAAAACCCATGCTTTATCAGAGTAAACCATCTGTAGATAAGATATGTCTTAATAAGGTCATATTTCTGTAATCACAATTAGCACTATGAAAATGCTTAAAATATAAAAACAATGAATAGAAATTTACCGATATCTGACCCAAACGTGATGATAATAAAATATTGATAACAACATAAAATTAGTAACTGCCTCAGCTAAAAATACAAAGGAATTACTTACGAAATATTATAGTTACTACTTACTAAAATAATGACAATAAATGCTAAAAGTGTGAATAGTTGGGATATTATACATTTTGTAAAAAAAATATCAATTAAACTTAGTCAAACTTTGAAGTTGTTCAAAAATTTGAATTATACGCTAGTCGTTACTTTGATATATTGATACTAATACGTTTAAATTTTGGAACAAAGTTTAAAACGCTAAGTCTAAAAGAGAACACCCAGAAGCATCTAGTATGTATTTTGTGAAACTATTTTTAGGGAAATTTACAAACATTTTCTGGAGAAAGCCCCCCCCCTCTTTTAATTCGTTTTAAGTAATATATTCAGCATTATAAGGATGAAGGGCTAAAATTTATATAAATCTGAAATTTTTGAAAATATAGTAAGACCTTCACATTATGAAAATAACTTTATATAAACAAGAAGCCAGAACCCAGATAACTTTGCAACGCGCCACTCGACTTGTGTTTTCGATTGCGGCCCACGAGCACTTGAAAGTTGGGAAACCTCTGTTCTATTGTATCCCTCCGCAAAATGAGATAGGTATAACAATTATAATTACACCTATTTATAGTAAAACAATTTCCTTTTGGAGAGGAGTTCAGGTGCCTTATCTGGGAAAAATGTCTGTAAACAATACGATACCCCGTTCGTTCCAACCATCAGAATCTATCCCAACGTACTAGATCACAATCGAAGGTAAGCTTTTATAAAATCTAGATAAAAACGAGCATATAACCAGAAAAAAGACTACAAACAAGGAAAAAAACTTTTTCTCGGGTTGGCCAAGGTTCTTCAGATATCGGGAGCACGCCGCATATGATGCTCGTTCAAATCGCTATTATCGCCGAATTATCTCCCCTCAGCTGATCGGCTCGCCCGCGGGCAAACACGGCATCTTCAGTCGTTCGGGCGGAACCATGGCGGTGGCGGAAGATGCGGCGCTGGAGATGCGGAGTCTGCGGCATTCGGCCGCCGGCACGATGCGCGGACAGCCGCTGGCCGTGTGCGGAGAAGGCCTCTGCTTCGGATTCGGCAGGAAGAGTGCGGATGCGGCGGTTCTCAGCGACTTGCACGTCGCCGTCGAGAAGGGAGTCATGTAAGTCTGGTTTCTTTTTTAAATTTTGCAGCTGCACGAGACATAAATGTAGTCGTCAAAATATCTCTAAATCAAAAACTAATTGTAAAAAAAATGTAAACAAACCTTCAACCAAGGTCGACTACCTGTGTAGTGTACAGTACCTACAGTAAAACATGACGCCGGGAAGACTCATTTTTTTAAAAATTACGTTTGATGGTTTGTTGACACATTGTGTTGGTTGACTTGTTTTTCTGAAGCTGCAACAGCTTCTTCAGTCTTCGTCCCCGACTTTGTAGTTTCAATTAGATCGGAAGAGTTTAAAATTGTATTTCTCTCTACCCCATTCCTATTCACGGTCTAATTCCATATTTTTCTTTATTCTCTTTCCCGCTTTTATCTCTTTATCTTCCTTATTCCCTCGTTCTTTCAGATTGTTTTATTTTCCCTTTGAGTTCTTCCTCGCTTTCTATGACATTTTCCATTAATTTTTCTCTACTGATGATTACTTTGTTACATTTTTCTCTATTTTTCTCTTCGACCTTTTTTTTCAACATTCTCTGGTTTTCTATCTATCTTTCTTATATAGGCTTCTTTCCTAAATTTCCTTCCCTAAATCTCATTCCGTCCCTGAGATAAAAATTGTATATATTGATGACAGTAATAAGGTTTGTGAGACCCTCTTATTAAATTTTAATCTTTTGCTCCCCTCAAACAATTATTTCCCTACATTTCTTTGTACATGAGACGCGGAGTAATTATTTATTGTCAAAAAAAATCAACTTTTTCCACTAGAGAAGTGTACCACTAAATATACAGGGTGTTTTTACAAGTCCACTTTAAGTGTATATTTCAAATTTTAAGGAATTTATTTACATTGGTTGATCTTTAGATCCAATTGTTTAAATTCCGTCAAATTTGCATCAATTCATCAATATATAACAGATACGATGACTATTTATTTACACTTTCATTGAGGTGTTAAATTTAAAAAATGGAATACTTCAATAAACAACGATACACATTGTATTTTCTGTTTTATTTCGTTACTTTTTGCTTCTAGTATTCATAATTTCGAAAAAAAAACTTCTTAAAATTGAATCAATGAATTAAACGTACTCGTCAGAAAATGCATCCGAAACTAACCCAACATACATTTTCGAAGTTTTCTTTAGGAACTGCCTTTAAAAGATCTTGTATGCATAAGAAGAAGGATCTATGCTTGTATGTTAGTAATATTTCAACCCCTGTTTCAAGAAGAGGATGTCTGGGATAAGTTGAAAACTTTTTTAACGACAGTGTTGACAGGAAAAGTTAAACAACCATGGAGAAGCTAAAAACAGCTTCTCTTATCTGAGAGAGAGAGAAAGCATTGTTGACCTTTGACATCCTCCGTGAGCGGAATCAGCTGGAATCGATTCGGATACCTTTCGATGAAAGGTAAGGGACCTAAGGTAACTGGTTATACGGGTTCCTACCATAGGGACTAAAGAACAACTTGTTTCAAGTTTTGTTTATTTACAAGATTAATGCAAGTATTTATTTGGCTTATCATGAACCACCCCTTGATCGAAAAATATAAGGGAATCCGTCAATAGCAACACTGTTTGCTTTTGAAAGAAAATTCGAAGGGATTCTTGAAATTCATTCATTCATTCTCTTTCTCTCTCTTTCCTCTTTTGTTTCTATCTCACAAAAATAAATAAACCTTTACCTCTAAAAGCATAATGTTCTTATATCCTTCATTTCCCTTGAAATTGCTGAAAGATGTGTTTAATTATTATTGTTATTGTTATTATTATTATTAATAATAATAATGCCTCATTTTGATTAATAGTTATGGACTTTTGGGCCCCAGTGGCTGTGGTAAAACCACATTGCTACGATGCATCGTTGGAAGGCACAAGCCAAGCAGTGGTGTCATCAAAATATTCGGGAAAACTCCAGGACAGGCTGGATTTTCAGTACCAGGCCCAGGGGTGGGATTTATGCCTCAGGTAAAGTATCAAATTTAGTTCCAAAGGCTTTTCTCCTCTTTATTGAAAAAAAAAACCGATGGGAATTACGAAAATGTCATTCATCATGAATTTAATCTTCATAACCTTCTATCATATCTAATTGCATATCTTTAATTCACGTAAAAAAATATCTCAATCTGAAAACAATGCATGTTTGCAAGCTTAAAAACTGCCTGATCACTATCAAAGATAAAACATTTTAGTTTTGGTATCATTTCGTTCGGAAAGACTTCGGCGTAACTTTGAGAGATAATTAAAATCGATATAAGAAACACTGTCACTCTTGAGGAAGTTTCATTTTCCGCCTGTTTTCTAGGTTTCTAATTTTCTATAGGTTTATCCTTGTCTTTTGTGAAGCTCGCTCAAGCTATTGTACTAAGACGCTGTTGTGACATTTTCGTGTTGCGAAGATTCTAGTTTGTACAGCAGCTTTTACGTCAGACTGTTTAGATTATATAATAGGTTCAGAAATAAAAGATCTTGAAATATCCAGAGCGCACACAAGTTACAAATCAGGAAGTAAAACGGGAAAACTGCTAAGGGGCCGTTCAAATATTACGTAAGCACCTTAGGGGGCAGGGAGTTTGCTAATTGCTTATTTTTCCTGACAAAGGAGGAGGGGGAGTATTAGTGATGCTTAAAAAATTGAAAATTGATTTTAAGCATTTACCACAAGGAAAGTTTTAACGATAGGTTAAATGTTCGTGGAGAACAGTGAATTTCTAAAATCTAAGCATTACTAAAGATTTTGTACAAAAAAAGAACAGAGGGGGGTCGGGCAATTTTCTTACGTAATTATGAGAGGAGGGTTTGCGGTTTGCTTATTTTTGCTGACAAGGGGGGAGGGGTAGTCAAAAATGACCAAAAACTTTGTGAAGTAATATTTGAACGCCCCCCTAATGTTGATTCATGAATGGAATGTTGTAAATTTAAGGGGGAAATGTGTTGAAATTTTATAAGAGTAGAAATGGATGGTTTTCTGAAGTTCCCAGACCATTTGAATAAAACTGATTTAAAGAAAATTTAGTAATATTCAGGATAACGCATTTGAATATTTTGAAGAAATAAATAAACAAAGATTTAAACCTTTTAAAAAATTATTTTATGTGTTAAATTGAAAAAAAAAATACTATTTTTTTTACTGTGGCCAAGAAGATAAACATGAATATGATAAAGAAAATTTATTTGCTGCAAAATTTAACTTAATAGGTTTTTCCAGAGTTTATCACTTTTCAAAGGCCATTTCGTCATTTTAACATCATCTAGTCTTTTTCCTTTTTTTTTTAAACCTGAAACGACTAAAAAATTCGATTCGACGATTCATATACCCGCGATAATTTTTTTTGGACCCCAGTAGCACACGATTTGTGCACATTTAACTTATAAAAGGATGTAATGTTTCCCTTGTTCTACTTATAATGGTAGTTTCTGTTGATGACTTTAATTCAAGCTTAACGAAAGCGTGAGGCACCAAGAAAGCCACATGCTTTGGAGATTTTTTTTTGGATGATTCACATTGACTCATCTTATCCCTTCATGAGTCAATGAGAACCCAGTGGACAAATGTGGCCTTATATTTTTTACAATCTATCTTTGTTTAGTCTATAGTAAACCACAAGTTTTTAATCGCTTTTCTACAAACATTTTATATGGGGTTTTATTTGCTAAAATTTTAGTTTTTAAAAGAAATTTAGTAATTAGGAAAGGTTGTCCTGATATCTTAGCAAAACTGTCTGTGTCATTAAAATTTAAAAAGACAAAAAATATGTTACACGTAAAACAACTTCATTATTTTTTAAATTTTCCATTCAAAATGCATTTTAAAAAGTTTTATTTTTATTTTTGTATACGTTGCAAATTAAAAGAATCAGCATTGTTAAGAAATTAGATCTTGAGAGTAAAGTTTAATTAATTTGATTCTAAAATAGTAGTTCTATATTCTTCGAAAAACATTTTAACAATAACCTTGCTGAAAAAAATAATGCTTATTAATATGTTATTTGAAGTAAAATTTGTGAAAATAATAGTTACTATATTACTATAGTAACAGTTACTAACAGTTACTATATAAACTCTTGAAATACCTTGTAGGAACTGGCTTTGTATCCAGAGATCACAACAGAAGAAACTCTCACATATTTCGGAAGGCTTTACCAAATGAATCCTCTGCAGATCAAGGAAGGAATTGCATTTCTAACGGGATTATTAGACATACCTGATAAAAAGAAGCAAATAAAGTACTTAAGGTAAAACATATTATACATACACAATTTGATCAAATAGTAATTAGTGATTTCATAAAAATTCAATTCATGAAATGCTCCCATAAAATTATAAAAAAAAATTTAAAAAAATTCCTCGATTCTTTATTATTCAAACTATGTCCAACCGTATTTGATTATAGGTGCCACTGTGCCACTATTTAGAAATTTTAATACATACTTAGGTTTGTTTTTAGAGAGGAACAACAATAATAGCCCTATATTGTGAAGAGAACACCAAGCTTAATTAGGACAAAAGTAATTCCTTTAACTGTTTAATAAAGAAATACTAAAAATATTAAAACATAAAACGTTATGTATACCATCCCAAATGCTTCATGAATGAAAAAAAGTTTCATGTGCTATGTGAAATGAAAGGTTGATTCACAACAGTCTTATATTTCTCTTCATTAAAAAAAATTAAGTCGCAGATGCCGCCGCCCAGCAGCTGTTTCAGAAAAGTTTCACTTTGAGAAGGTTTGGACTCTCATAACGCAAAAACTATTCAATGGAATATTACGAAATTTTAAACATTTGTAGAAAAATGTATGCGGATCTTTATCGTACCAAATGCTAATAGATAAGATTATTTTTTCTGGAGTTATTTAATATCAAAGTCGAAAATCATTTTTCTCTGCTGCGAATTCTCCTCCAGCAAAAACTATTCACAGCAGAATCATGATTTTTTTTCAGCCACAATACTCTTGGATTTTTTCGAATTTCGAGTTAGTAAATTTTTGAAGCTTTTTCGGGGTTTTTTTTCGATGTAAAAGGAAAACTAAAAGCAGTAGAATTATGATATTTTAAACACACATACAATAATTTTTTTATAAAAAGAAGGCATTTTTATTTTTTAAAAAATTCGAATTCGCTTTGGAATTATTTCAATTTTCAATTTTTTTTCTTTCTGACTGTACACTAGGTAAACAGGCAAGTTTTACACGTTTAGGACTTGCGTCTGATTTATTTTATTTTCAACCGTGATAACCTAGAAAAGAATATTTTAGAAACAGTTTTATTTTGTTGGGGAGATGATCCTGGATTAAATTATTTACAAGCAAGAGAGGTAAGTAGTTTCGATATGAAAGGACCATTAATTAAGCCTGCGAGAGAATTGTGCTGGATTGGTGAGAAGAAACAAGCCAACTTTGCTCGTTAAGATCACGAAGCTATCTTAAAAGAACTGTGAAGCAGTTCCAGGGGTTGGGTGAGCAATAGAGAGCAGAAGCAGAGCCCCTAGTCTTGTAAAAAAAGTAACAAGCCAGTATTAATTATGCATTTCGACAAATATAGGCAGAAAATTTCTGTTAAATTTATAACTTAAAGAAACAATAAAAAAATCTACACAAAATTATTTGATTTTCCATTGTGTAATTCGCAAAATTAATTACTAACTAAACTTCAGTAACACAACCAGAAACACAACCGTTTAAACTTTATTAGTTTTTTTATTATTGATTTTTTAAAGGGGGCAATACTTTTGGTTCACCCTGTATTTCTCTCTGTATTAAAAAGAGTCAAAGAGAACAGCCACCGCAGCTGTTGTTTCAGTATATTATCTTTACGGTACGGTTGTGTAACAGGTCTTTATTTGGATTGTTGTTGTTGTCCCGAAAGAATTCTAAACAAGCTCTTTCACTCTTCCAAAAATACTTCTGGGCCGTAAAGAGTTCCCTCGCACTCATTATCTCAGGTAAGCCGAGAATTAACAATGAAGTCGTTCGTCAAACTCAGCTTCAAACTTGAATCATCTGATTGAAGAAAGTTCTTTTTTTCATTCTAGCGGCGGTCAGCAGAGAAGGGTATCGTTTGCTGTGGCTTTGATTCACAAGCCTCCCCTCGTCATCCTGGATGAACCAACTGTTGGAGTAGATCCCCTGCTCAGAAGAGGGTAGTCTATATCCATTGCTTACCTAACTAAACAATCGCCAAAATTAAAAAAAAAAGTCTGCTTAGGGACCCAAATTACGTCACAAATATATCAGGTTTTCATTCACCCTTCTCTATGTCACAATAAAGTGTTGCCTCTTTCAGTACGCAGTACCTCTACCCCATTGTTATTTTAAATCTTAGTTCATTTTGCTTATGAATACTTACTAATTTGAGCATTAGTTAAGAATTTTTTTACTGTTAAATTAAGGGAAAACTAACTGTAGAAGAATGCAACAGCAGTAAAAAAAACAGTCTTAAAGGGGGGTCACGGATGTTTGAACTCTTCTTTATCTTTGTCACATTGTATCATACAAGCATCACCTTCTTCCCCCCATAAATATGAAGCGTAATTTGGGAATAGCTCCTTAGAAGATACTGGACTTACCCAATTAATTAATTTTTTTAAAAGACGAAAAATCAAGACTAGCTTAAAGAAGACAAGTAGGAGCCATTTTAAGATATCATTGATTTTAAAGTTTGAAAACCAATATGTAACTTAATTGAATAAATCCTTTAAAATTCTGAAAATAGTATAAATTCCAATTTCATTTAATTATTAAACCAACCAGCAGTAGATATCATAGTAGGTGCTATGACAGGTTTAAATATCATTCGTTCAAAAATATTAAACCTTAAGACTTGACTAACAAAATTTGTACATCTCTTGCAGCATTTGGAATCATCTTCAGAACTTGGCTGCTAAATATTCAACAACTATCATTATTACCACCCATTATGTAGAAGAAGCACGAGAAGCTCATGCTGTGAGTAAACCCTGTGCATTGAAGTTTTTTTTTTTTAATTCTTTTCTTTATAAGTTAAAGAACAACAAATTTTTAATTAGTCAAGAGGTTTCCTTAATAACCTCAACAATAATCGACTCCAGCCCAGTGTTATTCCTATAGGATTTTTTTAGAGGAGTAAAAATACTCCTTGGTTTTATAGGCGGAGTGAAACTCAATTATGAGGAGTGAAATACGGAAATAGCATAAACTACATAATATAGAGACACGAAAACTGCAATCAAACTCCCTAACCACCAGAACAATGAATGTCTCCGCTGAGATCAGTAGGTGTTTTGAGTAGAAAAATATTATTTGTTGATTTCGGTGGGGCACGGTGCATTTTTTAAGCTAAACCTTTCTGAAAAATTCAAAGAGTGAAAATACTCCTATGGGCTAGTTTTTTAAGTAGTATTTCCGATTTTCAAGGAGTGAAATACCCTCTCAGAGGAGTTAAAAATATCTCTGCTCCAGCCATTATGATAAAATTTTAGCAGAATTATTTATATTAATTTCTATAATCTTTTCAAATTAATGAAGCTTTGAGAAAAGAGCATTACATTCATGAAAGATCTCATTCTACAGGTGGGCTTAATGCGAGATGGACGCTTATTGGCGGAGACAAACCCAGAAGTTCTTATCAAGCATCACGGGGTTTCGACTCTGGAAGATGTCTTTCTCAAACTGTGTGTCAAAGATTGCGAAGGTGTCGATGCAGCCAATTGTGACCTGAGTGTGTTAATGGAAGAAGCTAGGAATGACGTTTGGTTTTCTAAACAGGTGAAACATCCAAAGCATGCTAAGTGATCGAGTGTAAGAAATAAGTTAAATTTAACGCAACCTTGTGAGATACAAAAACTTAATGGGTAGACTTTTCTTTCCAGTAAAGCTACTCAACTATTACTAAAACTTCCAACTTATTATTTTATTACTTGGAATGAAGATGCGCACATATTTAGATGCTTTAAGAGTTGAGTCTTAGAAAATTCCATTTTTAACATTATAATTTAATTTTTTGATTTTATCCATTCTTGCAGTTTTAAAGAGTTACTTTTAAACGCCGATATTTCTATAAAAATTGCTATTTGGATAATATTATTATTAAAATTTTTATGTTTATAATGCTTCAAATTTATAATAGGTACCTTACCTTACACAGAGATTCTTCATCTTGATTATTAAGGAATTTTATAATGACAATGTACTGATAAGGATATTAAAAAAAATTAAATTAAGCAGCACTTTTTATTTAATTTATTGAAAATTTTAAATTTCTCGTTTTTTTACCAGTTGAAGGGAGGCACGAATGTTTGAATGTTTTATGGATTTATTCTTTTGAGTTCACATACTTAGGGGTTAAAGACAGCTCCGAAATTGTTCCTGCAAGTCTTTTGCGTTTCAATTGTTCGCATCGTAGATAGCTCCCAATACTGATTCATAAATAAAATTAATGTAATAAATATCGCACAAAATAAAAGATATTTTATAGTAATCATAAAATTTTACCGATCCTGTTTTGTTCCTTTTTCTCAGAATGGTACTCACAGCTCATCCTCTATCAACACTGTAGCAAACCATCACCACAGAGCAGCTCTTCTGGGACATTCTCGTGAAAATGAAGAAGAACCAATCAAAGATATAGGCTTCAAAACCTCTTTTATGAATACAATGGATAGAATGGCTGCTTTAACTAAAAAGAACTTCGTCCGACAAAAAAGGAACATTCCGTAAGAAAATACATTTTTCTTAATTCAAGTATTTGTCTATAATATATTGCAGGACCGTATCCAAACCCAAGTTTATCGATCAGTTCCTCTATCTAGGATATTAAAAACACCTGATGGGAAAAAATCACCTTTATACACCGTGGAAAAAGAATAACTTGTGCAAAATGTTAATGGTCACTACTTTTTAACGTAATTTATACTTATAAGATATTTTAACAATAGAGAATGACTGGTTATACTCCGTTTAAATAAATTTATTTTGTATTAGGTTTTTAGTAGTGAGTAATTATGATTTAAGGGTAATTTTCTTATAATGTAACTATAATATTATAGCTACTTTTTAGGGGGGTTTCAGGGAGCTTTGCGGGCCGAACAAAATGACCTGGTGGGCCACCAGTTGGAAACCCCTGTTATAGAATCTAAATTCTATTTAAAATTGCTCTTACATATAGTTTTGGCTTAACCAGATAACACTTTCAGGTGAATAATTAAAAAGGTATAATTGTAACCGGTTTGAGCGTTGCAGGCTGCGTTTTATCTACAGTATGTATTTTTAAGATTATTTCATTTAAAATTCTAAAAAGAAATCTGTTTATAAAGTATCGATACTTTTTTGGGTATCGAATACACCCCATACTTTTAAATATCGAATACTGAAGTATTTGGTATCGATATACCTGCCCATCACTAGTTTTAACCTTCTAACATTAATAGATAGAAAAACCTTGCTATATTTTCAGGTTGGTGTTCTTTCAACTTTTTATTCCTGTCTTCCAAGTGATAGTGTTCTGTCTATGTGTAGGGGGAGAGCCTTTTGATCTGCCTATGGCTGTAGTGAATTTAGAAACAGCTGTAACTGGAAAGAGTCACCAATTCCTCCAAACCATAGATTCGCGTACTATCAAACAGGTAATAAAACTCTAAAACTCTAAAAAGATATCTAAATCCATTCAGTACTTAAATTATCCGTTTATTGTTAGCTTTTTTGCTTAGTGTTGACTTTATTTTCGTTTTCCATGATAGTGGTTAATGCAAAATCCAACTGTTGCGAAATATCTTCGGTTCCATAAAAATATTAATTTAATCATAATGTGATACCCCTAATAAAAAAAGCTTAACATATCTCAAAATTCCATTCCCATAAATTGTACTAGTTCCATGTTCCCAACCTACCAGATTTACCAAATGGTGGTTGTTGAAGAAAAGAAAGAGATTCAAAAGGCAAAGAGATGTTGAAGAGAAGAGAGATACTCAAGATCTCTAAGAAGTGTTGCAAAGGAGAGAGAAGCTCAAGATCAAAAGGATTTTGTTGAGGAGAGAAATTCAAGACCAAAGGAATGTAGTAAATGAGAAAGAGGGTCAAGACTAAATAAGAATGATGTTGAAGAGAAGAACTGGAATGAAAATAGATGTTCAAGAGAAGAGAAAGACTGGAGAGCAAAGGAAGAGGAAAAGAAGAGGCTTAAGAACAGATAGAAGCAAGGCCGTACCCAAAGGGGGGGTTCTAGGGATTCAAACCCCTCCCGAAATTTTGACATAAATTTTAAAACTGTGTTTTCCCTTGGAAATTCTGTAAATTTATAGGGAGCAATCCTCTTCGGTTGTAACCCAAAGGGTCACAAAATGAGTTAAAACACTACTTTTGGGTATCAAATTTCAAAATTTTTTGGGGGGATAACCCCTAACCCCCTCCCTCCAAAAATATGACGTCTTTTATTATGTGTCTTTCCCTTGTAAGCTCTGCCGCTTAAAAGAAGCAGTTCTCTTTGAGTGTTCACCAGAAAGGGGGTTTCAAAATGAAATGAAGCACTAGTTTAAAGGGGCAAATCACAAAACTTTTTCTGGGGGAGGACCCCTGGACCCCTCGAAATTTTGACGTCTACTTATAATTTTCCTCCTTGAAAAAACGGTGGTTTATAAGGAGCTCTTTCGATTTCGAAACCACTGCTTCAAACAATTTAAATTAAAATATATATTCTTTTGATATTACAGTAAGGTAACTTGTGAATCTCTTTGAAATATTTTAGAGTACCTACGATTTTCTAATATTAAATTTTTTCCCACAGAATAACTTTTCAGACTTTGAAACAGCCGTGGATTCTGTAAAAAGGGGAGAAAATTGGGGTGTAATTCTTATAAATCCAACTTTTACAGCCAGCATGGTTGAAAGGTGAGACTGGTTTCTAAGAAATGTATAAATCCATGTGATAATGTTCCTATACTAAATCTAAATATTATATCTATTGAACTAAAAACCTAAAGGATTTTGTGTTTCTAAAGGACCAGATTTTTTTTTCTTTTTAATTTGGAACTTTACTATAAGAAGAAAAATGTTTTTTAAAAATCAACTTGCAAAACTGCTTAATTTTAAAAGTTTCTTACTCTAAATTTTATCAAATTTAGGTATTTGGCTGGTATTGATGCTGATAATGAAACTATATGGAATAGTACAGTTAGAATGTACCTTGATATGACAAGTATGTGTTTAAAAATTTAGAAATTTTTTTTTACAATTTCAATACATTTAAATTGAGATAAGTGCAACCCTTTAATAGCCGAGGTTTTTATATGCTATGAATATCTTAAAAACTATCTAATGTTTATGTTTTGCAATAATACAATGCAATAGTTGTTGGGTCATTAAAAAGTTTTATCTTTAATCCTCGACATCGCTTCGACCCTTCCGCCGTATAAAGATGCACAATAGTGTCAGCAGTAGTCGATGAAAACTTATAGTTAACTGGAAGAATTTCAATTAAGTAAATACTACTGCAGTTTTTCGGAGGGGGGGGGGGAGTTCTCGGTAAAACCTAAAAAATGCCTCATAGTGGAGTCTCTAATGTAAATTTGTAAAAATTTTCTGTAAATTTATGGTACCAAGGTTATTTTGGTTCTTTAGGGTATGGAGAGTCAGAAAATCTTTGGTACCAATTTTTCTTTTCACTTTCCTGGTGTAGAGGTCATGTCAAAGGTCAAATTATATACTTCCATATTTTGACTGTTAGGCAGGTATAATTTAGGTCAGGAACATTGTAAAATGTTATAAATTCGTGGAAATAAAGTAAAAAAGGTTTCTTAGCTTATAAAAAGTATTAATTATAATTAATTAATTAATTAAAATGCAAAAACGGTATTTTTTCAGTTTTGTTTCCTAGAAAGGTATAATTTGGGAAAAATACTACCATTTGTCTATAATATGGTGGTAAAGAGTCTTTATTAAAGAAAAATTTTAAAAAGTTGGTTATTCAATGTTTTCTTTGAGGCGAGATCAACTCAGAAGCGCGCGCAGACAGGGAGCCAACCAATAAGAGTTCCCCTGCTGGTGTCACTACAGTATCGAGCTTCCCTGTATACCAAGAACCTAAGAAAGAAATCACATGTGGCTGTTTTCGAAAAGTATGAAACACGCCCAAAGAAAACGGATACTACATACGAATTCTCGACTATATGGAGAGCATTTTTTGTGACTGATGGATCTTAATTGCCTTGTTACGACAAGAGTAAGCTGTTGCATCTACTAGAAAAGGACAGTTTCTCATTTCTATCCCATATTCCTCATGGTGAACGATAGTAATATATGGCAGGGTATTAGTTCAGCAAATTAGTGGAAATACCAACACATGTAAGGATCTTGCTAATCAATGCTTGATTATATTAAACAGTGTAGCTGAAAACTATAATACCCTTCACCTATAGTTTTTAACCATTAGTTCGTGGATTTATCACTAAAAACACCAACACGTAAAAAGCGTAAAGAAAATTAAATTGATTGCAAGGCTTTTATTTGCATAGATATGACGCCAATTAAAATGGGACTCTTATTTTCTTAATACCTCTACAAAAACAAAAACAAGTCTTACGCAATACCATTTACATAATACTCTGGATCATTACAAAGGATCAGAAAAAGAAATAATTGTACAGAAACTACACAAATTAAAGTTAAATATCAGCTTCTAGGGTTGCACTCTTGGCAACGATGGCGGAAGCCAATCCCTACAATTGTATAACTGAAACAATAGTTCAATGAAATACCAAGATTTACGATAATTTGAAAACAAATCAAGAAGCATAATAATATACATCATGCCATTTATGCTACCACTTTGGGATACACTGTTCACATCTTGTCACCATATACAGATGTTTTCATTCTGGCTTTGAGACGGTATCCCCTTTTAGGCCAGAAGTCCTGTGTCATAACTGGAATAGGAGCCAGAAAACAAATTGTTTCTCTAAAATCCATTTATGATCGTCTAGGAGCAGAACTGATTGGTGGCTTGACCCTGGCTTTCATAGTTTCACTGGCTGTGACACAACCGGGATGTTCAATGGAAAAGGAAAACTAACATGCTAGAAAGCTTTTATAGAAAATGAACCTCTTATCATTGAAGCATTTGCTTCACTTGGAAAAGAAGAAAATTTATTGGACAGACATTTCATTGTCCTTGAAAAATTCATTTGCAAGTTACATAAAGAACACTAAAGATATTTGTTGTCACCTCTTCAAGAGATTACCAGCTGAATCCGAAAGCCTATACCTCCATCCAACCCAAGTCGCTCTTAAACAGCATACACTTAGTTGACATTATCTTAGTTGAGTAAACTGAAGCTTAGCTGAAGTATAGTGCAAATGTGAAGATGAAGAAAAATGTAAGAACTCTTTAATATGGACTGTGGATGTATCAGATAGTGACTCATCGGGCTGAGATAATTAAAACATTCATTTTTATCATTAACAACACATTGTAGATTAATTACTTTTGTGATTTTTTAGGTGCAAAATTACATAAATAACAAAATATTTTTGTTAAATTTATTATTATGATAAATATAATTGACTTTGAAGACAACGGAATATTTGAAAAAGAAATAAAAGTTCATCAAGACAAGAAATTATGTTAAAGGTAATTTTAAAATGTTTTACAATTACTTGAGTAACTATAATTCAAAATATCTTTCTTAATAATGCTTATTTTTTTGCAAGAAATATATTTTAATCAGCAGGTTTAAGAGCATTGGTATTTTTAATTAAATCTCATTAATTAACCGCTAATTAAAATCTTTAACCCACCAAAAAGTTAACTGAATAAGTGTTTTAAATAATAAGTTGCAAAATTTAGGAAAAAAATACAAAAATACCAATTGTAAAGTAAAAAGTCTGAAATTTTGAAAAAATTAATTAATATTTAATTAATTAAAATTTAATTAGTTTTTTTTTTAAATTGAAAAGATATTTCGAGTATTTACTCAGCATTCCATCTATATTCCAAATTTCATATTTCTAAGGTAATAAATAAGCTCATTATATTAAAATATCCATTATCCCTTAAAAGTTATTACTTGACCTTGTAATTGGCCTAATTAGTCTTAAAAGTTGATGAAAAAATTGGTACCAAACTTTTTTACGTTCCTTATACATTAAGTAAACCAAAAAACATTAGTTTACAGAATTTACAAAAACTTTTTACGAAAGCCTTTTTTTCGACATTGGAGCTTCCACTATCAAGTTAATCGATTCTTCTCGAGATTTTCCATAAAAATTGGTAATTTTAAAAGTAAAAGTTTTATTTCTGAAATATAAATAGAAATACTTTGTGTAGCAATGTTGCACTACTCTGCAGTCACCATTTCATAGCATTCATAGTCTTAAATGTTATAAAACTTAAGGCTTTTATAAAGTTAAATTAAAAGTAACTTGCTTCCTATTATTTTTCAACAGACCAACAGATTTCTTCAACTATCTACTCTAAGATCATGAATGGTTTTATCCTCTTCGCCCAACAGTTTCTACGAGATTATAGGTACAATCCAATGCTCTCTTCTCCTCCAGTAGTGGTAAGTCACGGACTATTTAAAAACATTCAATTCATTCTATATGCACGATGGAATGAATTAAGTAAATATTTTTGGTTAAAGATGAAACAATTTAACTATGCTTCTTTTTACAGTTAGGTGACGCAATATATGGAAATAATGAACCTAATTTCACAGAATTTATGGCTCCAGGAATGATTTTAGGGTAAAATTTTTATTTTAAACCTCATCCACTCTCGTTTAGGATATTTTTATATTTTTAAAGAAAAAATACCTTTTTGTTCCCAAAATAATTTATAGCGTTAAATGCATAATCTAAAATAATTTATCTATATACGTACTTGTCTTTGTATAATCTTATCCATAAGTTTCTACTCTTTCATCACAAATTTAGTCAATTTGTATAGCACTTTTTTCTTAAGTAAAAGAAAAATATGGAAGAGTTGCTTTTCACACTGTTACTGATTAATATTTGCCCATTGAACTTCAAAGACTTGGGAAATTATGAATGCATTGCTTGTGGAAAAAATTAGTATTTGTTTAGTAGCAATGTTTTTTATTTCAAATTTTGGACCATTATTGAAACTAAATGAGAGTGCTTTTCTCTTCTAAATAATAGTATAACTGATACACTTCTTTTATTTTCAGAATAACATACATAATGGCTGTAGGACTAAGTGCTATGTCCATCATTATTGAAAAGAAAGAAGGTCTATTGGACAGATCTTGGGTAGCAGGTCAGAAACACTTTTAAAATTACCTACTACAATCTCAGAGTATGTGTGAATTCTTTACACAGCTTTCAGACTGTTTATTTTCAAGAAAATCAGTTCCCCAATTGTAAAATTAAAGCACTTTTGTGTACAAAAAAATAATGGTGATACTTGAACTTAATACCCTCCATTGTTGATGACCAAACTTTTTAAAAAATAAAGGTGTAAAAGGGAAAACTTCAAATATTTTAACCCCACTCGTCATCATTATGTCAATTGGGTAGGGAGAGATAGAGATATATAACCCATTTAAGATTTCATAATTCTGTAACATTAAATTCATTTAAAAATAACATCCCACTCATTCTGTATTTCTTTTATCCATATATCATCTCTGTACATTTTTTATCTTCAGGTTCCCAAACCTGTACAGGGTGTTTCAACAAGTCCGCCCAAACTCTGCACACAGCCAAATTCTTTGCGTGGAGTACATAAAAAATGCTCAAAGAACTATACCTCTACAATAGCACTATAGAGGACTACTAGACGTTAAAAGATGGACTACTATTTACGCTAAAAAAAGGTTGATGGAAAACTTGAACTACGTAGTCGTAGTCCATTGACGAATTTCGACGAGCTTAAACCTTTTTTACGAGATTCATTCAAAGATCCCCTAAATTGCCAATATTCAGCAATATGTGAAATTTTCGATCCACCCTAATTATTCAGATATATTTGTACTCTAAGATGTTTATAAGATATCCATTGCGCATGCCTGAGCGCATCGTAGGTTGAAATAGTTAATTTTTTATCAGATATGACGTCACATTTTTCGAAAAATATAAGTTATAGTAGAGGAATAGGTAATTGTTATTTACTCCAAGCGAGGAATATTTCTGTGCAGAATTTGGGCGAACTTGTTGAAAAAACACACACTCTGTATAAAAACTCCCATTTCATTCTACTTGAGTTCTCAGTGCTCTTTCCTTTTCTGTGCAGGGGTTCGCTCGTGGGAGGTGATCTTCTCCATCCTGTTCACGCTGTTCGTGGTGATGCTGTTCCAAGTGGCGCTGGTGCTACTCTTCACCTTCCTGGCCTTTAGCATCCCCTATCGGGGGCCGCTCGTCTGGGTGGTCATCGCCGTCCTGCTCGTAGGCCTCGAAGGCATGAGCTACGGTCAGTCGAGTCGAGTTCTACTTCAGCAGCACTGGTATCACATCCGGCCATCGCTAGTTATCTACCCTTTGCGAAACTACAAACGATGCTATAAAATGACCCCTAGAAGGGGCGAGATATCCTCCTAGAGGGGGCAAGACACCATTTGGGGTTCGATGGGATAACTGGCGATCTCCGGATGATATTCCAATACTCAGCATTACTTGACATTACCCTTGGGATCGGTTTAAACTTTGGCTTTGTTGCCTAAAAGCCTGTATAAGGGGTAGCAATAATTAATTTTATATAAAAGTATATTTATTTATTTCTGAACTATATAAAAAATGTTCATTTTCAGGGCTCTTCATATCTTCCATCGTAAACGATGAAAACATAGCTGTGATGATTGCCATGGGATCTTTTTATCCCAACCTTTTACTTAGTGGTAAGATTGAATTTAATATTGTTACTTGGCCTTTATTTATAATTATTCGAACAATGATATGTCATTTAATTTATTTTTACTTGAAATTATCCTGCCCTTTTGATACTGAGTAGTTCTATGACGAACCCCAAACTTAACCATCCCCCTAAAAAATAAATAAACATATCTAGGCTAGAACCTTTTTACTATAACTTATATTCATTTCAACCCGATCATGAAGTGCAATTAGGAAATATGATTATTTTGTAGGTATTATATGGCCTGTGGAGGCGATGCCGTATTTCTTGAGACAACTGAGTTACTGTCTTCCTCTGACTCTAATCTCAAACACGATGAGGTCAGTGCTGTCCAGAGGCTGGACCCTCTCGGACAATGGGATTTGGGATGGCTACTTAGTGGCACTGGCATGGATAATCCCGGTCATTTTTGTGTCAAGTTTGTTTTTCAAGTACAAGCACTGACCAACAAAAGAAAAGAAAGCTGTTTTACGAGTATTTGTTAAACTCTTTGAATTCTCGTGCTATATATTTCACATACAGGGGGTTTCAAAAGTCCCTTTCACAACGTCTCTTAGAGGGTCATGGAAGCAGGCGCGGATCCAGCAGGGCTTTAAGGAGTGTGCACTTTTTGAGGATTGCCTCTATCTTTGGACGCAAATATAGAAAATTTTACTTAGATATCTCCAGTTCCTTCCATGAAATTTCTTCACATAACACACACACACATATAACACAGTTAACCGAT
Organism: Tetragnatha montana; assembly: GCA_963680715.1. Classification (NCBI taxonomy): domain Eukaryota; kingdom Metazoa; phylum Arthropoda; class Arachnida; order Araneae; family Tetragnathidae; genus Tetragnatha; species Tetragnatha montana. The sequence goes on from OY796674.1 coordinate 40,658,489, forward strand.
CCAGTTTAGCCTTGTAAAAACTCACTTGAAACTCACTTCATGAAAATGTCGTGAATATTCGTGGAGATATTAGCATGTGAAAATGTCACTTTTTCAGGACTCAAAATAGATAAAGTTCGCAAATTTGCAAGTTTTTCATTGTTATTATGAAGTTGTGTGTTTTTTACTTAGATAAAGAGAAAATTTAATGAAACAGTGTTTAAAACTTGCGAATTTGCAAACTTTTTCTTTTTTGAGACCTGAAAAAGTGACATTTTTACATGCTAATATCTTCACGAATATTCACGATTTTTTGCTATACCTCCTTTAGATTTTTTAACTAATTTTTTAAACTTTTTATTTTGCCGCTAGGGGAGACGTTGTTTCCAAATAAAATCCGTGAAAGGGACTTTTGAAACACCCTGCATATGTCTCAATGAAAACAAGATTTTAGTTTTAACTACTATTTATAGAGATAGTATTATTATACTTTCCCTACAATTGTAGTTACACCATAGTGTGGTCAAGTTGTAATCCCCCCTTTTTGAGGGTCTACTTTGTCACGTGTCAAGTCATCAAAATGACTTGATACAGGCACAATGCTTTTAAAATTAAATACCTCATATTTTGAAGATACATTTTGTAGCATATAAAAGAGACTTTATTGGTATTTGCCTACTATATTTAACCTTTTACCATCCCTTTCGAAACATTTTATACATCAATACATCTATCAAATTAAGTGGACTTAGAAGATGGTAAGACATATTGAAAAGCACATATTTAAAAAAAAATTATAATAGCTATTTTTAAAATTTTGAAAATATTAATTATTTATTTCCAAACTCGATACTTATTCCCTGTTTATGTGATATTGATGTTCTATTTGTGGTTTTATACTGTTGTAGTAATTTTATCTATGTATATTTGTTAATATGTAGTATTTTTGTATTGAGTATTTTTAATAAAAATAACTTTACAGATTCTAATTCTTAAGAAAGAAAGAATTTAATGAGGCAAATGGGAAAATATAATATAAATACTACTTTCATAATTCAAAACTGAAGGACCGCTAAAAAAATAAATTACTTATATAACTTCGCAATAAAAAAGTAGACATCGTAATTGTGAAGACTTGGGGGAAAGAATGTGGTATGGAAGTCTATAAAGTATAAAAGCTCTGATTCTGATTAAAAAAAAACGAATAAATTTCAGAAACAAGCATACGATTTAAACTGTAAAAATAAAAATACATAAGAATGCCACCAGCATTTATTAACATCCGATTTAAATTAACAGGTGAGGTGAGATAAAAATTCTATCGTTATATTTTAACCAGGCGTGGATCCAGCACGGCTCCAAGGGGGGGGCACTTTTCCAGACGAAGTTTGACCTGTAAAATTAGGGTTTTAACTAACTCATTTTGAGTACATTTTTTGGGTCCAAGAGGGGGGGGGCACTGTCCAGAGTACTTCCCCTGGATAAAAAAAAATGAGTCAAGCATGGTCATAAGTTGCTTGTTTTTCTAAGGTAGATAGAGGATATTTTTTATTTTTAAAAATTTTGAACGGAAACTTCATTTTATTTTTACAAACTCTATTGAATCTAAACACGTTTAAATTGCATATCATAATTTATTTTTGAAAATGGATTAACATTACAGCAATAGGAAATTATTTTTCATTTTTTACCTGCTGCCTTCCATTTGGAGACAGACAGTCAAGAGCACCACCGCAAATTTGGTGCTGCTATCTATTAGCGAGACTGGCAACCAAGTCACCCCATCTGAGGGTGGTGCTGCCCTCTATTATTTAGATTGACGATAGTGCGTCCTTTATTGACTGGTGTTTAAACTGTTTAAGCATTTTATAAATAACAACTCTAAAACCAATTTTGAAGATTTTTGGGAATCAATGGTTAAAAGTTACGACTTTAACCTTTTCAATTCTGAACTGGTTTGTATTGCGTCAGCCCACAGGTTACCGAATACTTTTTATCACCACGTCCTTTTCGAATATGATTTTTTACAGCCCTCCTCTTTTGGAATTTTAGCTTTAATTTACTTTTGTTTTGACGAATATTAAGCCTATTATCATAATTATTTAATATTTTCCCCAGTCATACAATATGCATCAGTATCACGTCGATACCCATATAAAAATTTCAATACCCACAAAAAAAGTTTTGTATATTTTTTCTTATATTAATATAGAATTTTAAGGTCTGTAATAATTTATATGATGAGCAGTTTGAACTCTCTTTTTCGATTCAAAGTTCTCATCTATATTAAAAGTATTTTCCTTATGTGCAAGGCTATCAAAAACAAAGCGAGAGTTTTTCTGTGTGTTAACAGTAGCTCCATTATTGAAAAGATTGATCTTGGGATTCTCCCTCAGAAAGTTTTGTAAATTTGCCCCTTGGAAACAGTGTTAAACTCATTTTTGGTGCCAGGCCCATTCCTAGAGTTTTGTTTCGAAAGGATTTGATGCAACAATATTTACAAGGTTCTTTAGAAGATCTTCTCCGTGTTCAGTTTTAGAATCTCGTAGAATATGAATCTTGTTGCACTTAATAAAATGCAAGGATTTGAGTGAGCCTCATGTAAAAATAGGGGGTTTGGGGGTCCTTCCCCCCAAAAAAAATTTTTTTAGAGATCTTTAAAAGGAGTATTTTAGCTCACTTTGAGACCCTTTTGGTTACAACGCCGGGCCATGGTAAAACGGCGCCCGGGGCGAAAGTACCTCATTGACGGCTCCCCTCATTTTTCATTCCACGTCCCCACCTTCAAATGCAGGAAGATTTATCTAAGTATTCAGAAGCGTATTATAAGTTCAGTTGCCTGTGATGATTCAAATACATCTTTCAAGCCTTCTTTTGTATCTCAGTTTTCCAATGCTAACCCTTTAATTAGTACATATGTTGTAATGGGTGACGCAGGGTGGTTCGCCCGAAAAATTTTAGATTTTTGAAATGCAAAAAATTGTTTTTCAGGCACTTTTAAGGGGTAAACACCTAAAATAGGGCCTAAAAACTTGGGTCTGCCCCATAGGGGCTACGCCCCTCCTCGTTAGTATTATTTTAATGATATTCTTTTGAAAAAAAATTGTACTGCAGTGCTTACTTTGTTGTGTTCTCTAAAATTGAAAACTCTACATAGATTAATTACTATTAAAATTAATTACGATAAAGAATTAAAATTCATAATTCATAAGATTTTTTTAGAACGACATGCAATTCTTTAAAAATTTCTTTATTGAATGTAAGGCTCTTTTTTTCTACTCACAAACAGATATTATAGTATAGATATACGTACACTATAAAATTAACAGATATCCGAAATGTAAACTGTTGAACTATTAGAGGATGAGGATTTTCGATACATCTCATCCCTTCACCATCTTCCTTCTCTCAATTTTTCAGCACGTTCTGGAGTGTACAATTTTCCAATTATAACTCTGAAAGAGTGAAAATGTTAGATCATATTAGGCATTCCTTTTTTACATAAAATGATCAAATAAAAGTACGGCATTAAATAAGTTAAACTGGTATATAACACGAATATTATCCTTACTTCCTAAAGAACGTGGGCGTATACTGCACCAGGTAATAAAACAGTAGGTTGGGATGCATGGCTATCCAAGCTTCGTCTAGTTTATGAGCAATGGAAACAGCCATCAATCTAGCACAGCGATCTGTGGGCATTCGTCTATCGACAGGATTTGTAGGCTTTCCAAATTTCTGTCATTCCAAAATAAATAAGAAATAATTAAATTACAATAAGTCATCTACAGTTTTGTAAGGTAACTCAATTTCAAAAGTCGTTCATTCTAAGATTTTGCAATTGGTAAATTATACATTACCATAAAATTTAAATTATTACTAATAACTCCCTATTCAATATTAGAGCTTGACCCTAAGTAATAAATAAAATTCTCAAATGTCAAACTCAATTCAAAATGTCAAAACTGAATGATTTGTGAAACCATTGGACATTATGGTATTTTAAATTTTGCTCGTAATATCTATAGTTTTATGCTTGGAGAATAAATACTCCCTAAAAAATTTTTTTGGTGAATTTCACTTAATTAATTGGGAACTAACACTTTATCCCCAGGAACTCAGAAATTTTTCTTTTGTACCTTAAAATGCCGTACCAATGATTACCCCATATCCAAAGCCCTGTTAAATGAGGGGCGGGGGTCCTCCGCTGATAAAACTCCTTAAGAATGCTTCACGGATCCAGCTTTTGATTTAAAGCATGCATAAAGAAAAATAAATTAATATTTTTGTAATTGCATACTTATGGAACTGTATCTAATTTTTCGCCCTAATATCAATTTATATTGATCTCATATCAGTTTCGCTATTAGAACTAAGCGAGTTTTTGGATAATATAATAAAGAAATTATTTTTACTTTATCTGGTTACTTTTTAATGAAACCCTACTTGATATGTTGTACTGTTACTTACTTCTCCAGGATTTCCAGTGAAGGCATTTTCCAGAAAGTGTGAAAAAATTGGACCTGGACAAACCATAGTTACATCAATATTTTTTCCTGTCATTTCAGTCCGCAAAGTTTCAAAGTACCCCTATTAATAAATTGAAAGATAATATTCAAGGAAAGAGTGCTAGATTTTATTATTTTCATAAACTGAAATTATTTAATAGAATTTAGTTTAATTTTACATTATAATTTCTGTATTTTATAAAAACACATAGTAAATTTGTCTTAAAAATAACTTACAATTATGACACAATTGTAGTCAAAATTAACGTAACATTTTAGTGCTTTTAAAAAAATTATCAGCTGATAGACACGACGTATAATTGTTTCAAAATTATCTTACATGAAGTGCGTGCTTTGAGCCTGTGTATGAAGCAGATGATGCTGCGCCTATATAAAATGTTTGAAAAAGTTGTAAAACATAAAATAATTATTTAAAATCTACCTAATTTCAAATAAAAAAACTTAGCCCCTACCCATTTTCCCCACACAGCTGCTGGTTACAACAAAATGTCCCTTTTTATTTTCCAAAAAGTGGGGTAGTACTTTTCGAGTGAGGTTTAGAGTCCCAAAGACATTTATATCAAATAATTCCTTGTCCACTTTAACATCTATTTCTCCAAAGGGAGCTCGTTGAGATCGTCCAGCATTATTAACCAGTATATCCAGCTACAGAAAAAAATTATGTTGTTAAAGAAGTTGAGTGGTTTCGTTATTATTTTCTAAAGAAAATGGTAAATAATGTTCTGACCTTTTCGAACTTTCCAAGTACCCTAGCAACACATTTTTCGTGTGATTCGAAGTCTGTCATGTTGAAAGGTAAAACAAACACGTCTTCTTCCATCATTCCTTTCTCTGTAAGGAAATCGGATTTTGGTACTCAAACTCATCTTGCTTGTCAATGAAGTACATAAAATAAATCTTAGGTTTTCTATTTCAAAACATTAAATAATAACAAGCTACTTTTATTGGACGTTGTGTTTTTAAACTAAAAAATTGCAAGGAATATTAATGAATGTCTAATTAAGCAAATTTAGGGAACTAATTCTTACCGATACACTTGTCCTTTACTGCATTCAGTCTTTCTTCATTGGTCCCGGACAAAATAAGTCGAGTTTTGTAGCGGCAAAGCTCGTAAGCCAAGTTTTCTCCGATCCCACTGGACGCTCCGGTGATCCATATTACTTTCCCCTTTAAGTTATCTGCAATAGAAAAAATATTGTAAAGCTAAATTCATAATTCATGCATCTAAACGAGTAAGCAACATTCTACGATAAAAATAAATTGTCTCGAAAAAATTCTTCGATAGTGATTTAGTGAAACTCCAAAAACCGCTCTCAATAAAAATATACATTCTTAAATTAAAAACTAAAATCAAGAGGAACGAGGAACACAAAGTGAACAATTAACTCAAGCTTTAAAAAATACACACGAAAAAGACATTGTAGTTTATCCATAAAGCAATTAAGAAAAAAAAACATGATGTTACTAAATTATACTTACTGGTTATATCATCCAGATAGTCGTGAATATAAAGAGTTAAATCAGCATCGACTTTATATAAGTATAAAAACACAATTATTACCAGCAAGAATAACGTTGCAAGTAAAAGAAACATGATGTGGTCTGAAAGGCACAAAACGAGAAACTATTTGTAGTTCTTTCCGCAACCCCGCTATCAAAGTGGCGGCAATCGATAGAAAGCTTCTTAGGGGTTGATAAGCTTAATTTCTTTAAGTGAATTTATATCTTTAGATAAGCAACTAAATTCAGTCTTCCCATATGGCGGCGGAGTACGTTTGAGATGGTACGCAGATGACATTTCTAGTTCGGATAAGATTCCTGAACAAGCTGTTTCCCCACATTTGGGGGAAAATATGTTTCAGAAACACAGCGTAGGAGACAAGACATGGACATGAGTAGGAAAAGTCGACCAATTCTATTTCGAAACGGACAGATGTTGTAATATATTAGTTTCTTGGATTTAAATATCCTTAATCTTTTTGTGCTTCGATGCAATTACCGTTATCAGATTCTCACCTCGAGGAGATAAAACTGCTGGATCTCGATTGAGGCACAACTCGAAAAGCAAAAATTAATTATTAAATAAAATTTCAATTGTCAAAATTATGGTCAATTATGTTAAAATAATTTTAAAAAAATGTGGTCCCGTTAAATAGTTTCACAAATTCTCAACCCAACCCTCTCGGATTTCTACGAAACTTTTAGAAATTGGTATTTTCTGTGATATAAATGGGGAAAATGCTTTTATAATTAAATTTTCTTAGTAAGTTTGTTCATTAAAACTTTTTGAAAATTCGAAGAAAATCCAGCTTTTGGCTCTATAATCTTGAATAACTCCGGTTTTATTTTCAACCAAATAAAATGTATAAACACTCGTTTTAACGGGGATTTTACAAGGTTTCTAATAACCAAAATACACATTCAAGAATGAACGATCTTCCGAATTTCTACTCAATATGTGTAGGCGCAACACGAAAACCTTGAAAGTAACAGTGGCGGATCCAAGGGGGGGCAACAGGCCTTTTGCCCCCCCCCTTGGGCTCAGGCACTTTTTTAAAAATTAAGGTAAGAAAAGAAAAAAATTGTAAGTGGGAAAAAAAGATTAAAATATTGAACACTAAATAGGAAGCATGAAAATGCAAGTCAATATGGGAGGGTACTCTCAAGCGCAGATTCAGGGGGGCTACTGGTCAATTGCACCCCCATGAGCTCGGGCTAGGTGTACCAAAACGAGTTAAAACACTGTTTTTTGGGTCAAATTTCCAAAATTTTCTCGGGGAGAACCCCTAAACCACCTTTTGTATTTATATCATTATTATTTAGAATGATAAATGACGTCACGCTCGGAGGGGGTGGTATTCAATTTGTGACAAGGGGGAGGAGGGGCAAAAGTTATGACCAGTGGCGGCTCGTCCATAGGGGCTGCGGAGCTGCAGCACCCCCAACCGAAATTTCCCCAAATTCCAATTTTTATTAGCTTTAAAATATTTCAAAAAGGATACATTTTGTCCCTTTATTCTTCGTGATTATCCCTTTTCAATTTATAATTCTCTGTTATTAGTCATAATGCTGTAGCAATCATTTCTCTTTTAAGCACAGCAGTCAAAACACTCTGCCGTCTCGCGAACCAGGGCCGTAACCAGACTTTTGTTTCGGGGGGGGGGGGGGGGTTGACTCAAATATTTTCTGAGATACCTGCTTACGGGTACTTTTATATCGCCTCTCCGGTGCAACAATGGCGCAAATGTAAAAATTGAAATTTCTACTACACGGGAGCTTGGCAGCAAGGCTTCTAGATTGGCCACGATATCGCGCGAAGTCGAAAAAGTCGAGTCAATCTTAGGTGATTATTTTAATTGTCGCAAAGATAAATCGCCAAAAACGGCTTGAAATGCCTAAACGCTTAAATCATGGCCTAACCACAGTATCGCACGCCTTCTAATATTCTTCTCTAAAGTTAAGCACCTTCAGGCGCAGTCAGTATTTGGGAGGGTGACCACCACCAACAATAGACGACATTAGTCATTACGTCTACGTCACTTGCTTGTTTGGAAACGTTGATTCCATCCGTGATTGGTTCCGTACGGATTTACTTCCAATCACGGAACCAATCACGGATAGAATCAACGTTTCCAAACAACCAAGTGACGTCACACTAATGTCGTCTATCGGACCTCACACAGTGGTGTCGAATGAAAAAAATATTGAAAAATCTCAGTAGTATTTGTATCTAACCACTTTAATTTTTTTAAAATCTTTTGTTTTTGTGCTGGTTATGCAGCTGTGTATTCTATGTTTAAACTATTAAAACAATGCTTTAATATAAATAAGGAAGGATTTCCTTAATTACACTGTTCAACAAATTTGACATTCAAAATTTTTTCTTTGATGAAAATAGTCATTTCTTATAGATTTTGGGTCGCTGAAAACGAAAATCGCCATCAAAATTCTCAATTGGTTCGGGATTTTCGGGGAACGGCCCCTCCCCCTTTTTACGTTTTTTGATGACTTAATGACTTTGAATTCGATTTTCAGTGTCAAAAAGCATTACTGAAGTCTTGAAACTACTCACAAACGGACAAGGAAGGTTTAAATTTATAAAATGTGAAATGTTGTAGCAAATGGATAGGTTTAAGGGGTCATTACCCCCCTAAAAAGGTGAAAAAATAGCTAAAAATAATAGAGATTTTTATACGATATTTTTTCCAATTATTTTTTACGCAATTCACCTTTGAAGGGTCCTAACCCATCCCCAAGAACCCAAATTTGATGTCAATATGCAGCAATAATTTTTACTAAAAGCGGTTGAGGTGTTAGCGCCCCAAAAGCCCCCGCGGAAGAGTACGAAAGACCCTCTCAATCGCGTTGTCACTCGCGCGCTCTGGAACTCACGTTCAATTCGTGTTTCACCCTCGGATAACGCAATTTATGAGACAGTCATATAAACAGAGCTAATACATGGTTTGGATGTTACCACTGGAGGTATGAACTTATATGGTAATGTATCTCCTTTTTTTATATTCCGTTATTTATCTACTGCCACTACTTGAACTTTTTCGTAACTATAACGCCCCATAGAGTAATAAAAAAAATTAATTACTCAAGAAGTAGAGTCAATTAAGCATTTTGAGGGTGATTTTTGTGTTTAGCGACCCAAAATCTGTAAGAAATGACTATCTTGATCTCTAAAAAATTTGACGATAAAATTTCATATATAGTGTCTTCTACACCAGTTCTATTCCGCCCGCGTAGTACCAACACCCTGTTTGACTGATTTAGTGGCCATTTAAGTTAAAAGGTTCAGTATACCATACATTTATATGCCCTTATGTCTATTTTAAACTTCTCAAAGCAAAAATATTAATTCCAGAGCGCGCGAGTGACAAAGCGATTGAGAGAGTCTTTCGGGGACTCTTCCGCGGGGGCTTTTGGGGCGCTAACACCTCACCCGCTTTTAGTAAAAATTATTGCTGCATATTGACATCAAATTTGGGTCCTTGGGGATGAGTTAGGACCCTTCAAAGGTGAATTGCGTAAAAAATAATAGGAAAAAATATCGTATAAAAATCTCTATTATTTTTAGCTATTTTTTCGCCTTTTTAGGGGGGGTAATGACCCCTTAAACCTATCCATTTGCTACAACATTTCACATTTTATAAATTTAAACCTTCCTTGTCCGTTTGTGAGTAGTTTCAAGACTTCAGTAATGCTTTTTGACACTGAAAATCGAATTCAAAGTCATTAAGTCATCAAAAAACGTAAAAAGGGGGAGGGGCCGTTTCCCGAAAATCCCGAACCAATTGAGAATTTTGATGGCGATTTTCGTTTTCAGCGACCCAAAATCTATAAGAAATGACTATTTTCATCAAAGAAATTTTTTCATTGTTGAACAGTGTTATCCTTCCGCAATGCAGATTTCAAACGCCTCCCGAGCAGATGGAATTTTTTGGGTCTTGGCTTTATTGTTTTCAGTCTGTTTTCTGAGTAAATGTCGGGGCAAGAATTATTTATTTCTCTTATTTTATTTATTCCTTTTGGAAGTGAAATTAAGTTTGCATCTAGAAATACTTCATATAAGAGATCTACAAACTGTATTAATTTTAAAGTAGGGTCGTTATTTTATGACCACCATGTATTTGGAGGAACTTACAATTGTTATTATTTCTAATTTTTTGGTTAAAATCCATATATTTTGGGGGATTGCGTAACCCGTGGAACCCTAATTAGAAGGTATATTGTAATAAATGGCGAAATGTTAAGGGGGGTTTTAGGTTCCTACTCCAGAAAATTTTTTGAATTTTCCCCCTACAAGTGGCATTTTAACTCATCTGAGACACTTCAGGTTACAATATTGTAAATCACACAAGTTTGAAGGAAAAACCGTATACTTAATAGATTTCAAAATTTCGAGGGGGTTTGGGGTTCCTCCCCCAGAAAAATTTTGGAAATTTTACCCTTAAAAGTAGGGTTTTGACTCATTTTGAGACCCTTTGTGGGTTATACCCGAAGAGGATATCGCTCCTTGTGAGACATAATTTTCAAGAAAAATAGCAGTATAAAAATTGATGTCAAAATTTCGGGGGGGGGGTTGAACCCCTAAACCCCCCCCTTGGATACGGCCCTGTCGCGAATAATTTCTTTCCGGGTCGATCAGCCCCCGGAAATATACCGAACGTGGTATCAAAACTTTGCTCTATCACAGCGTTTCTCAACCGGGGTTCCGCGAGGCCTCCTCAAGGGTTCCGCGAGAAATTCGAAACAATTTTTTTTTGTTGTTCTAAAATCTAGAACAAAATTTTTTTCCTTCGAATTTTTAGCGGAACCTCGAAATCCTCTGTTTCCGATTCCCGAAAACGGACTTTTCTCACAAAATTCCAAGCCCATATCAATATAGGTATCTCTCCCCCAATAGGGGGGGTCGTTTGTAGTTTTGGAAGATCGCCGGTCTCCAGATAACAAAAAGAAGAAAGCGCGGCACTCTCCTTTGCTTGGTAACCAGATGTGTCCACTGTGTCCGTTGCAATGTTGTTTTAAGATACAGTGGGGGGTCATCAAAGAAAAGCAATTAATATACTATTGCAATTTTCCACATCCTATATGTGTGAACAAACCTTTTCTTGTTTAACAAACATAAAAAACAGATGAAGAAATCGTCTTCTTTCTAATGATATTCGGGTATGCTTTTCGAAAATAAGACCCAGAATTGAAAATATGTGTGCCAAAAAACAGGGTAAAATTATCACATTAATTAATATTTAATAATTGTTTTAATTTTTTTTTGAACTTGCTAAAATTGTTTAAATACTTGAAATTGTATTTTCGAAACCATACAGCTGCATTCTAATGATTCTAATAAATAAATATAATAAATAAACGATTTCTTTCAGTGGCGTATATAGGGGGCCGATGGGGCCCTGCCCCCCCACCTTCTGAAATTCGGACTAGGTGTACCAAAACAAGTTAAAACCCTGTATTTTTGGGTCAAATGTCAAAAAAATTTCTGGGGGAGGGCCCCCAAACCCCCCCTCTTGTACTTGGAATTTTATTAACAACTTTATTATATAAAATAAAAGTTCATCAAAATCCAAATCCTACCAAAAAATATTTGCCCAAAATTTGGACTAAGTGTACCAAAAACAAGATATAACCCTGTTTTTAGAGGTTAAGTTCCAAAAATTTTCTTTACCCAGATCCCCTTTTGTACTTTAAACTCTATTTTAATAACTTTTTAAATATTAAGTTCTTATAAATGTACATCCAAAATTCGGACTTAGTGTACCAAAACTAGTTAAAAACCTGTTTTTTTTTTAAAGTCAAACTTCCAAAAATTTTATGGGGGAGGACCCCCAGACCCCCCTTTGTTTGGTACTTGTATTTTTATTACTAACAACTTTTCCTATATTTAGTTTTTAGGACCTAAATTATCACCTAAAAAGCTACATCAGACCTTTTAAATATGTGGGGGAGGAGCTGGGGAGTAATTTTGGGCCCCTCCCAAAATAAATTCCTATAAACGCCACTGATTTCTTTGTTACTTATTTTCCGTTTTATTTAATAATTTAAAAAATAGTAAGAAAAATATTGTTACATGTACGCTAGGGTTCCGCGGAACTTGGGCATTGTCAAAAGGGTTCCGTGGGAGTAAAAAGGTTGGGAAACGCTGCTCTATCATATGAAATCAAAATATCAAGAATTTAGCACGCGAATCTGTTAAGGAGGAGATAGGTGCTGATGTGTCAACAGCCCTGACCCTGGCGCCGAGCAAAATAATGATACTATTAGTTTCTTCTTTGCGAGCGTAGTGAAAACGGATGTAAGAAGAAAAATATCCGATTTCTACTAATAATAAATCATATTGACTTTTCAGCTTTTCTTACTTAAACTCAACACTATTTGCCATTTTTTATTTATAGCTTCTTTTTTTCTTTTCAAACAGTAATAAATAATTATATTCAGCTAATTTGACATATCAGTATTATATCTTATTTTTTCCTACTTTTTTTATTCACGAATGTTATTCTTTTTTTACTTCAAATTTGATTTTGGATAATGCAATTTTTCAGTCATTCTAGTAGCGTGCAAGAGAGGAACTCATCGTATATGGATGGCATAATGTGTAAGATTTTAATTTTAAAGTTTTATTAAGTAAAAGGGATGTTCTGTTCCTTTAGCGTATCTCTTGTGAATTTTAATTTCAAAATATAGAAAATAGAGTAATTAAAAGAAAGTGTGATTTTGATCTTCGATTTTGTGAATGAAGAAGTCAAAAAGAAACGATGATGCTTGGTGATTACATCTGTAAGCGTCTTTTCGTATGATTTCTGTTACTTCTATCCATGTTTTCCAGAGTTTTATTTGTAATTTTATCGTTTAAAATCTGGTCTAAAATACGGTGTAACTTGGTGGATCAGCACCCCCAATAGTTTTAGCTACGAGCCGCCACTGGTTATGACATCACATCCTGCAGCTGAAAACCAACAAAAAAACACAATTTATTTTTTCTAAAGTACGTTTTTCCAAACAAACCAATTTAAACCCCATAAATGAAAAATAGAAATAAAACTATATGGTGGGGTAACTATATGGTTTTGGGCATTTTCAAACCGTATATTGGGCAGGGCTTAAATTCTAACCAAAGAAGTACCGGAGCGCTACTATTTCAGCATTACAAATATTTACTGATTAATGAATAAATATCAGTAAATATTTACTGAAAACCAAGAAGTACCGGAGCTCCGCTCCGGTGCAATATAAGCCCTGATATTAGGACATATTGTTGGTTTAAGAGCGTGACATGTGAAATAGGGGGAGGGGAGGGGTACGAAAATTAGCAAAAAAAGTGACATCATTTAGATAAACCCAAATTTTAAATATGCGTGGGAGGGGCCTTAGGAATATTTTTGAGTCCTCTCCCCCCGGTGCAAAAATCTAGATTTTGGCTTGATAATGACTAAATCTTTTAGACTTAAAGATATTTGGGCTCCAGCTCCTATACCCAAATAAATTACTATATGCGCCACTGGAGTGATGAAAAGAGAGGGAGACCTGTTAGACTACAGGCCCGTGTCGAAAAATGATGGGTCATTTGAACCACCAGTAGACCAACTGGGTTCGACCCTTTGGATTTCGAATAAATCACCAAATTTTGGTAAAATCTTGAACTGTTTTTTTTTTTTTTTTTTTTACAGTGAATGCGATTAGAAGTTTATAAGTCTACAAAACAGCTGAAAATGGGGTGTACTTTAGAAGAAAGAATATTTTTTATGGTGAAATACCACAAACTCAAGAAATCTTGATAACATTACACGATAGATTGATCACATAAAACTATACATTTTAGGTTGATTTAAATAGAGTGATCGGGACCAGATCAGTCAATTTCGATAACATTATCCGATTGATAACATTAACTGGGTGGAATGTCGATCATGTTATGTTTTAAGTAAGCGACACGATATGTGACAAACATATTCTGACCCTACCATTGGTTTTTATTCTTTAAATAATCTATATTAGGAATCAACTCATATTAGGGAAATAATTTTGAATTTTATCAAGTAGCATTCTGTCCTCAAATCCCCAATTATCGACAGAAATGCAGAGGAAAACATTTTATTTTATGTTCTACACTTAAATTTAATTGCATCTATTGATAAAACCAAGTCCTGCAAATTAAAATCATGGTACAATCTCAAGTATTTTTTATTCTCATTCGATTCTAGAATCGATTTGCCACAAATTTAACATCCCTAAAATAGGGAATTGGAGAATTGAGATTCCCTAATGTTTGAATTTTCCGAGCTGCCATCTGTTAAAATATTTGTGAACTACGAATTTTTGAAATTTTGTGAGAAAAAATTATTCTTAGACCAGCCAAGAAGATAAACCTCTGATGGAAAAAATGTGTCAACAAATGAATCCCTTTGTCAACTACAGAATCAATTTTATTTCAGAATAATATTTTTTATGAAATTAAATAAATTAGTACTCATTGTACAATACAGTGTCCATTCTTAACGCTTTTTACGGCCTTTACTCCTGAACGCCTGGAACTATTTCCACAAACGTGGTGCCCACCCCTAGTAAAAACGCCTACGTACGCTCTTGCCTATATCAAAAACTATTAGAGATACGAGAAAAACTTCAGTGATAAAGTTGTAGAACATTGTCCATTTTATACAAAAATACACCTTGTACACAAAAATGACAAGAACCAAACCCGAAAAAAGTGAGTTTTCTATCCGCGTTTTCGTACACTTAACCCCACTTAACGTTCATGGTAAGCGCCATGTTTATGGAAATACCCGCAGGCGTTCTGGAGTAAAACCCGTGATAAGTGTTAATAATAAGTCCTACATTTTTTTTTGAATGCATCACTTCCATTCTAATTATAATTCAATCCACATGTAATATATAAGATATTTTTCTACGCAAACATTTTGGAAAGTCTCTATCCCCGAAAATGTCTACATATTTTGAGGACGGCTTACCTATTTGTTAAAAGGAACTGGAATGATTATTTATGTTAAATATCTACATTATTATTGGTTCAATTCCGTTAGAGTCCCCGCTAATTATACGCTGGTTCTTTTAGACAGCAAAAAGTAGAAATATTCATAAATAATTTCAAACTCCTGAATTAAAATGTTTAATTATATCAATAACTATTCAGTTTATTAATAAAAGTCAGAAAAATTTGTTGATATTTAGATATGTTTAGCGATTTGGATATTGGCGATATTTAGCGGGGACTCTAACGGAATTGTACCTTAGTATTTTGAGGACTGCTTTATGCAAACTTATATTTGTTAAGGAACTGGAATGATGATTTGTGTTTAAAATGAACTGAACAGGTTATTCCGTTTTGAAGGGAGCTGAAGTAAGTCTCCCTAAATATGTATATAAATACATATTCATAAAATTAGTGAAATATTCAGAAACAGTTCCAGAACAAGGGCAACCCCCAGCTGCTGTGGAGTCCATTCGGAATCTGACTGGTCGATGTACGGCCACTATATACAAGTATTTGCTTCATATTTATTGGTAAGGAAACAAACTATTTAAAAACATTTTTTAGTTTGAAGTACTAAATATCCTACTTAAAGTGCTTAATGTAGTAATTTTAACTTTGCTAACTTATTTTTATGACTTCACTGCAAATTCGTGTAACGCTAAGTAACCATGATAATAGGGACATTCCTGACGATGAGAAGTTACAATTTCTTAGAGGATTAATATATGTTAATATGTACTGGAAAATTTTTAGGTCTCGCATGATAAATAAATTTTGGATGAAACATCCTGGGCCCTTAACTAAACTTTTGTTTTGTTTCGGAATGGGAGTACCCCATCATGTTAATGCAGTGTATTTTTAAGTCATTTTGAGACACTTGGGGCCGTCCGCCTTTAAGCAATGAAATTTCTTACATTAAGATCATTTTACGAAATCCTGTTCGTGAGCAGACTTAAAAGTGTTTAGTTTTCAACCAGAGTTTAAAGGCGCTTTTGATTACAAAATTCAATTGCTTTTTAGTATGACATTTAGCTGTTAGTTTATTTTTATTTATCTGATGAGAGGATACATCTTTTTGTTACCCTCTACAGGTTTATACTGTAGTAGCTATAAATTAAGTCGTTCTCTAGTATCTGCACATAACCACGGGAATTTCCCATTGGATCCATTGTTGGATAAATTATTTCTGCGCATAAAAATTTCTTCAAATATTTTCTGCTAACTATTTAAATGCCCCCATTCGTTTGAATTTTGACTTAAAACACAATGACAGTCCCATTGTTCACCTAAATACTGTAATAATACTTCATAAGCAGCGACAGTAATAAAAAAAGCAATTTATTTATCAAAATTTAAGTTATTTGAAAAGATTTTGTGCCAAATTCTAAAACTCTCTGCGCTTGGCGTGCGCGTTCTTTTGTATTATCCAAGTCTGGATGGATCTCTTGCTTGATTTTGCCACCGTTGTGTTTTATGCGAACTCTTAAGAGATTCATTTTTTTTAGGTTCTATACTTACGGAAATGACTTACCCGCCATCCAAGTCCGACAGGACCTTAAGAAGGCGGACTCGACTTTAAAGTCCGGTAGCTTGAAATCGTCTCGGCGATCGTCTTTGCGTGTCCGGTGAGTTAACATGCTTTTGCAACCTAATTTGCACGAGTTATATCTAGTCTGTCTACCATAAATTGAACTCTCGTTTACATTTCTGTTGCCTAGGCAACAGGACTTTCATAATTTTAAACGGGGAAATTTGATACATTGAATCACTAGTCCTCTTTGTTTATTATTTTAACAGTTCACTATACTCGACAGCAACGTTTCCTGAACCCAGTACGTCACTAAGCGGAAGCACAAACTGCGCAAACAGAAAGCCTGTTGGGTTTCTAGGAGCAGTTTTGGTACACAAATCGTGATAAAGACTATTATATATGTACCAATCATATTTTTAATTTGACGTTCTTCACTCAAAATTTAGACACCGCGATTTGGGAACTACTTTGTTAGTGACATAGGGTAAACTAACGTTGTTGTCTAGTATAATCCCAACCTCTAACATATGCGTGCAACTGCATCATTTCCGAGAAGACCGTGATTGATCATTGATCCCTGTTTTAAAATGAACCGGTGTTGTTTCTATAGCAACGGCCACAACCAGACAACTAGGCCAGAGCTCATCTTGTGGTAGACGGACGAACAGTACCATATAAGAGTGTAAATATAAATAGATGGTCCTAGGGGAGAAAGAGTAATCTCGAAGTTGGCTTCCGCGATGAGGTTTCTGTTACATAAGCAAACTACGAGATAATTTGTAATATGTTTTTTATGATAAACATTTTTTAGCTTTTGATTAGTTATTTTAAATATGTAACATGATTTTAAAAAATGGCTCTTTAGACCGGAATCGTGGGGTAATCAACTTGTTAAGCAGAAATCTAAAAAAAATAACATCCGAAAATATTTAATTTAGTTTACTACAAATAGAATTGGAATATAGCGAAAATTACTAATTTTTAGACAAAATGAGCAAAATTCCAATATTTAATAGCATCTAAGTTTCTAGAATAATTTCCCAAGTTTTTAAAAGATATTTAATTTGGAAAGTACTTACTTTAAAGTAAATTTTAAAAAGTGAAATGCATTTGTATTGTCATAAAATATGTCGGTCGTTGATTGGATGGATATTAAGTTATTCGACAATTGCTTGCTATTTTCTAAAACTAATTTCACTATTTATACATAAGGAAAAAAATATTCGGCATTGGTGTTTTTGAAAATTGCTAAGAACCTCTTCCATTAACGGTTAAATACATAGTTATGCTTAGAAAGTTAATAAATAGCCTTAAAATTGATTACTCTACCAATGAAATAAAAAAAACGTAATGGTTTTTAACGCACATATAATCCAGCCTTTTCGATACAGGATGTTTCAATTTGGATATCCTTCAATTTGAGGATTCCAGAGGTAAACCTTTTATATATTCCCTCTAGACACGTACTTCCGATTGAAAATTTTCATTTTAAGAGGTGACAAATAAGATGGGACTAGTTTCAACTCCATGGGGGCCTACTTAAGAAAATGCAGAAAATAAATTTTATACTGCCTCCGCAGTTTAAAATTTCTCATTAGAAAATGTTCTTTATTTCCTGAATAAGGTACAAAAAGTTTAATCTCGCTATCTTCAAAACTCACAGAGATGGAGGAAAACCTCTATAAAATATTTAGCTTAAACGGGATCGATTAGGGACTTTTGGCATATCACTTACAATGATGTCTTCTAGGTCTGTACCAATTTTCAGCTTTGTGCGAACTTTCGCCTTTTTTTCGTCTATTTTGACCGGACTATTTAGCTGAAAGCACCTATGAGTTAGTGAATGAAAAAGGTTAAGTCAAAAACAACTATTCAGACTTTTAAAGTAGATTTTCAATCTCGTTCTCGTTTGTTGACTTAATTATTATTTGTGATTTGTGTTTTGTTAAGTCAGAAATATATCGTTCATGAATAAAGAGTTGAGTTAAACTTAAAATCTATGCTTTTATTGTAAGAATCTATTTTTGAAAAGTTTTACTCTTGGGGGTAGGATGGGTACACTATTATGTTAGAGCAGGAAGGTTTCAAAATGTTATTTTGAAAGTTTCAAATGTCACAAGAGTGAATAATCACTTGGATGAACATTGAAAGTGACACTGTGACACAGTAAATTAGCTTTTAGGGGAACGGGGTTCGGGTCCTTCGCGAGAAAAGTTTTGAATTTTAACGGGAAAACGTGATTTCAAGCTATTTTCGGGGGTTCCCGGGGTGCATGGATCTCTCTGGGAGTTGATCGAGTTAATACTTGGGTTAAATTTCCGTAAACTGCAAATTTGTGATTTAATTCGGTCTTATAAATTTCACAAATTAACAACTTACGAAACGTGTACGCATTTTCCCTCTTGTTTTTTTTTTTTTTGCGAATAATACAATTAAAAAAACCACCTAAAAGAGCAGTTCTACCTCGGTAAGTTTTCCAATAGTTCAATCCCTGTGTTTGCAGCACATTTGCGTACTTTACTGGAGTACAAATGGATAAGATTTCTAGCTTCTACAAACAAACATTGTCTGCTAGCCATTAAAAAATCCCCTGGTTTAGGAGATATAGTCCGGCTTTTTATGACAACTGTCGAAATTAAAATCCTCAACAGGCCGGCCGTGAACCCATTTTCTGTTTCAAACTCCTGTAGATAAAATTGTTTTTAATAAAATGGCGTGGATCTAAAATATTCTTTATGAAGATAATTCAAAATTTTCCTTTAATGCTAATCAATCATTTAATCTCGTTCCCAAAACATACATAAGTGTAAACCAGAAATTTCAACCAATCAGGGAAAACTTTTCGAAAAGTGAATAGGCAGCCGAAAGAATTAAGTGAATTTTTCAGCACTTGGTTCTTTCAAAGGAAATAACTTAGAATGGACCATTTAAATAGGATATCTTGGCCTTTGTAAACGTGATGTTTTTAAGAAGCAGAAATTTTGAGTTTGATATTCAGTTATTTTTCGCTTTAATTCTCAATAGATATCAATAAATTTGCTTGGTAACTTATATCTTCCTTTTAGCTTAACTGGATCTTCTTTTGATTTTACTAATTAATATACAAATAAGGTCGGATGATCATCTTTTATATAAAAATATTTTCATAATGCATAAATTTATTTTTTGAACTGTGGGGCTC